>CM060466.1:22053574-22391074 GCA_030544235.1 Lepturacanthus savala
GCAGTCACGCCACATCAGAGGATTCTCACTTTTGTTCACACTCTCTCACCCAAAAAGACAGATACTTCAGTAGCTCCTACAAAATGCACATTAAGTAGGCTCAGCTTAATTCATCCAGTCCTCAAATTCCTGGGTTTGTGTGGATGCGGGTAATTTCACTTTCATATTGTTCATATTTGGTTCAGTTCTCAAGTTCCAAAAAAACTTGGTTTTACCTTGCTTCAAGCCAGATCCTCTGCTGACTAGTTATCCCACCTATCTAAGCACCGAAAGGATGATAATGTTCATTGAAGAAGGGGGGAAAAAAAAAAAAAAAAAAAAATCAGAACTAAAACAACAATCACTGTTCCGTCCACCCGTCCAGCCTACATCAGTCTGTTAGGCTGCTTTTTGTCCTCTTGCCCTGCTTCCCCCCACTGGAGGTCACAGCGTTGCCGTTGCAGGTTCCCGCCATCACCAGACTCTGGTCCTGGTGCTCCTCCGCCATATCCGGCAGCTCCTCCTGGATCTGCCGCAGGCGGGCCATGGCGCGGTCGATGGTGGCCGTGCTCACCAGGTTGAAGTCGTGCATGCTCACCAGATGCAGGAGGAAGTTGCGGCAGAGGTTGCGGCGGGTGACGTGGGCGCCACAGCTCTCCACGAAGAGCATGATGGCATGATTCATCTGGTTGTCTGCTATGAAGCTGCAGGAGGAAAGAAAAAAAAAAAGGGCATGAGTGCTTAGTTTGTGTGAGCGAGTAGTACAATAAAGCTGTATAACCGACCACATAAACAAGAGGTATGAAAAGTTAACCTTAACCTCAAGGTTTTGTTTAAAATATATTGGAATGACAATATTTAACAATCCAGTTTTTCAGTGCAGCAAAGTCTAAAAATCTCAGTATTACCCATCGAAAGAGCAGAAATAGTTATAGAACTCTGCATAAAATGTGATTTGGTGCTTACATCTTTCCACTACCGACATGAACGTACCCATTTTTCATGACGTGCAGGTTCCAGAGCTTCATCACTTCCTTCTCTCCCTCGTTGACATCTGTGAATTCATCCAGTTGCTGTAAAAAAACAAAAAACAAAAAAAACGAGACAAAGAGACAAATAATCAAAAACACATTTTGATATCAGGAAGCTGCAAAAAACAAAACAAAAAAACAGTCTACTCAAACAGATTTAAATACACATCCACCAAAATATTACAGGCCTGCCAACCACCACCAGTCTTTATGTCTGCAGCTCTTCCTGTGAGCAGCGACAGTGAAACTAACAAACCAACAGAGAAAGGCCTGATTCTACAGAAGGAAACGTGAACAGGTTCAGGAAATCAATACAGAAGCAATACAAATGTCAGTGGTTTAATGATCTGAGCACCTTCAAGTTATTCATGACTCTTTGTTGCCATAGTAATCAACACCAAATAAGTACTGAAGTACTGCAATGTTTCACTATCATGGTTTTTAGCCATTTCGATTTTCTTTCAAATTTTTCATGTAATTTAAGATGTTTAAAAACACAATATGTAATTATCTGCTACTAAGGGTTTCATAATCAAAACAAGATCTCTTCTTCACTGCTCTTCAGTCAGCCCTGACTTCAACTATTCCTTTGGCAGTCATCGCTGGGCTCTTTGTTATTATATGGTCAATGCTACAGATTAAATGTTGCAGCAGCTGAATCAATAACGCTAACATCCAATTACACGAGATGCAGAGAAAGCAGCTTTCCCGTTGTAAAACTGTTAATGCTCGAAGATGCCTCTTGGTAAGACTGTGGTTGAAGGTTATATTGCAAAGATGTATTTTTAAGACTAAATGTTATTTCGAAGATACTTGATCATTTTTTTAAAAATCCATTTTAAAAACAACAAGGCTTAATCCTAACCACCAAATACCACATTGATGTGGATAACATGAGAAACCCACTCTTTGGTGACTTTCTGAAGATTTATTATGTCCACAAATGGTGTGACGTTTTTTAAATTCCACAGTGGAGCCGGACACAGGTAGCGAGTTAACGGCTTCTCACCGTGGCGGTCTTCTCTCTGAGCCATTCTGGATCCCTTTCATCTTCACTGTCCACTTCCATCTCCTGGGGCCGCAGGGGCATGCAGCTGTCGCTGTGGAAGTAGAGGCGGTTGTGTCCGCTGACATAGGTCCTCTGCTGCTCCATTTCTCCGTCCTCGGTCTCCAGAAACTCCGACAGACTCGGCTTGGTCCTCTTGGGCCTAGAGAAGGAAGAGAAACTGAAATCCTGCATTTACACTGGGACCTGTTTGAATGCGTTACTCATACAGATGCTGCAGAAGTAGTCTGCATCTCTTCAGGAGAAACACCCACTTTCCTGTTGGGGTCCTGATGGCCGCTTGGACACTTCTTCTGGCCGTGACTAAGTCAGAACTTTCCCTCCGTAGTATAAACTGGGGTGGTGTTCCCGTTCTTTCAAATAAATTAATATTACAATATCTTGTAAATATCTGGAATTTTCCACACCAGTTTGGGAAAGCAGCTGTTTGAGAGAATCAATCTATTTAGGCTCAATTACCTCAAA
This sequence comes from Lepturacanthus savala, assembly GCA_030544235.1. Classification (NCBI taxonomy): domain Eukaryota; kingdom Metazoa; phylum Chordata; class Actinopteri; order Scombriformes; family Trichiuridae; genus Lepturacanthus; species Lepturacanthus savala. The sequence goes on from CM060466.1 coordinate 22,056,116, forward strand.
CCCAGCTTGTTGCTAATGGACAGTTGATGAAAAAGGTAATTAACAGGCCATTAAAGTTAATTGCAATCATTCAATCCAGAGTACCTCTCAATCTTTAGGAAAAGGCTGGAGACAGCTTTTATAAACAGTGACTGGTTTTTAATATATATCTATATTAAAAAAAAAAGCAGGGAGTTCTTATTATATACACTCTATACATCACCTCTATGCACTTCCTGTTGACCACTTGGTCCTGTCAAACTCGAATCTAACTGAAGTGGTTAGTGGTTACTAGTGGTTACTTATGTCGTGTTAAAAGTCAGATGTGTGTCGCTTTGGATAAAAATGTCTGCTTGATAAAATTGTATGACCAGAGATAATGATTGTAATGTTAATTTAAAATAACTTGATGATAGTATGTGTATTGAACGATGCTTTAGGTTACAAGTTTACCTGCACACCAGTATGTGAGTGACTGCGGTCCTCTTGACTGGGCCATTGCGGCTGAAAGCAAAGCCCGGTTGGCTGTGGATGTCCTGAGGATTGCCAACATATGAGCCGTCATAGCACTCATTGATGGACACGTCTATCCTTGCTCCTTTGGGATGAGGCTGCAGGTAAAAAAAAGAAAAAGGGAAAAACAAATGAAATGTGACATTGTACAGGAAAAATATTCAGTTTTAAACATGCAGTAGGTGACAAATGCTCATGTAGCAGTTCTCCTTCATAAAGACTGAAATATACAGGATTTCTTCCACTAAAAACAACTTTCTCTCAATCTACACATATTGAACTGGCTCTCATGCAAGGATGAAGAGCTTGTTTGCCACCAAGCTGTCAGATTAATGCCAACATTTGCCTCACACCTAATTGGTCTTTTGCATTCAAAGCCGAAATAACACGCACACACGCTGGCAATAAAGCTGGTCTGCAAAGGTAACATTTTTGGTACACTGGCTTCTTGAGTGAGGCACTTTGTCTAAACACAGATCATCTTTGTTGAGATAAGCATATCAGAGTTATGAGTGTACAGCTTTTCCCCATTTATTGATGAGTCATCTAGGGTGGTGTTTTCTGATGGTACAGGGTAGAATGTGTGATGTAGACACACAGTGACTCAGTGGTAGACGTTGAAAAATGTGCGCGCCATCTGCATACAGCACTTCAGTGTCATGTCCTAACTGCCGCCTCCACAGTATGAGTCTAAGTTTAAAAAAAGTTAAAAAAAAAAAAAAAAAAAAAATCACCCATTGACTAAAATGTCCCGATTATGTTTTATCCCCTTAATCCATGTTTGATTTATTATAGCATCTTCAGCTGAGACACGGTTTAATTCTGTCAATACAGCTGCACAGGACACTGTCAGAAAGCCTGCCGTTATTCTGTCTTCATAATTCCCCCCAAAACAATTTATTCATCCTAACAATTACTGTCAGTGGCCAAAGCCTAACAGAACTTAGGCCTTTGTACCATTCAGCTCCATTGCTAGTGGAATAAAAGATTTGGTTACAGTATATTTAACCATTCCTAAGTATGTGCAGTGACTTCTGTCTGACACAGACCTGCTCTCCAGAGACTGGCACTGTACAAACTAACCTATATACAGTGGCTGTGCTGAATATTTCTAATGTACACTATTAATTCAAACCACCATATAGCATTAAAGCAAACAATTAAAGCAGATACCAGTATAAAGTTTCTTAGTCAGATGTTGAACTGTTGTTCTTGAACTCTACTGGAGGGATATAACACTGTTCCCCCAAACAATAATTCTTTATTAGGCATTATGATTCACTTGCCCACATAATAGGCGAAAGATGATTCATCTGACCAGATCGCTTTTTTCCACATCTCTCTAAACCAACGCAAATATATTTTACACCACTGAACTGCCTTCATGAAGCCTTCGTGCCTTCATTTTGTAACGAGAAGATTATGCATAGCAAGCCTACTACAATACTACTCTTTATGTAAATATTGCATGATTGGATGTTAATTGCTTAATTGCCTGCATCAGGTTGTACATCAGAGTAATTAGAAATCTGATTAAATGGATGGTTTGCCCACACACACACACTTACCACATAGTTGAAGATGAAGCGGGAGTGGGAGAGTTTGAGGTGTTTGAGCAGGCTGTAGAGCTTGCTGCAGTTCAGGGTACACCATGGACAGTGAAGATCATCCCTTGCTTCCGTTTGCTGCCGTGTGTTATTGTTGTACAGGAACTGGTTGAAAGGGACAGGTCACAATAGTTACAATAAGGTAAATCGGATAAGGTCTATATCACATGTACGGTCAACGGTTGATTCAAATTAGTGTTGTGTGATTTCAGTGTTAGGGTTACATTGTGGACTAGGTTTTCAAAATGTGACAGTAATTCCAAGTAATTCCATCCATTTTTTTTTAAACAATGACAGTAAAATAAGCTCATGCAGACACATTTCAGCCACCTCACCAAAGTGAAGCAGACCCAGTTATATTCCTTTTAGTGTTGTGCGATTTACCTGATAAAATATACGTAGCTTCTGCCGCGGCTCACACAGGATCTGCTCTTTCCTCGTTTGAATGTCTGTGCTGACGGACTCTTTCACTGCTGACAGGAACAGAGAGGACACATTGATTGTTGGAGACTCATCGAATCATACATTGTGGTAATGCTATAGTAAACATATTTCAGAAAAAGTGGAAATATTGCATAGTTTTCCAGTGACATGCTGATTTAAAATGTCAGCACACATGACTGTTCTTAAAAACCTTTCTCCAAACATGGAATCTGTAACATTGCTGACTTTATCTACCTGTTAGGTGATGGCTTTGTGGCATTTAAGCAAAGCTCTCGTTACATAAATGTGCCATTATGGTTTGTTCAAAAAGCAACATGTCACATGCCTGAAAGGGACATATTAGCTATGACTTTTATACGTCATATGAAGTGATTTCTGCCAATTCAGTTACACATATCCAGTAGGTAAAAAAAAAATAATCCATAATCACAACCTGCTCTGCTTTGCTTGGAGAAAGATATGAAATAAATTAACAAAACATAAAGAAATGCAGTTCTTTGTTTGACACACTATAAATATTTTTACACTCATTTTAATGAAGCAGAAAGTATAAATGTAAACTGTTGGCTTTTCCTCTCATCTTTACCAACATGTATAGTCAATCATTTGTGGATGCACTGTGGTTACTGCTCTTTAATGGGATATAGGGTCCACATCAATGTATTTCTACATCGTTCTTATCTTAAAGCAAAGTTCAAGTTACCCTGCGGTGCGTGTTTGTACTTACTCATGAGGGCAGCTCGGTGGTTGCTGGTCCTGGTCTCCATGGGGCTGGAGCTGTCCGAGTTTCGGGTGGCGAGAGGTTTGGCCACGGGGGCAGTGGACTTCCCGCTGGCATCGCCTGTCCAGCGCAGCGTGAATTGCAATGTGGGTCCCTGAGAAAACGTCTCGAATGGCGGCAGTCTCTGTGGGATGGTCACACAGAGGATCGGTCAGTTGTGTGAAAAGGGATGAGATCAAGTGAAATAAAGGTGGAGCGGATTAAAATGAAGATCGACATGCCGATATATGTGAATCCCCCCCCCTACCTTCCCATCAAGAATGGTTTCCCATGTGGCTCGCTTCTTGCTCACAGGGCTGTCCTCCATCCCTTGCATCGACACCTCGTACTCCCCGTCCAGCAGCTGCAATCTCCTGCAGAGGACAAAGCAGAGGTTTAGTCAAAAGGAACATGCAGATGTAGTTTTAAGAACTCCAAAAAAAAAAAAAGTTGCAAAACCTTACCTGTTCTTATCAAAGACAGTCATCTGTGCAACATAGGTCTCTGTCGTGTCCCCCTCATTTCTATGTGATGAGCTTCTCTTCTTTCTAGTGGGAGTATCTGTTACATCTATGCACAAAAAAAAAAAAAAAAGTAGAGTGAGCATTTCCCCATGCAACCCAATGACTAAGATCACTGGATATTTCTGGCACAAAAAAAAGGCACAATTAAATCATTTCACATTAATAATACACTTAAAAAGGATTCCACACAAACTAAAAGGAGCTTTCCTACCGATGTTCTCATTGGCCTCTCCGTTGACCAGACCATTTGTATCCCTCCTCCCTGTGCGTGACACCCTGAATAGGAGCGAATAGGACTTCACCATGTGGCTGTTGCTGGGCTCAAACTCGTTGCTGGAGACCAGTAAGGAAGGGTAGGAGCCAGACTTGGTTTGGTTGTTGTCAGGATTCAAAGGCACCTGCTTTTTACCTGTAGGCACTTGCTTAATTGGGCAGCTGACATCCTGAAAGGAAAGTTTACCGAAAGCACAATTTACACAACAGCGGGTGGAAATTGACTTTCTGCCTCAGCTACCCGCAGCGTCAATAGTACTCAACGTTACCTTGCGTTTTTTATGGCAGACTTTGACAAGTAGCACCTCTAAGGACACGGAATTTTGTTCATTTTCTGAATTCTGTGATGGCTTTTCTGTAAGGAAACAAGAAGCGGTGTCAAGTGTATCAAAGTTGGAATAATAAAAAAAAAATTACATCGCTAAATCTTGGTTAACATTAAAGAGAAACGCACATGATTTGCGTCATCATCTCTCTATAATAGTTGTTGATGCTCTATTAGCAGCCATAACAGGGAAGTCTTCTGCCTGGCTGCCGAAGAGGAGCGGAGAAATGTCCACTGAGCCATTTTCCAGAATAAATGCTAAGTGTTACCCTTTAAAGGAATATACTAGGGTAAAGAGGGAAGCCTGCTTACCATCCTTATGGAAGAACCCAGTGAAAGTTAGCTGTAGATGTGAAGACAAGCTATAGAACCAACAGAGAAAGGCACAGGTGAAGTAGGCTCATATGACAGTACAACAACTCATAATATAAATGTGAAATGTACAAAGTTGTTCATATTCATTATTGAAGATAAAGCTTATTTTAATGTTACCTTGGAGAATCCTGCTCTCCTTTCATCTTCTCCACTGTCTGCAACATATCATCTACTTTGAATGTTTTTCTGGGAAGAATAAAGTCTCACAGGTTCAGAATTTGTTCGGGAATATTGCACACAAAACATAAATGTGATTATGAACACATCAGGCATCTTCTCTGAAAACAAATTGGAATTTCATCATGTTTGAAAGAATACAAGATCTTTTACCTTCTGGCATTTGATCGACCATTTCTGTGAGACATAAATGTGAGTGTCCTGTGCAAAAATATGGGCTGTTGGGGGAGGGGTGTTCATTAATCACACATTTTTAGTGGGAAAAATAATATATAGAGCCACTGAAATTAAAAGGCATTAACTTACTGCAATCAAGTTCCTCGTGCGTAAAAATCTGTATATCTGAGTTGGTTCTGGAAGTTAAAAAAAGGAAAAAAACAGAACTTCAGAGCTTTGGTCTTAAAAAGATACTGTAGCATGACCAAAGCACATCAACATACAGTATATAATGCCTTAATATGAAAACCTGGATAAATTAATAAAGTGTAATAGCATGTCATAGCTTACATCTATGTTTTTCTTAGGTCCTGAAGTTAGACTTGCCAATTTAAGACTGTTATCCCTTTACTAAAAATGTCTCGTTTGCAAATTGATATTTCAACACAAACAGTAATCCCTAACCTACTTCTAATCAATATACACCAATGAGAGTGTTTGGTCAAAATCTTTTTTTTTTAACTTTAGGCACCGTCACCAAGTTAAACCTTCAACCTCCTGCAATCTTGTGACATGTGCTGAAAAATATATGTTCAGGCTTTTACTTTTAGTACTTGACTGTCTTCATGAGATTTCTCCTTTAATATACACTCACATCTCAGTTTATTAAATCTTGATGAAACACGTAGTATAATGCAACAGATATCCGATTCTTGATGTTTCTTATATTAAGTCTACTCTATTTCACAGATAGGTTGGACACTTAGAATTATCTTTTAGTATGATACAATCTAGTGTTACAGCACCCCAAACTAGAGCCTCCAAAAATTACAATCAAATAAACCACATTTTCTAAAAGATTAAAAAAAACCCTGAAAATTATACCCGTCATAAAAGTAAGATTTATATCAGGGCTGCTGTGTTTTACCGCACTAGCTTGATTTTTCTAAGAGTACCTAATAAACTGGTAAGTGTATTAGTGATTCTAACTATAAATACGTTTTTATTTCTAAGAAATAAAGTCAAAAGACTGATAACGTGCCAAAAAGATGGACTGTTAACAGGTGGTGACTGAGGAGAAAACATCAATTTGCCAAAGCAAAACCGTATAAACAAATCTGTTCACTGCTGTTATTAGTGTGATAATTCCTTCTTAAACACAGGTGTCATGATACACGACTTTGCTGGAACAAACACTCTTGAGACTCACTTTTACACTCCAAGTTAAACTAAGCTCAGGCCTGTCAGAGGCACATACTGAAAACAAATTAAGACCGAATGGAGTTAAACAGGCCGCTATATAGATGCCTGTTGAAAGGAAAAATCACTCAAATGGAACGAAAACGCTAAACAACAAGCTGAATTACTATGCAGTCAAGTGTCGTGTGGTGAAATCTCACTTTCGAAGGCCTGCAGGAACAGCTCATGGTCGGCCTGAATCTGCTCCATCTTCGGCTTCTTCACAGAGCTCATCATCGCTGATGAGGCGGGGTACACGGCGCCGTTTGCTTTGCAACTTCCCCCACTCATAATATGACCTGAGTTCTGCCAGAAAAAAAGAACAGCACATGTTATCGCCGAATTGAGCACAGGGCGAAAATCATGGCTGCACCACTGGGACCAGGAGGCAACACAAAATGCTCGCGTTAGCAGCCCGGGGAGCTAACTCGGCTAAAAGCACAATGCTAGCTTAGTGTTTCTTCCAAATTGTTCAAACAAGTATTAACGAGAAGCTCCAAGCCGCCGTGTGGTGTGTGTTTGTGTGTGCGACATAAATAAGTTAAAGGCAACCCACCCTGGCTGATGGCATTAATTGTCAGCCTCGCTGCCTCCAGCCCGGCACACTCTACAGCAGAAACCCATGAAGATGTAACGACGAGACGCTGCTAGTTAGCCGCCGATGCTAACATGGTGACTGGAAAACAAACCTAGGTTACGCCTGAGGTTTCCCCCCGCGTTCAGCTGTCACGAATACTGTTCGGGGTCGGAGGCGGTTCGAGTATTTCTGGATCAAATTATTGATTAGCTATCCGGTAATTTATTGTCGGGTTGGTTTCCTTCAATTTGTACTGAACAACAACAGAGCTCAGTTACCAGCCAATCGCGTCGAGGCTGACAGAATGCGGCGCTGTGATTGGCTGACGGCCCGCGGAGACGACACACAACCGCTCTCGCTTTCTGCGATTTTGCGGGAAAATCGAGTGTGGAGTTTGTCTGCGTTCACATCAAGAAGACCATCCCGCAGGTGAAACTGTATCACACACAGAAAGAACCAGAATGTTCTAGTCCTTTACTAGCGTTGTTCTATTAACTCTCAGGCTTGTATAAAAAAACTTTTGTTTCCATATCTCCTGTTATGTCATAGACTGATATTCATAGTAAACATGAAGTTTTAAATAATCACGTAAACATGTACAAGTGTTAGCCTTAGTCACTAGCTTCAGGGTGCTCTGAATGTTAGGTTACTATCTATTTTCTTACATTTTTATATATGTACCAGCTGGTGGCTAACACAGAACAGTTCACCTGTTGCAGGTGTGTTGGTGGTCTGATGGTGGTCTACAGCTTGTCCTCACCTTCATGTAGCTATTTCTGCTTGTACTCTTCCCCTTTCCATTATTTATGACTGATCCGCAGATCAAACCGCTCCAACTATCTCCTGATCTTGTTGTCTTGGTGTGTTTTGAGCACCATAGCGACAAGAACACATCTCATTCAGTGTAAATTCTTCGCCATAAAAGTATCCTGTTAAGTTTATGAAGGAGCAACAGCAGGGTGAGTTGGTTTTCATCAGCAGTAACTTAACCCGACTGTGAGACCTGCCACAGTGTCAGGAAGCTGGTCAAATAGAACCCCTGGTGCTCATCTGGAGTCGCTTTAAAGAGACAGGAGATAGAGCAGCCTGTTTCAGACAAAAGTGAACTGAGGAGTTGCATAAAGGACAAGTATGAGATAAGTAAGGGGTGTTTTGAACAGTGAAAGCTACTCTAGTGGAGTCCCATGATACAATATAGGGCTGAAAATGAGCATACCATGACCCTTTTAATCTAATCACACTCAGGATGCTACGGGGGTGGGGGGGGGGGTCACAAGGGTCAGAGAAATGGTAATAAAGCATTTAATTAATTGACTGATTGTTATATAAACAGTATTAGACAAATTTGTCTACAAATCAATAAAATTAATCACTTTTATATAGACTTTTACTTATGAATTAATGTATTTGTAAATGATATAATTGACCCGGGCAACTCTGTACATACAGAAAGATATGCCACCAATTATAGTAGGAGAATGACCTTGCAGCTCAGGGGTAGGCCACCCTGCTCCTAGAGGGCCGCTGTGGCTGCAGGTTTTTGTTCCAACCAAGCAGTAACGCACCTGATTCTACTAATAAACCATTAAAGCCCTTACTGAGGACCTTTATGAGTATAATCAGGTATGTAACTGCTTGGATCAGGGTTGGTGACCCCTGCTACAGCCGTGACTGACTCATATTTAACACATTCTTAATAAAACTGTACATTGCAACAACATACAGGAGCATACATATGTAGTCAGTATGGTGCCTGATTCTGAATATCAACTTTAAAAGTAAGAGAGCGATAACACAAGAGAAATATGTCCACAAGAGACTATTCACATTCCTGTTGAGAAACATCTTTATTTCCCCTGTTAGTAGGATTCAATTCAACATATATTAACAGTCAGGACTATTTTTCAGGTTGATGTATTGGGGAACTTTAGAGTATAACCATTTGGATCAAATTAAGTCACATTTCACACTGAAAAAATAAAGGTTTCATTGGCTCCATTAGGAATTTCTCCATCAACAGGATTGCACTTTAAAACCATATTGAATGTGTCCTACATTAACTAGATATTTTTTTCATTTAGGACACACACCCACATACACACACGTGGTAGCTCGCCACACCGCTCAGCGGCTGCATTTTACGGAAGTGACGTGTTTGGTTTCTTGACGGAACGCTTTGCCGACGGAACCGGAAAAGCGTCGAATCACAACTTTCACACATGTGTAGCGATGTGCAGGGGAGAGAACCGACCCCACTGACTCCAGGTAGTGTTATTTAAATGTAAAGTTGATCATAATAACTTTAAATATCACCACATAAACAGCCGAACTGACTTGAACCCGGAGCGGCCGCGGTGACACGATGGCGGAGATCGTTCAGCAGCGGATTGAGGACCGGATCCCGGAGCTGGAGCAGCTGGAGAGAGTGGGACTGTTCACCAAGAAAGAAGTCAAGTAAGACTAATGAATTCAGTAAAACAGCAAAAACAGAACTTATTTGATACCTGAGGTCATTATTTTAGCAGAGAGAAACCTGACCGGGTTTATGTAATATTTTTTACTTCATTGAGATATATTATTTATATATTAACCCTATTAAATAATGGCCTAAGTCATTTTTTATCATAAATAATTTGGACTGAATAATCTCCTGATGATGAAATCCTCTTAATACTTGAAAGGTTGAAAGGGTCATAGTCTTTATGTGTGTAAATATACTTAGCCGTTTTCTCTTTAGGATGCAAAGCAACATAACTGATTATTTTTATATCTTAAATGTTTTAACATCCCATATTTTCTGCACTTTGCCTGTTTTTTGATATCCATAATCAGACATGTTTGCTGTGTTAAGTACCAAAAGTTTTACATTTGTGTTTCTCTGTGAATTTAAGGAATTTTGAAGCATGGGGTAGTATTTGTATAACAAATATAATCTTCTATTAAGTTAAAACCTTCTTTTCTTCTATTTAGAATCTTTAATTGAGAAAAAAAAGTATGTAGCTGCTTCATAGATGCTAAAAAATGCTGCAACAACAATTATTTTCATTATCAATTAATTGATTTGTTGTTTTTGGGATTGACATAATGCAAGAAAATGTGACTCACAATTTCCCAGAGCCCAAAATGATAAGGTCAACTGTCTTGTTTTGTCCATGAACCAAAGATATTCAGTTTACTGTCATTAAAGATGAAAGAAACAAGATCAGTTTCTCACATATGTATGTGGTGTGATTCAGATGCTGTGAAGTTAATCCGTACTTATTTCACTAATGTAGAGCTATCATCAAGAAGTCAACGGCCCTGGAATACAAGCTGCACAGGTTGATCGTGAGTAAAGAGGACTTCATCGCCTACATACAGGTAGAGTCTTTATCATGGAAGCTCTGTTCATCCTGTTTATTAAACCAAGAAATAAATGCTACGAGTGATGTTTAACACTTCAGAATTCTGTTTAATTACAGTATGAAATCAACGTTTTAGAGCTGATCAAGAAGAGAAGAAAGGTACGACACATCACTTCACCTCATGTTAATTATTTCTTTTGGATTCAATAGTAAAAAAACATTTTTTCTATCTTAGTGGTGAACTGGAGTACATGTAGCAAACGGATGCCTGCTTTTTCATTGGTGCTGTTTGATAACGTCCAAAACTTTGACCGTCCTTTACAGCACATCAGTTACCACTTCAAACGAGAAGAGATCGAGTACCCCATCATCCATAGAATAAACAGTGTCTTCAAAAGAGCAACAAACAAGTGGAAGGTAAAGTAAACCATGGATTTATAAAGCTGCTATTAGTGTGCTCCATTCTGCATTAGTCCACTACAAGGAATAATCCCATCTAATTGTAGACAGTAGTTGTTGGCACCAAATGGTCCATTCAAACGAAATGTTCTTACTGTGGTTTGTTTTCATTGGTGTAAAAGTCACAGTCACACTCAGGTGCACTAAATCAAATGGACCAAAACCTCCAAAAATAGGTGGTCTCTGTCCGCTTGGCTCACCCAAATGACAATCTTTGGTGCAATTACTTTGGTGAGAACATGAACTCTGGTCCAAACAAGGGAATACTTATTATTTCAAAGGTACCTTGTGGTTCTTTGGAACAATATTCATGACCTCATTTGTGAAAATAGCCATCTCCTCTACCTGAAACGACGCGCTAAGCATCTTTGGTGACTCCAGTGCATCCACAGATAGTTTTCCAGATGCTGCTGTAAATTATTTTGGAGTTATCTATTTCGCCTTAAATTGGCAAAACAGAGGATGTAACACGCAAAGATAAGAGCAAGTAACAATGTGTGAAAGCGGATAGACATTTTAATGTCCAGACATTTTAGTAGTTCGGCCGTCATGTTGGATCAGGGCGAGCAAAACACCAAAAAATACCACCTAATTCACAATACTCGGCTGCCACATGCCTCATCATTCAGTGGTCTAATATGCCCTCACCGGATTTGGTGATTTCGCCCCCCATGTTCCTGCCAATTCTTTTTAAAGTGGGAAGTTAAAGCTCCCACATTGTGGGATCTGTGTAAATGTTTGGAATGAATGAATGGATTAAACCCACATCTATTTTTCCCTCTACAGGATGATGTGCAGCTGTGGCTCTCGCACGTAGCTTTCTGTAAGAAATGGGTATGTAAACATCTCAATGTTTTTTTTTCTAACACAACTGTTTGTGTTCGTTACTTTTCTCTAATGATCTCTCCTTGGTTTCACTCATCAGGCCACCAAAGGTCAGACCAGCAAGGTGTTCGCCACCATGCTGGCAATCCACCCTGACAAACCAGGTACAGACCATTATGCTTCTCAAGGTGTTTTAAACTCTCAATCATACCTTTTTATCTGGTGCATTTTCATGTAATAATTCTAATTTTGGGGACAATTAAATCATCTATATGCTGAGGCAAGTGGATAAGTGTGACCTGGAACTAGATATTAATGCTGACTTTCTTACACGTTAGCCATGTGGATAATGGCTGCTAAGAGTGAGCTGGAGGACAGAAGTTCCTCTGAAAGTGCCAGGCACCTGTTTCTGAGAGCGCTGCGCTTCCACCCAAACAACAAGAAGGTTTATCAGGAGGTAAAAGGAGGACATATGTGCTTAAATATAGATCTGAAATCTACACAAAGAGACTTTGATCGCAGAAGGCGGAGCTAAACCTTTCTTGAATGACTGTTTCTAGTACTTCCGTATGGAGCTGCTGCATTGCGAGAAACTGAGGAAGCAGAAGAAAGATCTGGAGCAAGCTGAGATAGACACGGTGAGCGTGTGGAAAAAGTCAAAACAGCAGGAAACATAAAATACACAACACAGAGGAGTTCTCACTGTCACTCTTCATTCTTTTCAGGGTGAGTACGAGTTCTCTACAGAGATCCTGAGTGGTAAATTGGCCGAGGTCGTGTACAGAGATGCGTCAGGAAAAATCAAAGGTAGGCTTCCTTCTCTTTATTTTTCTCTCCAAGTTTGCGATTAAGACATCACCTTTGGTATTGTCTGCCCAAATTTGAGTGTCGCCGCCCTATTAAAATAATGGCCAAAGTAAATTTTTGATGAAAGTGGGTTTTTGGCTTAAATCATCACTTGATGATGCTGCCACATCAGGTAAAAATCGCTTTAATCCTTAGTTGAAAGGATCAGACTCTTTATGCCCTATAGGACAATGACCATTTTACTCAGGCCATTTTATTTTGTTTCCTAAGTAAAATTTCTTGCTGAAGTCATATCTATAAATTTAATGAATATGTAGCCAAATATAAAGAAAGTGAGAAAGTTCCAGGATCTTCAGTCCATTAAACATGTTGAGTGTCATCAGTTCATTTAAAATTTGTCACATCACAGGTTTCAAAAGTTTGTCAAAACATAATGTTGGAATGAGTTACCTTCAATAAAAACAGGCAAAAGAGAGTGGTGAAAAGGGGACCTGACCTTTGTTTAAATTAACTCCAGGTAATGTTTGAGTTTGTACTATAGAAGGAAAGGACAGTTTGAGACAGGTTTAAAGTTGCCTACAGTCTCACTACAAAGTTCAAAAATTGGCGTCACTTTATTCTTTAATCTTACATGAGTGACACACAACGTTCTGGGATGTGGATGTATATCCACAGTCATCCACTGTCAAGGCCTTTTTCAATGAAATTATTAATAAATAGAATATTCTCTACATTTGATAGTTATTTTCTGTTTTCCAAAAAATGACAGATCATTATTTTAATAGGGCGATGATATTAAACAGTCAGTCAAGATAACAACAGTGATTCTCAGACATTGTCACGTTTTTGTTGTTTTTTTTCCCCACAGATGCAGAGTTTGTCATCTCGCTTCTGAACATCGCAGCGATCTTTGACTTCACCAAAGAACTGCAGGACTCCATCCTGCAAGAGTGAGCCACCCCTCATACCTGCACGACTTTCTCACTAACACTCCACACTCTATATTCTCAACTTCAGACTAAGTCTCATCATTAAGCACTAACGTGTTTCCCCACATCTGCAGCTTACAGACTAACTACACAGAGGACAGCGTGACGTGGGATTTCATGGCCAAGAGAGAGCTGGAGGCCCCGGGGCTCGGGGAGGAGCTGCCGAGCGCCAAAGGCCGAGCATCCGATATCAACCGAAGAGAAGAGCGCTGCTGCCAGGTCTATGAGGAAGGAGCCAAGAGCCTTCACACAGGTAGACACATACAGAAGGGAAAGTTCCAAGTTGACAGATAAGACAGACAGGGTTCCCGCAGGTTCTTAAAAGCACTGAATTTAGGAATTTGGAGTCTTGAATATCTGGGTCTTGAAATTTGTGCGAACGTAACTTCTCTGTATCAAGTTCTCCTCAAAAGTTTTAATTTGTCAACCACTATTATTTTGATTAAATAATGTAGCCTAAATAAAAATGGGCAGAACCGTCATGGCCCAAAAGTTCTGACTGCCGTTGTCAGGGTGGTTGCTATGCATGCGAGAGCCAAGATAATTTACCTCAGGAACGAACCTGCGGTGAAATTAGCTCATTACCTTACTCATTACCTTGATGTTTGGTTTTATCTGTGCTTTTAATCAGAGACCAATGTAGTATCCATACAAATAAAGTGTATAGTATATAGCAACATCATTATACTCTGATATACTATATTACTGTCAACTTTCCTCGCCATTTCACCAGAAAACAGCATCTGCACATCACCAATGTCCTGTCATTCCTGTCGTCCTTGTTGAATGTTTAAGTATGAGTTGATTGATGAAAAATGTGCACCAAAAATAAACAAAATTACTTTTCCCTACTCTGTTTGCTGTAGTAGATCACATTCAGTGGCTTTCCTATTACAGATGATGTTTTAGCAAAACATATTTTAAATGGATGTAGTATGCATTAAATACCTGGAAATATTCACAAAAAACTGTGGGATCTCAATTCTATTTATTGTTATTGATTTTCAAAACTACAGGTTTCAATTTGAAACCTGTAGGAACCCATTAGAGTATTTTTTTAGAAATATAAGATGTGTTACAAACCATTGCTGTGCTTGTGTTCTAGAGTCCATGTGGACTTTCTACGCAGCATTCTGCTTGGAAAGGCTGAAGAGGAAGACCAACGTCCAAGAGCTGAAGGAAAAGGTAAAAGAATAACATTTCAGTTTGAAAGGACATTTTACTGTTCACAGTAAATGTGTTTTACTGTTCACAGTAAAATGTCAGTGACTTTTAGCGTTTTGGGAGGTGAATGTTTAAAGGGTAAAATCCTGTGTGTGTTGGTGTGTGTTGCAGAGACAGGAGAGGCTGCTGGGAGTGCTGCAGCGAGCCCACGACAACACACTGCTGAAGGAGGATTTTTATAAGAAATGGGTAAGAAATATAAAAGTGCCGTGAAAACAGAGGTGTCGTTTGGGTATGGCACTCACCATACCTTTATTTACTATTTATGAATAAATGTAATTAATTTAATTAAAAACATGTATTTGTATAGAGCATTTTATGCAACAAAATGAACAATGCTTCACACAATAAAACAAATAATAATAACCCCATCCTCGTCATGCACACATACACAAATGTGAGAGAGATTCAATAATAATAAAACTTAATAATAAAATTGAATAAAAACAGAAAACTGAGGAAACACTGGGGAACAGGGGTTTGACTTTTATTATTGAGACTATTTGTCCTTGTTTCAATGATCATATCCAGACATTTGCCTAAAGCAGATTTGACCACTTACATGTTAAGAGTATTAAAAACTTAAACTAAATTTATAATTTTCACATTTTTCTAACCCAGACCCCCTGGAAGGGTGTATTCCTTGCCTTAATCTGAAATGTGAAAGGTTTAATTTGGAGTTAAGGCCCAAATAATAAAATCGCAAAATGTACAAAGGAACGTTTTCTTTGATTTCCAAATCAAGTCCTGATTAAAAACACGCTCTTCTTCTCCATGTGACCAGCTGCAGATCCTGATTTCGTCCGGAGATGAAGAGGGAGCTGCCCGTGTCGCCATGGCAGCCACGCAGCGCTACAGCCAATCGGTGTCGGCGTGGATCCTGGGCCTGCAGGCACTGATGCAGCTAGGGAGCGAAGACATGTGTCGACTGTTCCAGGACGCTCTCACACATGTTAATCCCAAGGTGCACATACTTTGACTTCACATCACATGTTCTCAATTATTAAGTATTGGGGATTTTTTTCTTCCTTTGTTTTCTTGTCTTCACTTAGCCCTCAGTGCTAGTGTAATTGTCCTTGGAGAATAGACACACAGCAGCCACCAGCACTTCTGTAGAAGTGGGCCATCTCCTTGGCCCAATTAGTCTCCATTTCATAGTATTATCTTCCTCTAGTGAATCCCTTCATCTCTCTGTGTGAAAACTGAAAACCTCTGAAATTAAACTTTTCAGGTATAAGCACAACACGCAAAACCTTGAGTTGATTTGTGGGATTATGAATTATTTTAAGTCCCATTCCCATGCTATTTTAATTTAAGATGGAAGGTAAAGTAGCAGGATTACTGTTTAACACTACACTCTTAACAGGCTTTGCTCGGATAGCGGACTAATGCTTCGAAAACTGCACCTCAGATATTTGGGTTTTGCTACGTTCTTCCTCATTTTATAACAAATTCAGCTGTCTGGCAGACGTCCTGTGCATGCTTTATACACACGTCACATTCTTTTCCCTTTGTGTTGCTCTGACATAAGATTCATTCCATTGTTGCACAGCAGATCACAGCACTGTGCTGTAAAACTATAAATGCACACACCTTGACTCACAGCAGTAGTGAACAGAATAGCCGGTTATTGTTGTTGTGAGGGGTTTCACAAGCCTGTAGCCCTGAGAAGTAGCTGCGTTAGGAGGATTACTGGCTACTGCTCATTATGCAATGTCTTTTCTTTCTATATAAACACACTTGTTGAGTGTTGGGAAATAGTATTAAACCCCCCCAAACCCCTAGGTGTTTTACATGGTATGAGGAACTATATTGTGTTTCCATATCTCACAGAATAGAACTGTGGATAAATTATTAAATATAAATCCGCTTCCTAAAGGCACACAGAGCTGTCAGTGTATGACCAGGTGATTTGTCACCCAGATGCTACACCAGGCTGTTAAACATACAACGGCAACATCCAGTGGCCAATGTTTCTCGAAGTGTGCAACAATAAAAAGACCTGTGTTCACATTCTCAAAGAATGGATCCATTCAGCTCAGCCTGCTGTCTGCTGGTGTCAGTATTAGTCAGTATCAGTTGGTGTCAGTATCAGTAGGTAAAGCTGTGCCATTAATTGAATTTTGATCACAATTTCGATTTGCGCATCAAATGATCTCCAAACTCAAACATTTTTGAAATTTTTCTTTACACAATTTTGAAAGAAAGCATGAGGGTGAGAGGTAGAGCGCAAGCAGAGGGAGGGCAGAGCGATTGGTGGAGAAAAAGCAAAAAAAAAAATTCTCTTATACGGGAACACTTTGAGTTCCAGGAATCCGATGTGGTGCAGAAGCAACATAAAGTCAAATCTGTTCAACTTTTGTTGGGTGCAAGCGGGGGCACAGAGATGTCAAAGGGGGGCCCTGACTGAAAAAAGTTTAAGAACCATTGGCTTAGAAGTTTATTCCGCTAAACCCTTTCTGTCCTTCCAATGCAACAGGAAAGTCTACCACTTTGGAAGCTGCAGGTCAAATGGAGTGTGGCCAACCAGAGTCCTGAGGAAACAGAAGCCATCTTTAAGGTACCAGTTCTCGATTTGAAACTACAGCCTGGCTGCTTTTACGACCGAAAATCAGTCCTCACAGCATTTCCTGTATTCCTCCATGTGTGCTTCGAAACACCCATGCAGACGGTTCATTCTCATTTGTTTCCAGAAAGGTTTGCTGTCTGCAGCAGCGGCTGTTTCCATGGAGATAAAAGAGGACTACCTTGATTGGTCGTTCTCCACTGGAGGCTACAAAAAAGCGAGGAAGACCTTCACAAGGTAAAAACAACTTTTTCTACTTACAAAATGATAAATGACGCTAGTGTTTTCTGGCTTCGTGTTTGAGGCTAAAAATACCTATTTTTCTTTCCTGTAGCTTGCAGGAGAGCCGTCCCTTTTCCAAGGGCTTTTTCACCAGAATGATTCAGATCGAAAAAGAACAAGTAAGTCGACCAGCTACTGTCTGTCATTGGAAAAGCACACACACACATCCAGTGGTTTTTACTTTAGTTTCAATTTTTACATTTTATGCAATTCACTGTTTACTTTTCTGATAGTTTGAGTGACATGTTGTTACAGCTGCCTTAGCTGTTTATTCAAGAACTTGTCAGGACTTTGGTATCATCTGTCAACACAATCTCGAGCGTAACGTTTTATGTTTCAAGGAGAGGCCGAAGATGAACAACCTCCGGGACTACTACGAGAGGGCCCTGCAGGAGTTTGGCACCTCGGACGACGGTGAGATGACGTTCAAGGGAATAAGAGTCCAAAAGAAAAGTAGCGTTAGTCAAAAATATTTATTTATATAATCTTATTATTCAAGTATCAAGGACATATTTGCGTTATTTGAGCAAATACAGCTCATATCTAATTTAGAGGAGCAGGTGGAAAATACATTCTCAGGCAGAGCATCAAAATGAATCGAGGCTTTAAACACACCACACTAGTAAATGTATAATCTGGCTGCTTGGATGAGCATAAATATTTCAGTTGAGATATGGAACTGTGCATCTCCCCCTTCCCCTTTTCTTTTTTTATTTTAGCATCAAATTTTTTTTTCTCATTTTTCTTGAAGATCTGTGGTTACAGTACATCCAGGAGGAGCTGGGAGCCCTCGGCCAGCCAGAGAACTGCGGCAAGATCCACTGGAGAGCCATGAAGTTTCTGGAAGGGGAGAGCGTGGAAAGATTCATTTCCAGATACACTCTACTTCAGACCGGACACTTGTGAGAAGATCTGTAAGGTCCAAGTTGCGTAGATCAAGGCCTTTTTAAAACCGTGATAACAGCCAGTGTTCAGCAAGAGTTGAAGAAGCAGCAGGTTTCTCGGAGCAGGCGTTTTTCTTGGATCCACGAATTGTTTAGAAACCACAGTATTGTCAGTTTCCGAAGTTCGCTGTCCATCGCAAAACAGGCCTAGGTCTATTTCTCAGAGGTTCCAGCAGCGTTCTTGGTGATAACTACAGTAAACTGTGGAGTTTTGCAGCTGCGATACAGCTTGCACCCTTCTTTTCCTTTTTTATATACACAGCTTGTTAACAGCGTGGTGGAAACACAAGTCTTCTAAGGAGGTTCTGTTTAAGAGAATTCCAGATTAATGTGGCTTTGATGCTGTCATAATGACATTAAAAACAGTCTCATTCTTGGGTGTTCTCTGGTCTCGTTTGGCACAGTCACACAAACAGATAAACACACAGACTCTGAGCTCTGGGTCCATATAACAGTAGTTTTCAATAACAGTTCTCTTGATCAGTTAATGAAGTTATTCATAAAACATCTATTATCCACTAAAATATATTTCTGATTTAACACATATACAGTGATCAGTTATTTACAGTAACATCTTTAATACTATGTTGCCTTCAATGGTATAAAATGTTACCCTTAAAAAAAACAAAAGCATAAATATTAAGCAGCAGGTCTATGACTTCAACAGGCAGCAAAAAAAAAAGTCAATGACATATTTATCGCTTTTAAGGACACTTCAATTTGTTGCAGTTGCACTGACAACACTTATTTTAAGCCTACCTATAAGACTTACACGTTACTGTATATCAAGAAGGATTATATGAGCTTTTTATCTCAAAATGCTAGGTCATGGAGAGTGTAAATCAACTGAATTATTGTCCTCTTTTCAGTGGAAGATGAATGTGAAAATGATGGGAATTGCCCCGTCTCCCCTGATGTCCGTCTGCTCTCTGTTCAGAGGATTCAGGTTCAGGCTTCGGGGTAACCAGCGAGAACAGGAAATCACAACATGCTTTAAGGCAGAAGGAATGGTGAACAAATCTCAATAATGATCCCTTTTAGATAATGCTGATTTATAGGCCTACTTTATAAAAAAATAAGATACCAGCTCGTTATTTACTGCTTTTTGTGCTGGCTGTTCTTCTCTCAAGAGAGCTATCCTGAGGAATCGTTTCACTGTGTTAAAGATGTGTGGCTGTATTTCAATTTGCTTTTCACAAATCTGCTCTTTCGCAGCCTTTTTAACCCCATAAATGTAACATTTCAGGAGAGAACTATGAGTTATTTTAGGCATGAAAATGAAATATTACATGTTAATTTAAAGATATTTTATATTCGCACAAAAACATTTCTGTCAGTGAGGGTAGTGGCGCAGTGGGTTTAGCGGCCACCCCATATATAAATATGTAGAGGCTACAGTCCTGGCTGCAGGCCACCCCGGTTCAAACCCCACATCGGATGGCCCTTTCCTGCATGTCATTCCCCCTTTCCTATCATCTATACTATACTATCAAGTAAAGGCAGAAAAAACCCCAAAATATATACTTTAACAACAGTTCTCTCATTGGAACAAAAACCAAATATTAGGCTTTAAAACAAATTAAACCATGTAGCCCCTCCTGCTCACATACAGAGACAATGCAATCCTGACAGAGGACAGGAATGTCAGTGGGTTTTCCAAAGAAAAAAATCTGGGAAAAAGCCACTCTCAACAATAACATTTTTTAAAAGCCCACGGCATATCTTGTCTTTTGCAGTGGATTAGGTTCTTGTGACACATGGTGGCGTTGGTCGCATCGTACTATCTTGTCTACATAAATACTCAGATTCTCAACCATCTCCTCTACTGTTCCCACATCAGCTCTCATGAGACTGTCTTTTGTACCCAAAGTGTAGAATCCTCCTCTTTTACTCTCTGCTCTAGATGTTTGCTTTACCACAACAATTGTTACATTCCAGCCGGTCCCTCCACCCCCTCCCTCACACATCCTCATATCTTCTTGAAGAGGATGTAGGTGAAGAGAACCATGACGCCCGCCAACAGCAGCCCGATCACACACTGGTGGATGGTGATGACTGTCTCCAGGGCGTGGATACGCTCCTCCATGGCGTTGGTGTTGATGTAGTCATAGATGGAGGCCCCGATACTCCACACTGCCCACACGGCATCCACCACCGCTTTTATGGTGGGAGAGACCATCGAGAGGGCCGCCTGTAGCCGGGAGCCGGCCGCATCCGCCGCTTGTTGCTCCCGCAGCACTGCAGTGGAAGAAGAGGGTGAGGGTAGTGTGTAGGTTTTCAGGGTTGCAAAAGGGTGTGAAATTTCCATAGGAAGCTAAGATCTAGAATTTTGGAAATATTTAACACCTAATTTACCAGGAAGCTACTGTTAGAATACATTCTTATCTAATAGTAGTAAGAACATTCATTAAAATTATAGATCAAATATATTTATCCCATAATATTATCAAAACTTACTTTACAACACCAGATGATAACAGGATGTTATGAGACAGAACTGTTTTCAAGGTTAATGTAAAGCTACAGCTACGGTATCACTCCGCCCAGTGGCTTACTGAAGAAAGTAGTCCTGAGCATTTGCTTTGTGTGTCATAATGTTATAGTTATTGCTTTATTATCTAGTGAGTGTGGGTCACGTCTTAGCGACAGTACTTGGGAGTCATTGGATCATGTATTTGCTGTATTTGATGAGGGAAACCAAAATATACCATTAGATATATGTAGTAGCTGAGCAGCTCACAGGCCTGCTCCAGTGGTCTGGAAACGGCTTGTATCAACAAAAAAGATGAAGCACCTATTGCTATGAATATGGAAATCATGACAATGAATGAAAAAGTGTTGAACAATGCCTTTAAATCTGGTTGTTTTAGCCAAGATAATGCTACAATATATTTTCCCCATATATATTTAAATTCTTCGTTATAAAGGCCAATATTCAATTTTTTTTCTAATTTCTAAATTTTGGATTTATTTACGGTAATTCCCATGAAAAGTTTTCAACTTTGAAACTTCATGGACTTTTGCAACCCTGGTAGGTTTACAGACAGTCTCCAACAGACTGAACTCTACCCTACATTATTAATCACATTTCTGATCAACACCGCCATCTTTATGCATTTCTGTACATTTTGAGGGATCATTAATTCAATCATTGTAAAGAGGCCATTGATTTTTTTTAAATAGATAAATATATAACAGAAGGCGGTGGAAAGTAACTTAGTAAATAAACTCCCAAACTCTTGTGTTTGTGCTCCAGAACTTCAGAAACAAGGTTTTTACTCCACTCCATGTATTTATAGTTACTACTAACACTGCAGATGCTACAATTAAAGAGGTTTTTTTTTAAACTAAAGCTTCTAAAATACGATGCAGATGGAACCACCCACCGAGGATACGAAGGTAAATTTAGCTCCACGTGTAACCAGATGAAAACGTGCAGCTGTAAGCTCCCAACTATGCAGGCAGATCGCGGAGAAGTGTGTGTGTGTGTGTTGCAACTCTGAAAGGAGCAGTCTGCAAACACAACATATGTGCACCAGATTTCAAGTCTGGAAAAGAAACTGAAATTCCTGGACAACAGTGATCGATTTAAAAAAAAATGTGTTGGGGAAACACTAAAGTACTGCAGTTGTGAAGAAAGAAAACTCAAAATACCAAATGGTGTTGGTGTTCAGATGTTTTCATAATTTAACTTTCACTTTTGTAAAATCATTTTAAAGGCTTAAACACTGAGTTTCAATCTTTTAAAGCTTTTTTTTCTCAGTTGTGAAAGTTTGCATGACATTCATCCCAAACCAAAATGTGCACATTAATGGATTATAAAAAAATCCAAAAGATAAATACATAGAATGAGAACACTGAAAGCAACAGTGATTTTACTTTTCATGTGTATATACATATATATTGCAGCATTGCAGCAAGGGATGTATGATGCATGTGTTTCCCTGTTTGAGCAACAGCTGCCATGTATCATTTAACTTTAATGCATTAATGTATTAGTTAGTAGCCCTGTCAGTGATAGAAAGTGAGTACATTTACTCAAGTACTTAAGTGTACTAAGTACACTTTTAAATATTTCCATCTGATGCTACTTTATGTGTCACACTCCACTACATTTATCTGACAAAATTAGTATATTTTAATATGCTTAAATTTAAAACTTAAAAAAAGAAGAAGAAAGTGTAATGCACTTTGGAAAAAAACAGATATATCATCACCCTATTAAAACAATGGCCTGAGTCATTTTTTCACAAAAGTGAGTTTTTGGCCTAAATCATCTCTTAAAGATGCTGCCACATCTGGTAAAATCACCTTAATCCTTGAAAGGATCAGACTATTTATGCCCTATAGGACAATGGACATTTTACTTAGGCCATTTTATTACTTTATTACTTTTAGATTTTTTTTCAAGTTTTTTAGCCATCCTTCATAATGGTGACTGCTTAAAAAGTAAGAATCTATGGTGCAAAAGAAGCTGTGAACAGGATTCTTGTATCAGCTTCTTCTGGGGAGTGATAATGGATTTAAACTATAATGTTTTTAGAAGTTTACTCTAAATTTTGAGTTATAATTTAATAAGTATATAATATAATGTGTTGTGCATATCAAAGAATTAAATAAATATGTAGTCAAATATAAAGAAAGTAAGTTCTGGGATCTTCAGCCCTTTAAACATGTTGAGTGAGTTGAGTACCATCACTTCACTGACAATTTGTCAGGTTTCAAAAAATTGTCAAAATTGGATGTTGGAAATGAGTTACATTCAATAAAAACAGGCAAAGAAGAACTGGAAAAGTGATGCAAAAGGGACCAGACATTAGTTTAATTTAATTCCAGGTAATGGTAAGTTTTGAGTTTGTGCTATGGAATGAAAGAACAGTTCGATCCAGGTTTAAAGTTGCCTGAAATCACTAGAATGTTTAAAAACTGGCCTGAGTATTATTCTTTAATTTTACATGTGACCCTTTTCTGTTACTACTTGGGTAATATTTAAATAGGGTGACGATATGACGTGTATTGAACAAACATTATACTATTACAATACTTTAACAATTAATCTAAAATAGGTTCAAACTTAATGAATAGCCTACTAAAACTACTTAGAATATGTCAATTACATGATCTGTACTTTTACTTAACATTTTCAATCTAATTCTATTTGAACCTGTTCTAGACGGCAGCATTTCTACTTTTACATGAGTCCGTGTTCCGTCCTCCTCCGGGACACCGACAGTCCGCTACCGACGCCGTCAACACTGACGTCACACCCGCATCAAACCCGCTCCGCCGCTGAACCGGACTCACACGTGTCGGTTCAGCGCGATCACCGAGCTGCAAACCTCAGAGCTGGATGCGCGGTGACGGGCGGCGGGACCGCTCTGCACCGATTAGACCCGCAGGGTTTATGACGACGGCGGATACGACCCGAGCCGAGACTCACCGACAGCAGACCGACGCTGCTGTGACGATGATGATGATGAAGGTGGAGATGAAGTCAAACATCCGTCCTGCTCCAGCTGGAGGGATGAGGAGGATGATATCTGGTTAGAGAGAGGCCGGGCCGCCGCCGCCGCCGATGACAGGCTGCTGGTCGGACATCACGAACAGAGTCAAGTCAGCACGAGTCAAACACGACGCTTCCGGTCACCCCTTTCAAAATAAAATGAATCCATGACTACAAAGCTGAGTAACAGCATCCCTGTGGTGGTGGAAGTAACAAATGACATGTACTCAAGTACACAACTGAAGTATAGTTTTTAGGTGTTTGTACTTAAGTTGAGTATTCACAAAAAGCAGAACTACCTCCTGAATAATTTGATTTGCCTGACATTAGTTAAATTTAACTTCAGGTAATGTAAGTTTTGAGTTTGCGCTATGGAATGAAAGGACAGTTTAAGTCAGGTTTAAAGAGAATGTTCAAAAACTGGCCTGAGTCAATTTATTCAATTTATTATGTTACAAAATGTTTCTATGTATGTCCACTGTCATCCACTGCCTGTTTGAATTCAAATGATTAATAAATGTAATATTCTCTACATTTGATAAAGGTTTTCAGTGTCCAAAAAAGAAATAAATAGCAGAGGCACTCTGAGATTTGAAAAAAATATATAAATAAAATGCCTTTAATATAACATGGTAAGAATATGTTTAAAATTGTATGTTTTCCCCAAAAATTACATAGGCCATTATTGTAATAGGGTGATGATATTCTATGTTCCACACTACATTAGTTTGACAGCCTTAGATAAAAGCTATTTTTTTCAATCAGTATTTCATACACAAAACAGATGCTCTATTTATAAAATAAAAATCATTTCCTTTCATTTGAGTTCCCAACAATTAAAGTTAATTTGACTTACTTTGACAACATTAAAATGCATGTCAACAAATATTAAGAGTTTCATTAAATGTATAATATTAAATGTAACACTAAACAGGGCCATAAACTATTATTACTAGTATTATGCATACTGAGTTAACTACTAGAATTACCATTGATCTACAAAAAATACCTAAAACTGGCTCCAGTTTGATAAACTACAGCATTGAAATAATCTAACATGTATCTGTTAGTAATAAATACATATATAGTATAACCCTCTAAAGTCTGCAAAGCAAGCTGTTTTAATACTTTAAGTACATCTGCTGCCAATACGTGGCTTTACTTAATTAGGATTTTGAGACTTTTACTCAATAAAGATGATCCAGAAGAAAGCATTAGGTCACGCTTTTTTATTTTGAAAGTAAAATCGATCCATTTCTGGTGTTAATGTGGCCTCCTTGAATGCATTGAAGCAGCTGACTGCTGCCATATGAGAACGTCTCCAGGCACTGAAAGTGGAGCATGACCCAACATTAGCATAGAATAGAATAGAATAGAACAGAGAATGAAATAGAACAGAATGCAGAATATCAGAATGTTATAACATAGAAAAGAATACAAATTAAAAGTAAAATTAAAAAAGAATAAATTAGAACGAAAAAAAGATTGGAATAAATATGTTACAAAATATCATAATATAATATAACTTAAAATAATACAAACTTAAAAGGGAGTGAAATTGAATATAATTGCATAGTATGACAACTATAGGAATAGCAGAACACATACAATGTCATACAATGAAATGAAGTGTAACTGTATAAAATATATTTTAAAAAAGAAAATAGAGAAGTAGATTTGAAATGATAATGATACTAAAAAAAGATTAGAACAGAATTGACAGGAATTCTCAGGAATATTCTCAGGAAAAACTGAGTATTATCACAACAGTGATATTTATACTAAGGCTTCATAAAAGCCCTTAAGCTTCCATGTTCATAGACGAAGTTGTTGGCTAAATAACATCCTTAGAAATTCTGTTAGAATTAGAAGTAGAAAAGCAAAACATGGAAGCACGCACACACACAGACAGACAGACAGACAGATAGATAGAAGCAGTTTAACTTCAGTAGTTGTGATGTGAAGTCATATAATCACTTTGAGTGACCTGAATACAACAATAAATTAAATGATAGATTATCAATAATATGTATGAAAAAAGTAAGTTGCATATATTAAGTTACATAAGTTAAGTTGCATATTTTTATCATTATAATTGACATACATACTGTTTTTGTCTACGTGACCTGATATATGTAGACTTACGTTTTTGTAAAACAATTCTCCCTGAGCAGGAAATAAAAAAAACAAGGGAAAAAAAGAAATGTTGGTGTTGGCCCGTACGTGCGTTAGCTGACGTGGTGTCTTGGGGCGTCGCTGCCACCAGGGGGCGCAGCGCACCAACATGTTGCTGCTCAGGGAGGGAACGGCGGAGGTGTGATGAACCTGGGGATGTAGATGTAGAACTCCTGAGCAGCATCGATAAAAGAGGGGAACACCTTGAAAGAGCCGCAGACGGAGCCGCCGCAGAGACAGCGAGAACCGACACGCTGCGGGAATGTGCGCACTCACAGACAAAACACACATGCTCGGACATTTTTTTTTTAAACTCAGTGGTACTACGCTAATAGTGCGTTTTTTTTAATTCCTCTCTCAAAAATAATTGGAAAATACGGAGCCACATTGCTGCGCCCTCCGACGGAAACCTAGAATTGGAGACGAGCCAGTGACGCGCTGAAAATAACCAGGTTACCACTTAGCACCGGTCCATTTTGGGGAGGGCCCAGCACGAGGGCGCAGCACCATATAGGCTATCAGCTCCTTCCAGCTGTTTGGGAATATCCTGCTCATAATATACCGAGGCTGCAGCATGGCACTAGCAGCAGCAAGGCTGCTTCTCTCTCCGGCTTCCTGTCTCCCAGCGGCTGCCTCTGGCCGGAATGGATACTTGGTGTCGGGCTTGGGTGCTGGGTGCGCACCGGGGATCTCTCGGTGGGAAACGCAGAAGCTTTTTTTTTTCTTCCTATGTGTGTGTGTGTGTTGAGGGGAGGGAGAGGGAAGGAGGAGAGGAGCCTGGCACAAGGCGCGACACTGTTGCGTCTGCATGTTTTCTCTCCTTGGACAGAAGGGGGGGAAAATAGGCCAGGGGGGGGACTGTCCGACTTATTCCGAAAGACAATTTGTCCCCCCCCACATCCACCCCCCACCTCCCACCCCCTAAAGAAAAGGATAATCTCGCTCAATTTGGGATGCGTGCAAACACACCAAGTGATCAGATATTACTGGGGCGGCGGTGGCGGCGGCGTCGGTGGATGCAACCGGGGTGAAGTTAAAACTTCGCTTTTTTTTTTTCTTTTTTTTTTTTTTTTGCGGACGCGATCTCTTGTTCCAGACACACAACCAGACAGTCGCCGCGTCCTAACGCGGTCTTTCCCCTCCCGCATGGCTGCGGGATGCTGACACCTGCCCGGCACGCAGGTTAACAACAGTCCGGTGGGAGGTTTGTGTGTGTGTGTGTGTGTGTGTGTGTGTGGGTGGGGGGGGGGGGGGGGGTTTGGCCCCGGCATCACCTACTTCGCCTTCTCCAGACGCTGAAAAAAGCAGCAGATGAGCGGGTATGTATCGGCGTGTGAGCGCAGACCTCATTACCTTGCCTGGAAGTAACATCTCCTAGTGACACAGACGACAGATCCACTATCCATAGGTGTGTTTTGGAGTTTTTTCCCCTCTCCGGGGATGGGGCTGATCATTAGGATTTTTTTTCTTTTGAGGGTGAGGATGAGGATGATGATGGTGTGTGTCAGAGGCTGGGTCTTTGCGGGCAAGGTGAGTCCTCATTTCATTCAACTGGCCTACAAAGTCCCAGTTTCTGGCTCATGTTCCCACCACCTTATAGGAAACATTGGTCTTCTTAAAGAAAAAGAAACAAGCCCAGTGAGCAGATTGATGAGCAGCCAACACACAACAGGGATAAATCTTAAAACCAGACTATTCATTATACGATAAGATCAGTAAATATCATATTTAATACAGAAGATACATAACGTGGTCTATAATAAATACAGGAGAATAATTTAGCACTGCTATGATCAGATTTCAGTCAGTGGTGAAGACTATATTCATTATAAACTGTAGGTTATACTAAGGGAATATTATCGTAGTGATTCTACTTTAATATATAATGTAAGGGCAACACTAAAACTAAACAAGAAAATAAATTAAAAAAATAATAAAAATAGTCAAACGGTGTATGCCATTGCTTCACAGTTGGCTAAAGAAAAGCACGTTCGGATTAGTCAAACTTGAACTTTTCACACAGTCGTCAATTGTGAAAGAGAAGCACAAAAAGAGTGTCACAGGAAACCAGAGCAGAGGATCTTTCAGATGTTGCATACGTCGGGGAACAACCTTCATATGTCATTTTTCTACAAAAGTGTCAACACTAACAAGGCCACATTCTGCCGCGCAGTTCTTGATGAATAGCTTTTTAAAGAAATCCATTTTTTCCTGTCTAATATTAGAAAAAAAGAAGGTAGATCTAAAATAGGCCAAAAAGCAAAGGAGAAGAAAGTGCAAGCAAAACAGTTGATTTATTGAATTGAAACTCGATTTAAAACTCAACGTCCATGTGTGTTTTTTTTCTGAACAATTTCATCCAAACCCGAGCTGTTATCTTAAGAGCCGGCGTACTTACAAAGTCGACATAAACTAGAAATAAACAGAAATAGTTGTTTAAAAAAAAATAGAAAGAGACACGCAATATTCTAATTATGTTGAACAAGTGCATCAAGTGGTGGAAGAAGTTGTTTTGGAAGCCTGTTTCTATATCTGTCCTGACCCTAGCATGCCGTACATACCTCACTAATGAATTTAGCATACAGACACTACATGCTTTATGTAATTAATAGAGCGGAGGGCCACGGTGGCATCTCCATGCTGCAAGTGACACATAGGTAAGACATTCGCTGAAGCATGGGATTTTTATTTTAAAATTGCGGGCAAGACCGCTGTGATTATTAAAAACACACTTAAAGCGGCCCTGTAAATGAAACGGGAGTCGGAGTAGGTGGGAAACCATGACACTTATATTTAATCTTGCCGTTTCACTTGTTAAAAAAGCTCCTGCAAGATCATAAGTTATTCTTAGGCCTGCGTATATCAAACCTTATGGCAGGTCATTTGTTTTAACATGCCTGCTATTCCTCGTCATAATAAGCTGACTCGAGTTCTTTTTTAAAGCTGTAATTAAATTCCCCGCTATTGCAAATGATACCTTAATGCTAATTAACAGCGTTTTAAAAATATGCCCCTTCGACTCGCTTGTTGTCAGATGGTTATCGCATGAAAACTATATTTAAAAATCCCGATGTAGAGGTGACGTTAAAAACGTTTTTGAGCGCTCCCCACTACTGGTGAGAGATGCTGTCGGCCGTCATCGCTGAATCCCTCCAACGTAGCCCACTAAAATGCCATGACACATCACAGAAAGCAGATAAAACCCACTCCGGCCAAAAGCTCTCCATATATGCTGCAGCAGAGTCGGAGCCAAGCGCGAGCGTATGAGAGCTGAGGGCCTAGTAAGGGAGGCTTGGTGGAATGAGCCTGGTTTGAATAAGCAGCATGGCTACGGGGAGCTCTGGGATAGTCACCAAGTGTGCTGATTAAAGTTGTGATATTAAACAGTGCTGGCTGCTACCGCCTGCCAAGCCTCTCTCAGTGGCATTTCACATTGTTTAAAAGGCCCAATCGGACTCATCTCGCCACTTGCTGCACAGTGTTGCTTACACCTTTTTTTTTCCCCTTTCTTTTTTTTTTCCACCACTACCACCACCACCACGGCTGTCTCATATTCTCCCTCCTCACACCATTTGTTAGCAGGGTTGTAGACTTACTTTAAATAGATTTTGCCTACATTTCCCAGGGTTGCTGCTTTCTGCTTTTTGAGTCCACCGGGTTTCACTAGGCTCTCGAATTAACCGCAAAACTATCAGCGCGTGCAGGTATGTTCATACACAAAACTCCGCTCGGGTATCGCGTTGACCTTTCTCCGTGAAGAGCGCAACTTCTAATGAACACACAGAGAGCTCCTTCTCGGAAAAAAAAAAAATCTGCTCTGAACTCGTTCAATCCTCCCCCCACACCTTTAAAAACGTCACTTCAGTTCCCAATAAAACTCTGCCATTATAAATATACAATTCATAAATACTGGAAAGCATGCTTGTGTTATGTAAAATATATGACCCCCCCCCCTTAAAAGGTCAAATTTAAGACATTTTGGTCACTCCAGGTTGTTGCATGTTGTTCTTCAGCCCCGATTGAACAGATACCAAAGTTATGCACCAAATCGCACTCAGGGAGCCAGTTGAATGCTGTAGTTTGATCTCAAACGTTTGGAATGAGACATAGAAAGATTAAGCCTAGGGTGGGAAGGAGAGAGAGAAAGAGAGAGAGAAAAGGCAGCAAGAAAAGTGAGGGACTTTTAGGGGCAGCTGTGTTTTATTAACCCAGTCATAATGCCCCTAAAAATCCTTATTGCTCTTGCAATGGTCAACAAATCTCCTGTTGCAGCTTTGTAGAGGATCTGTGAGAATCTTGCAGGGATTCACGTCAACAACCTGTCACACGGCAGGGCTGGGCCCATTATTCAGTGTGTGTATACATTGTTGCATTCGGGGGATCCTCGCTCATGAAAGTCACAGTGCTTTCGCTGGATTACAGAACACACACATGCACACACGTGTCAGGATGAAGCCTCGCGGGGAGCTGCCGAAACAGAATGGTAACAAGCAGCGACCTCTAAGATTTTCCCTCAGAACTTTTCCCCCGACATGTTTGCTGATGGCGATTAGCGCAAAAGTTGGAAATATTCACAGGTCTATCACAGAGCCGTGCAGGCAGAATGAAAAGCATCTCTTAACTAAACAATACCAATGTTTCCTTTTTGGCAGACTAAAGAATTGTGCTGTCGTGATGTTTCTGCGCGAGTCCTCAGAGTTTTAAAATGCAGACAGGGGCGTTGACGACCCTCTGTGTCCTTTTAACTTTGCATTTGAGTGCCAAGGAACAAATAGGGAAGACGGACAGAAATGCAGAGAGGCAGGTAATAGGCTGGCAAGCAGCAAGGAGTATTAAGATATAGACTATGAGCTGGTGGAAATACAGACAGGCAGATCAGGAGTATAAAGACAGGTAAACAATGAGACATCTTGAAGGAGAGGCATATAGGCCAGAAACAAGTAAAGACAGAGAAAAGAGAGAAAAGAGAGACAGGCACTGAGGCAAGCAGGCCATGGAGGACTGGGATCCAGGCCTGGGTGTGGTGTGGTGGGCTGTTGTGGCTGGAGAGCGGGTGGTGTGGAGCGGAGATCTCGATGTTGGTGAGTGAGTCATTGGAGGGAGGCTATTCTATTGAGTTTCCCTGTGGGACAGCCGCCGCTGAAGGAAGGAAGGAAGATTCTTCTCCACATTGAGAGAAAGACACAGAGAGACAGACAAGTAGACAGACAGACAGACAAGGGGAGAGGGAGCGAGGGAAAGTGCGGACGACGATGACTCAGGGCCACGAACCACATGGTGATGGTGGAGGGAGGAATTACTCATCAGAACATGTGGAATCTCATACGGCTATCACAGGACTGACAGTGTGCTTCCCTCACGGCGGCTACTCACCCGCCATCCAGCCGCCGTCACTCCCTCAGGCCGAAGACCAAGCAGCCTCGCTCGTAATAACCCCGGGTAGAGCGAGCACAGGGGGATCATGTCGGGCTGGGGGCCAGATCTGCAGGGGGGAAGGGATCTAAATTGCTTCATCAAAGCCGGGTGCCCTGCAGTTTGAGCACCTTGGGGCGTCACATGGGACGATTTCATAACCCGAGTTTGCTAACTCCTCTATCAAAACAGATTCCATGCCAGTAACGTTGAGTCACTTTACCCCCAAAACGTCTCCACTCTCAGTCACCTGGCTTTCTCTAAAGCAATACCACATCATTATCTGACAAAGCCATTTGGATTTCAGCTGAGGCTGTATATTACAGCCCTCCTGTTCCTGCATGTTCCCACTTCATGTTTAAAGTGCTCCAACAGAGTGTCAGTTTGGCTGAACGAATATGTGCCAAGTGCAATATGGCTTCTAGAAACACCTGAGCGTGGGAGGCTAGACAGGCTTGAGTCCTGGTCTTGATCAAGAAAGGGCCACGTTATCGAGTGTAAATATCGTGAGGGTTTGAAACAGGAGTTTCACCCGTCCGTGTCTGCTTATAGTTGGGTTTTAAATTACTGCAAGTCAGTGCAGGCCTCTCCGCTCTTGCTCTGAATTAGGCAATCCTGTCAAAATATTTAATCAAAGGAACTTTTCAAAAGGAGAAGAACCGAAAATGGCTTTATGAATATGTATCCTCTCCCCCCCGTCCCCTCCTCTCTCTGTCTGTAGCTCGGCTTACAAAACAGCTCTTTCACGGCTGCTCATATCTATCTACACAGTGATAAATGTGCCACTAAAGTGAGCTTCTGGATGACAAAGTTGTACTGAGTGATGACAAGAGAATAAAAAGTGGTGAAACAGCCACGGACAGGACACGCACCATGGCTTCTCTTTATCTGCTTTGAGACTCAGTGGCTGGACATGTAGATGTCCTTGAATGTGACTGGTGATGAATAAGTTGCTAAAGGCTCAGTGGTGGAGTTTGTGTGTTGGTGATTGTGAACATATACCTTTATTTTATTTGTAGCCAATATGGACTTATCTGTCACTAAGATTTCGGGGTGTTAAATATGCATATGCAGAAAAGAAAAGAAATAATGGTGATGAGTGCACCATGGTGGCATGACTCAACAGGTGAAAGGGGCACGCCCATGAGACTAGTTTAGACTTCCTTCTTACCAGTGGCAGCACAGTCTCTGATCTGTTTAACAGAGGATGCCATTAATGTAGG
Source organism: Lepturacanthus savala (assembly GCA_030544235.1). NCBI lineage: Eukaryota > Metazoa > Chordata > Actinopteri > Scombriformes > Trichiuridae > Lepturacanthus > Lepturacanthus savala. Next base: position 22,088,818 of record CM060466.1, read on the forward strand.
GTGTGGGCTGACAGCGCTCCCAACACCAGAAGAACCACTCAAATCCAGAGCAAACATTGCAGACAAAAGCGACAGGGCAAGCACAAGTGGAGCAGAGCTTCCCTGTGTGGATCCCTCCAGCACCCCTCTTAAAAAATGAGAATGAACCCTCCTGACCTGCTTTCAGCCAATCAGACTGTAAGACCTGGCTTTGGTATGACTAAAGTAAATAGAGAGGAGTTTAATCAGCCATCACATATCTGCACTGGTAATTTCCCCTCCTTAGTAATACCTTAACCCAAATGGATGTAATATTTTGTTGCTGTCCACTGCCTTTGTGGAGCCAGCTGCATCAGCTCTTGTTATGCTAATATTTCTATTAGTTGTAACAGGACTGTTGATTTATGCATCATTAAGTGAAAACAGGTTTCCACCGAACCAACTAGTTTGTATTTCAAAATTAGTTGTTCATTAGTTACTCAGAAACTGACTGGTGTTACCGTATAAGTAACTGAGCAAACTAGCATTAGTTTGCTAATATACGACTGGTAAAGTGATATGGAATAAAGTTGACACTAACACTTGATCATGTCTTTAATAGTAATAATGTAAACTAAAAAATATATTTTATAGTCTGTGTTGTACTGGAGGATTCAAGTTTCCACATCACACTTGCATAAGTTAAATACTGGATCAGGATTGTCTATTTGTGATATCACAAATCATACCTTAGAATCGTAATAAATTGTGAAAACAGCCTTCTAGTGTCAAACTCTGCACATACATCATATTGTAGAGTAAAACTCACCGTACAGTAGAAAAAAAACAAAGGGAAAAAAAGTGGACCCAAAGATTTTTGAGTGGAGGGGTACTTTTATGAGAGGGATCCGTTTACAGTGTCAATAAATCACCTCAGAAGGAAACAATTTCCAGTCGTCCCCTTTGAAAAAGATCTGGCAGCATCATGTTGCCAGTGTAAACAAATATAATAACAGAGCTGTGCTGTGCAATGCAGAAAGATTAAGTGGTAGATAGACTGAAAGGTCAAAACAAGCACCAACCATGACTCCTGGGCTTTAGCTATAGGTGTCTCTCACAAACAAATCGAAATGAGATCTGTAGACTCAGGGGTCAGCACTGTGTAAACTGTCCCTATAACTATCCCTGCTTCTCGCCATAACGTGCTGGGATAGGCTCCAGCAGACCCCTGCGAGCCTAATGAGGAATAAGGAGGTATAGAAAATGACTGACTGACTGAAATCCATGTTAGCGAGCACTTTTCCTTTTTTCAAGGTCATCCCTCTCGACCCATGGCCATCACATAGAGTTGTTCAGGTTGTTGATTGTTACTTGTGGAATGTTGGTTCACTCCTCTTCAATGGTTGTGCTGTATTGGTAGGAAATAGAACGGAGTGTCTTACACGCCAATCCAGAGCATCTCAAACATGCCCACTAGGCCTGGTGAGTCTGCAGGCCATGCAAGAACTGGTATGTTCCCAGCTTCCGTGCATTATCGTGCTGCTCTTGAAGTGATGGCGGTGGATAAATGGAACGACAACGGGCCTTGGGATCTCATCATGGTATCTCTGAGCATTCAAAGTGACCTCAATAAAATGCACCTGTGTTCATTGCCAGTAGCTGATGCCTGACCACATCATAACCCTACCACCATCAATGGGACGCTCTGTTCATAATGGTGACCTCAACAACCGCTCAGCCGAACAACGCCATACACGCTGCCTGCCCTCTGCCAGGTACTACAGTGAAAACCGTGATTCATCCGTGAAAAAAGAATTTCTCCAAAGTGCCTGAAGAGGTGAGCATTTACACACTTAAATTGGTTCCAACGACGATCTGCAGTTAGGTCAAGACCCTGGCCGGATGACGAGCATGCAGATGAGTTTCCATTAGACATTATCTGACAGTTTCTGCAGAAATTCTTCCATTGTTCAAACCAACCTGTTTCAGCAGCTGTCTGGGTGGCTGGTTTCAGAGGGCCTGGGCTGGTGAGCCAGTTGGAAACAACGCTGAAGTCGGCCTATGGTAGTGAAATGAACATCCAATTCATGGGAAACAGCTGCATTGCTGTAGTCAGCATGCCAATTGCCTCCCTCAAATCTTAAATCTTGCAGTATGTATGGAACCATGTTGTATGTTAAAACTAACCTTTTAGAGTGTTTTCTTTTAATTTAATCAGCCCAAGGCACACCTGTGTAATAATCATACTGTTTAATCAACATCTTGATATGCCAGGCCTGTCAGGTGGATGAATTATCTTTGCAAAGGAGTAGTGCACACTAACAAATATTTGTTATTATACAATTCCTGGAAGCTGAAAACATACCAGTTCTTGCCTGGCCTACATACTCACGAGACATGTCACCCAGTGAGCATGTTTGGGATGCTCTAGATCAGTGTGTAAGACATCCTGTTCTACTTCCTACCAATACAACAACTTCACACAGCCTTTAAAGAGGAATGAACCAACAGTCCACAGGCAACAATCAACTGATCAACTATATGTGATCGTGATGTGTCATGCAGGATTGCCAAAAAAAATGGAAAAAAGGGAAAAGTTTTCACTAGCATATATTTCAACAAATATGTGAACAAAATTTGAGAGAACTCGAACTTGAGAGAAAATTGTGGCAAAATCAAAAGTGCTGTGTTTATATTTTTTAGGGCTGAGACAAAATGTTAACATTGCTAACACTGTACTACATTACAGGGAAATACACAATTCTAAACAATGATCATAAGATATAAATTTTGCAAGGGCAAACAAGTAGCTTGCTAACAACAATGCTAATGGCTATGCTAGGTGGCTACAATCAGGCTACTTACATTTCAATGTTTGAGGTTGAATAATAGGCAAATCTTTGCATGCAGAATTTGCATGATGTGACTTTCTTGAGGTCGTCCTTTACGTACTGAAAGTGATCCCACACTATTTCCTGTCTGACATAGTCAACCTAACAACAAGCTGCCGACAAATGGGTGTGTCATGGTTATCTGATTAGCATGGCTTGTCCGCCACTGTCCTCCGTTTGTATTTATTAGCTTAGATTACAGCGAAAGGTCAAGCCAATAGTGAATTCTTTCTTCAGTTTTTGAATTCAAACAAGCTATTTCAACTTTTTTTTTCTCTGCAACTAACTAATGAATGAACTGTGCCATTTAAGACTTTTCTAATGCTCTGGTCGACTATTAGGGGGCAGCCCTATTGTACACACAGACGTATATGCACACAAATGCACATATCCAGACACATTAACTCTTGACCTCACCTTTACTTACTGTTTGCTTTTCATATGGAATGTCAAACTGCTCACGGGTATTGAGCTTTTTTACACCAGTTCAGTATAGTCGGCAGCCGTGGCGTCATCTCCCACTGTTTGTCTTGCTGATTATGTTTGCGGATACATAAGCATGCAGCCTCTTCATATTTATAGTGTTGAAGTTTGCATTGTGTGAAACTATTTGCCGTTGTGAGAAAAGAAATGCAGCAGTCATAGTCAAGAGCCTGAGCTTCAGTTCCACTTAAATATTTGGACAAATTATTCCTCTTCTCTCCTCCTTTCTCCCTTGCCAACCATCTACAGAGGCACATTGGTTTCCAGTTGTTTTCTGGCCATTTGGGTTCAACGATGCATGTTGGCAGATGCCAGCTACACTTTCTCTTTGCATTACAAAATCTGTTGGAGGCTGAACTCGGTTCAGCGTTTGTTTGCCCCATGTTGTGTAACAATGAGCTGCGCAGGGCGATTGGCAGATGCCTGATTAATGCTGCAGATAGAGTCATGGCAATATGTAGAGTCAGCAGGCGAATGTGGGTGTTCATGTGTATAAGGGGTGAGGAAAAGCGGGTGTTTTTTTTGGCAGAAAAGATTGTTTGACAAAGAAGGTCTACTGCCAAAACTCACCAAACAAACCTGTGGCGAGTGTTTTATTTGTCCGATCTTTTCATGAGCATGATGGAAAGGTTTAATTTTACTTTTAGCTGATGGTGAGTCGTAGTGGGCCTATAGGTGCTGCATTTCTGTGTGGCGTAAAATTAAAGGAGACAGCAGTGGACGTGTCATGCTAGTTCCCCACACTTCTCTATAACATTTGAAGTTCACAAGAGGATGGAGTGAACATTTTCCATCTAATCAGGGGCACGACAGAGCCTCATGGTCACTCTGATCTTTTCCTCTACTCGTTGTGGCTCACTTGAAGTCCCATTGTCTGGCCCAGGCAGACATCCTCCAGTCCAGAAGGCCCTGTGTGCCAAGCTTGGCTCTGAGGCTATTACAAAAAGGGAAAACCCATCTTCCCCAAAACCTTCTTCCATTACAGAAAGGAGGTTTTCCGCTTCTATCGTAACTGTCAATGGAAGTTATTCAAGCGACTTGGAAAACATCAGTTGCTGCTTTTTTTGGTTCTTTATGTTGGCAAAATCATCAGTCATGGGGACAGCGTGATCCTTTCCTTGGTTGGATTTTTCAGAAACAAGGGAGATTGTGTGCGTGCTTGTGTTTTTGTATCCTTAATGCTCTTCGGTGTGCAAGTATTGTTGATCTGCAGAGCACAACAACTGACAGGTCTGTGGAATGTCAGCATCTGCATTGCTTTTCTCAATGTAACCTTTGCAAACTCATGTGGAAATGAATAAATTGACTGTGTATATGTATGTGTGGATCTCTTTAAGTGTTGAATGAAGAGCTGTTTCATGTTGGCACCAAAGGAATGGGAGCCACAATGTGACAGGCAGGCCTGAGGCGACCTTAAGCTCAGCAATGTGCCTTCTTGGACGCTCCCTCTCATTCCTTGGGCAAAAGAACAGTGATGCAGCGACTGCCCGACTCCAAAACCAACAGTTTTGAAAATATCTTTCACATTTGCATTCCAAATATTCAGATGTGCTTTCATGACACTCTTATTTAGCTTGACAGCTTTCTTCCTTTAAGTCCACTGTGTTTTTTTCCTTTTTTTCTTTTTGTACTTGGCTGTTTTTGTCTTGACTCATCTTCTCGGCACACAGAATGGATTATTTTGGGCAATGTGGATGTGTGAATGCAAACAGTATGTACTGTATCACATACAGTATGACTGCAGGCAACAGTTTAACATTTTTTGGAAATGTGCTTGTTTGTTTTCTCACAGAAAGTTAGATGAGACGATCGATACCACTCACAGGTCTGCATTGCAAATAGGAAGCTACAGCCAGCAGTGTGCTAGCATAGCTGATAGCATAGCGTGGGGCTGCTCGATTGTGGAAAAAATCATTATCACAATTATTTTGGTCAATATTGAAATCCCAATTATTCAAACGATTAATTTTTAGTTACATAATGCATTTATTCAGCATGAGTGACTTTGTGTTTTGGTTTAAGATGATTAAACAGATTTATATATATATACATATATATATGCAAGCTCATGCTACACTCGCATTTAGCTCTCGCACTCACGCAGTAGCACTCGCGCATTAGCATTCACGCACTAGCACAAACACTTGCATACTCGCACACTCATCTCTCTTTCAGAAGTTGTGTAATAAAAAGTCAAATATCATTTCAACTATATGAGTTTGGGATTCAAATTTGATTAATTGCAGAGCCTTACTTTAGACTGAAAACAAGGGGAACAACTAGCCTGGCTATGTCTAAAGGCAATTGTTCCAATTGTTATACAGCACTAGATAGTGGTGGAAAGAGACTGCCGTGATGTTTGCCTCACTCTATGACTCAGTTGTAGCCTCAAGAAGTGGAGTAATTAATTGTGTGAAGACTGAGAGTCACAAGTTCAAATAGTGCCTCCCTCCTCACCTTTGCTGTGTGAAGGGGGTAAGCATGTCACACTTTGTTTGCAAAGAACTTTTCTAACTCAGGCTTCAGAATACTGACATTGGAACAAGCGGGAGAGGGTAGCAGCTTCGTTGAAGCATACTAACACCTTTATAAGTGGAACTACAAAACATTGTGCATTGTGCTGATCCTCCTCTGTCCATATTCTGAAATATTAATGCGGTAATGGGTAACTATATCACAGTTTGACCGCACATTCCCTCAGTTTACTCACATCTGTTGACATTTCAAAGGCTCCGTGAGCTTAATTGTCAAATAGCCTCTGGCTTTATTAAGCATGTGGGGAGGATAAAGATGTCTTGAGATAACCCTTAGCTGAGGAGTTGGGAGGCAAAAAAATATTAATGCAACAAGCATCGAGTTCTTATCCTGCCAGCTGAGCCTTAGCAACAGCTACAGTCATTTCATAAATCAACTTGTTCTAAAGGAACGAGTACAGTACGTAATAGATTAAACACTCCCCTGTTCCAAAGGCTGCATGGGAGGCGGGGGAGGGGTCAGAGGGTGATGGAGTTTGGAGGATAAACTCAGCTTAACTTTGCCTTGTCAGTGCACCCAAATTCCCCTGATCCATTCCATCCCATCATGCTCCCCTCTCCACCCCACATAATAACCTGCTTTACTACTGTGTGCAAAGCAAACCTATTCTGCATTGTAAAAGCTATTAGAGATCCTGAGCTGCTTAATTTAATTAGTTAAAACATCAAAAGCTTGACTAAGCACCTTTTTATACAAACAGCGGACCCTCCAGGAATAATTAACACAATTTCAACCATTCCTCGAATTATTTCTATGAATTTGTCGTTTGGCCTAATTTTTCTGTTAGAAAAGAGAAGGAAGAGGCCTAAAATGAAGACTGCTTGCATATTGTAATAGTGACTATGTTCCCACACATAAAGTATTCACAGAAAAGGCACAACTAGCACTACGAGCACAGGGGAAATCAAATCAAACCTCATTATTGCAAATATGAATCAGTTAAAATGGTAAACCATTAGTAATTTTACACCACTAGCTTCTTATAATGTGAATCTACTGGTAACCACTTAACACATGACACACAGTCATTTATCTTCCACTATGATATAAGATGTAAGAAACAGCGACTGAAACATCTGTAGACCATTTGTATTCATATTTGACCTCAGTATGTAATATAAAAGATGCAAAAGCCTTAATACTTAATACACATGTTGTAGCTGAATGCATCGGAAACTAGCCAAATCACAAATACGCTCTGCAAGATCTTGGCGGAGCTGAATAACGTAAGTGCTGAGCAGAACGGACAATTTGATTTATTTCAAACCTGATAAAACATCCTAACATCTTTCCATATGCTGTTTTCAATTTCCTGTGGAGGTTTTGCCGTCAGCCTGACCGTACCTAGATTTGTGATATAAATTTAGGCATGTTCTTGTTTAGTGAAATAAAAGCATTTACATAAAGAGTGGCATCCATAACACCAGTGTTCACAATGTTTCTCCGAGTTGGGTCAATGATCTAAGATTGTTGCTGTCAGAATACATAATACAGTGTTGCACATAAATCTGTGCCTGAACAGAACATAATTCTACTCGAGCCTCAAGAAACAAGCCCCTACATTTCAGAAAAAACGATATGGTTCACTTTGACTGGTAGTCCGCCATGTTCCTTAACCAAAAAGCAGCAAATTGTTTCCTCTCATGTTCCAGGCAATTAGATAGGCAAAAGCCAAATCTGTAAATCTGTTGGCTGCAAATCTAGAAGCCAACAGTATTTTTATTGAGACTGTGTTACATTGCAAAGACTTATTTGGGTAGTCTTTGGCAAACATATTCTAATACCGCTGCAGATACAAATGTCTTTAATGTCATTTTGGGACCCAAACCAAACCAAATTTCGCTCTCTAGCTGGTGAACAGCAGACACGCTAAGTGTCTTGTTCTTTGTGCGAGCTGCTGGGTTCGGGCTCGGGGGGGATGTGTTGGTTTGCAGGCATCAACATTATTAATTGGTCACAGTCTAGTTTCCCAATAAGTTGAGAGTCTGTTGTGTTCTCACCTCATCCTCTTTCGCTTTTCTTACTGGCAATAAATGATATAAGTCATTTAAAATCCAGATAAGGGTACAAATTCTGGAAAGGCCCATGGTCCAAGACCAATAAAATGTACAGTTGCAAAGTATGTTTTTCTTGTCCATACGACATTAGTAGCCTCTCTTCAGTACTGTACCAGCTCCTTGTTTTGTTTTGGCTGTTTGTAGTCCTGTGTCTGTTCAGAATTACCCCGTTTTGTGTCACGTTTGCTCTCCTCCATGCAAATTCCATGCCTGCATCTGTGCTGTGCAGAAGAATGCCGAGCGTTGTCCAATTGACGGAGAATAAACGATTAGCAGAATAAGACAGTTACGATTTTACCATATGAGTTAACGCATGGTTAATGAACGGGAGTTAAAAATAAATGAATAGATTGTTTTACCGACGGCATTCTGTTTACTCAGTTGTCAGCTGGATCTCAAGGATGAGAAGTTGTGTTTTTTTTTTATTTATACTTTGACATTCATTGTGTGAGCAAGATCATATCTGTTTATTTTCATGTGCTCTATGAAAAAGAGTCCACACATCTGCAACCAAAGATCCAGGCTTTACCTTGTGAGCTCACTTGTCAAACAGATTAACATCTGACGGAGATTTGCCAGGCAGATATAATGAGTCCATACTAAATAGAGAGTCACTTCTTGACAGTGATATGTGCAGTGCTGGAGAGTATAATGGAGAGGCGGGTGGAAAAAAAAAGGAAAAAAGAAAGTAGTAAGGAACGGGTCTTCTACTTTCAGATTTACAGCCGTAGGGTCACCAGTGGAAGTGGAGCCGGAGCAGAGTGGTGCGGCCCTCTCCTCCTCCCTTCTTCCTTCTCCTCCCCTGCTCCCCTCCCACCCACTTTCTGCTCTCTCGTACTGTATATGGGTCACACCGTAATTGTGTACATGCACATGAATATGCCTTTTTTTTCCAGTGGGCATATGGAAAAAAGTGTTCAAACCTTTACTTATATAAATGTGGGAACAGAGCGGGATGATCCTGGATTTAAAGGTCATGCATTTAAACGCGTACTTAAATTATGCCGATTCTGAAGGTTGATGCCTTTCAGAAAACTTCTCTTAATAACTTTTTTAAAGTCATTGTAGCTGTCGACTGAAGGGTTTGAGCAGTTTAAATCAAACAGTGCATAGTGTTTTATAAATGTTTTATATTTTTTGCCAGTAACATTTTTTTCCTCTAACTTCACACTGGGCAGTAAAAAGATATAAAAGCATTTTACTCTCAAGTACCTCAAACTTGTACAAACATGAGAGAAAGTGCCTTGTTAAGTTCCACACCTTTTCTTTTCCGTTTTCTGTGTGCATATGAATGTGTGTGTGATCATTTACGGTATAAAATCAATATAGTACACTTTATTTGAGACGTGACCATGTGGTGCACTTCCTTCAGGACATCTTTGTGATAAAAGAGAAAAAAGTGGTTGTTATGGTTGTTAAGAATTATCATAATGTGTCAGAAAACTAGTAAAATTGTAACTTTGCTACAACAAATTGAATCACAATATATATAATCACCAATATATAATAAGCTATGAACATTTAACAATTTTCCTTTCTTTTTTGGAAGAATCTAAAATAAAACATCCGTTATTTGTTTTTTACCAGCCAAAGAAAATGTTGTTTAGTCCTGGTGGGAGTATGTGCGTTTGTGTGCATTTGTTCCCACTAGTTTACCTGTGTCCCCCATGAGAAGTTGCCACAATCTCAGCCCGAGCAGGAAGGCAGGATGTTTTTGATGAAGCAGAGGGCTTAATTTAGGCCGAGGCATTCTCAGTATCTGTCACCTAACTCCCAACGATCTTAACACACAGAACAGGAGGCGTTTGTGTGTGTGCGCGCGTGTGTGCGCTCATGTTTGTTCAGGCAGAGGGGTTATAAATTCAAGAAATGCACACCGACACTTCTTAAAAAGACTGGGCTAGAGCGTCTTTAGGATGTCCTCATTCTTTTTTAACGCCATCTTTATAGCACAGGATTGTGATATGGTTTCTCTTTGATATGATTTTCTAATGAATTATTAAAACTATCTATTAAAAAATCCCACCAGCCCTTCCAAACACCCCAAAGCTTGATTTTTTCCCCCCTTCTTCTGAAGAATTGGCATGGTTAGAGCTCCTGCTTGGCCATAAAATAACCGAACAGGCGAAGGCATCGCCAGCACACCAGTAAAAAGCAGAAAGAGGAATGCCAACAACCCCTGCCAAAGCCTTAAGCTTGCACCCAGTGTTCTCTTTCTGGTACATGCAGATATTTTCAGCTCACTTCTTTGAATTACAAAATTTATCTGGCTGTATGAAAAATGTTTTCATTCATAACGCTTCTGGAGGAGCTAACTCCGTTATAAAGCGGCTGTATTGTATAATGTAATTATATGAACCTACACTCTCTGGCCCCTTCTCCTTTAAGCCCGAGGTGTCATATGTGTTTGATGAGCGCATGCATATTCTGAAAGGAGCCATGTGGGTTTGCTTTTTTTTTTTTTTTGAAACCCCGCAAAAGAAAATCTCATGACACCGCAACCTCGAGCTTGTCGTCATGTTAATGTTGCATTAAATGAACGTGCTCCGAATCATCAAGTGACTGCACTTGAGCGCTGAGCGGAGAGGCGTGTGGTCATCATGCATCCATAACGAATGGAAAAAAAAGGAAGACCACACAGTGGCGTGGTCAGATCAGGTTGTCAGAGACCATATTTAAAATCTGGGTCAGAGTCCAGGCCATAACCTCTCTCCCCCCTCTCCCCCCACCCCCTTCCTCTCTCTCTGACACACACACACACTATTGCTCTACACACTTCCTCCTCTGCAACCTATTTCTCCTTCATCTCGACCCACTACCCTCACTTTGTTGTTTCACAGCGTTATCGGCTCACCCCACTTTACAAATCTATGTCTTTACTTACATCACCTTTCACCTTTTTCTTCTTGTCTTTCTTTCTCTCTGATATGTTGGAGCCAACCACAGAGGCACGGATACCGAGTTTCAGAGGCAGCATCTTCACATCAAGATCATATTAGTTTAGTACAAATGAATAACATGTAGATGAACAATAGTCATAATAAAAAATGTTTCTTTATAAATTGTTAACTGTTGCTCATCTCCCATGAGGAATTAAGACCATTTGCGGCGGGTGTAAGGCACAGACATATGATTCATGATTGAGTGTTAGGAGTGTTACAATAAGCCTATTCAGTTCTACATTATAACATTTAAGAAGAGAAAAAAAACAGGCACAGCTGTTGCTGTGGTACTCACATTGAACTGAAAAATATTTTCAGGGACTGCTATTATATGATAAACAAGTCCAAGATAATAAAAAAAAAATCTGAGAGCAGGTTTGTTTTTACAGAACTGCTCTGTACATTCAGCATGAAGGTTGATCCAGGATGTTTTAAGCCTAGTTTAGCACAAAAACTAGAATCATGGGAAACCAGTTCACCACTGTCAACAGAGAAATTATCCACTTTCCAACTGGACTAAAATGGTCTAAGAAGCAAGCCTAATAATAAGTAATTTTTTGGAATCATGTAATTACGCAAAGCTGGTGACTTCATATTGAGGACGGCCTTCAAAACTGCACGGCCTCTGGTCCCAGCTGTTGGTCAGTAAATAGCTCTGATGCATAAGTTAACTGCTTGTTAAACCGTGCTGTTCTCCCTCTTAAATGTCCGGGATACAATATGTAATATGACTTTTATGGTGTTTTTGGAGTTGCTAAGCTAGGCTAGCCGTTCCTCCGTTGCGTATTAAACAGAAGTTGATTTGACGTTTCACATGACTCCATGTCAAGCTCGCTGTCCTCTGTCTGGTTATGCTTTTAGGGAAAAAAAACTGATGTATTGTTGCACAGGAACTGTTAAAAAGCCAGCGATAAAGTTTGATTTAGGATTTAAGAGGTGCCAGACTGCTGCCTTTTCTCTACGGCAGGCCTTGCAACGACTTAAACAGTGCTTGTGCTACCATTCATCATGGCAAAATGGCAAACGCTGTGCAAATCAACTGGCATAAAATGTCCATGCTTCTTCTCAGCTCAGTGAATCAGGGCCTATTGTGGAGCTATGAACGTGGCTGCCAACAATAAGACATGATGACATTGTCCCTTTTTGGAAGGCCTCCCAGTAAGGAGTTCTCTTGAATACTTCTTCAGTGTGACATGGAGACAGGCCCGCAACCACCAGCGGAGCCGTAGCAGAGCGAAGTGGAGCGGAGCTGCTGCAGAGCTGCTTTAGAGCCCTGCTGAGACCTGCCAGACCCACAGCTTTCCCTGCCAGGGGCCTCGGCTCGCAGTCAGAGTGAGTTACAACCCACACTCCTGACACACACGCTAATACAGAAACGCACATACAGATAGCTTAAACTTGCACAGTATGTAGGCATGCAGGAGCATGCATAAGTGGAACATACGAATATGTATGTACACTACTGTTCAAAGGTTTTCAACTATTTTCCATGAAAAGTCACACTTTTATTTACCACCACAAGTTGTAAAATGAATCGAAAATGTTATTACATCAGCCTTCTGACGCAATGAGCAAACAGATTGTATTATTAGAACACTGGAGTGATAGTTGCTGGAAATGGGCCTCTATACATCTCTGTAGATTTTTTTTTAATTTAACCTTTATTTAACCAGGTAATTAACCCATTGAGATCAAGATCTCTTTGATAAGGGTGACCTGGCCAAGAGGTCAGCAGCACACATCACAAAACTTGGTAAAATAACCAACTACACTAAATTAAATACCATATTAAAAACTAAAGTGTAGCAGAAACACTTTGATGTTGAAGTGCAATACAAGTAAAATTACATTCAAGTGTGGTAGTAAAATATGTTGTTAAAATGCAAGGTGCAGCAGGTGACAATAACAATTTAAAAACACAGGCACTGTCTGATTGACTCTTTTTGTCCGTTCAATAAAAGTGGAGAGTTCTAAATGGAAAAAGTTCAGCCATTTTCATCCACCAAAGACCAGACATTTGCAGCTATAATAGTCTTTTTCCACTGATTATTTTAAAGTTATCTCTCGAAGAGGGTGTTTCTTTCAAAAATAAGGAAATTTCCCCCAAACTTTTGAATGATAGTGTATGCATGTGCATCACCACCAACCGATACACACACAAACAGATAGATCGAATAATAATACGCTGCTCGTAAACATGCAGACACATGCAAATGTATGCACATAAGTACCCTATTTACAGTGAGTGTAACAGCAGCAGTGGATAGCAGAAAATGTGTGGAAGGCCACTGCATGCACAGCTACCTGCAGCTTAAAGTGAGCACATCCTCCTACAGGAGCTCTACCTCGCAGGGTTAGTTTAAGGTCAAGGTCACGCAGCTGCTGGATCAGCTGGATTGATCTGTCTGGGTAAACATGTAGGGTGGCAATGAGCATGTTTGTGATTAGGGGCTTAGCAGAAGTGTGTGTGAGTGATGAACTGAGAGAAAAAAAGATTCAGTATGAGAGAGAGAGCGCGACAGAATCAATATGTGGACATATATATCATGTATTAGAGAGCAATGTATTATCAACTGCACAGGTGTGCCAGTATGTGCTTTCAAATTGATCTTTTTATTTCTCATGGCTCATGTAGGATCACCTATATCCCGTCTCAATGTGATGACTCGCCGCATATTAGTATATAGAAGGGAATTGATTCGAACGTGTCGTTTTTTTCACTGAAAAACATTAACCATGACACTCTCAATGATGAAACCTCTTAATGTGTTAATGTGTCAACCCTGTAAAATGGTGATTTCCATGTTTATTTTACACTTTAGCTACATGTTTACATGTTTTTCCTATTAGTTTGCAATATTCCATGGTGTCACACCCTTGCAAAAGTAATTTAATTTTCAAATAAAATTGAATTTTATGACGGGGCTGTTTTTCTGAGCTCATATAAAGTTAATATTGTGGAGGTACGGCCAGTGTTTGGAACCTTATTCACAAAGATGAATGAATTGTATTGTACATAATACTGCAGACCATAATACTGCTTAATTGAGGAAATGACCTCAACGTCTCCCCAAAGGTTGTTTGTTTGGATTTTCGATCACTAACTTTGCCGCTGAAATCGTTGGCTGGACTGGTCCTTTAGTCCAACATTCTCAAGTGGTAAGTAGTAGTATGGATAATATACAGTTAAATGAGGGCAAGTAATACACAAAAATGGCTATGTTCAGATACTAAAATTTATCGGAATGAGGAAACCTTGAATGAGTGATATCAAAGATGTGAGCTTCGTTCTGGGCTTCTCTTGCAGTTTCAAGTGAATGCTCACTCTTTATTTCCCAATTAATTGATTAGTAATTTGGTCTAAAAATGTCAGGAAATTGTGAAATATGTCAGTCATAATGATCCCAGTGTCCAAGATTACAACCAATTATGCTATACCAAGTACTTTATTTTCTTCAGCAAAGCATTTCTAATCAAATTATCCTTTTTTTTTTTTTTTTTTTTTTTTTTTTTACATCTGCATAGCTGGTGTCAGCAGGTCATACAGCACAAAATTGATAGCAGCATGCGCCATATGCATCTACTCCAGCTCCATCCATACACGCATTATAGTGTTAAATTGTTTGTCCTCCCCACTGTCCATGTCTGTTGTCGGATGCTTCGGAAGACAAAAGCAGTAAAAAAAAAAAAAGCAGAAACTTGCAGATGTTGGATTGCCATATTTTATTTCCGTCAATGTGACGTACACCTCAGACAGCCAAAAAGTGTCCAGTGTAACTGGGATTCACTTTCAAATGTGATAATAGGGACCCGAATTATTTAATGCAGCGACCTCACTTATACAATGTGGTTGCTTCATAAGCTCGATCAGTTCATAAACATATTTATCACACACATGAGGGCCATCTTTATTCTGGCTGTAAGAATTTATCCCACGGCAGCACTATACTGTGTGTGTATGGGTAGATATAGAGCTTGTGTCTAAATTAATCTCAGGAATGTTGATGTGGTCCAGAGTTTAACAGAATGAGGCGTGGGTGCTGAGTAAGAGTCCCCCAGAGCAGAGTTAAAGTCTTAAAGTACTAAAAAGGCCCGACCCTACACACCCACTCCAAGGGACGATCCACGTCTCTTCCAGCCCAGCACATGCCTTCATGCTTCCGCTATGCAGCAGAGACAATAAAAAAAACCTGAACTTAAACAGCGAGCATACGTTTCTCAAATTAAGATGAGCACAAAATGTACCCAGCCACAGATGTTGACGCCTTTTCACTCGCCAGCAAACAAACACACACACACACACACACACACACACACACACACACACACTCAACGAAACACATCCCTGTTGTCTTGTGTTGCTCGTCACGCAATGAGGAGCACATGACTTAAATCGGGCGTGGTGCATGACCTCTTATCGGACAAAAGCGTCCTACAGAGAGATCCGAGATGGGGTGATGGGGCGGGGGGGGCTGTGCCTCCCTGGCTGTCATGTCTGTCGGCAGTCATGAGGTCTCCATCCCGTTTTCCATGCTGTGTCTCGTGGTTCAAAGACCATAGAATGTTTGAGCTAAAAAATCCCCTGCTTTTAAAAACATCAACATAAATCAGCTGCTTCGCCCTGAGGAGCGCGCCATTAACCGAGGCGAAGAGGCGATTAAGGCTTCTTCTTTAAAAAAAAAAAGAATGAAGCCTTTGACGACTTTTTTTTTTTTTTCTTTTTGTCGCATCCCAAAAAGATGCCTCACCTAGAGGGCCCAATGTCTCTCATTGAGAGAATGGTTGGTTTGTCTTTCATGCAATTACCCTAAAGCCTTTGCATGCTGCTACACTCAACTGGCACTAAATGCAAATATTCCAATGGTTTCCTGTTCTGTTTGAACGTCTGATCTTTTTTTGTGTCTTGCTGATTAACTTGTGTCATAATGATGTTAATATCTGTGTATCAGAGTAGTAGGTTGTGTGTCTCATAGCTTATGTACCCTATCACCATGTGACAGGGGCTAATGTTACAGCTTTACTGAGGTACTCACTAAAACCCCTGCAACACTTTTAGAGCCCATTCAGGTTAATGCTTAAGAAAATACCGTATATTTTTATGTTGCACTGTAGGTTTCATAGGCAGGTAGTTAAAATGGCTAATAAAGCAAACTGTTCCACAACCGGGGCAAGGTATCTTTTAGAGAATAGGGAGGTGAGGCAGGGGGTTATAAAAGTTTACTACGGAACATCCTGTCAGAATGTTCTCTTTTTGATTTGGTTGATAGCTGGAACAGGAACGGAGCAGAAATGCAAGGATATGTGTGTGTGTTTGTATGTGTGTGTCTGTGTAAAAGCCGGTCGTGCCATCACAAGGTATCGTCATTGAGAGGCAATGCCCCCAGGCAGCTGGCCGCAGTCCACCCAGGGCACTTTATATTAGAGTAGTGTTCACTAACACAAGGTTACAGGGTTCATCTGCAGTCGAGATATGAAAAGAGCCAATTGTCTGGTGGAGTGCTGATGGCTGCATGAAATCAGGCCCTATATGTGACCATGGATAATTGTGGAGTGAATCGAAGGACCAGAAGGATGGATTGAGGCATATGTAGGCAGATGCAAAGATAGACGGCTGTGCCTTTGAGCAATGGCTGCTTTGAAGAATAAATTACTTCATAAATGTGGAGTATGTGGTGTTTAATGATTGATTGGACTAAATGATGGTTTGTAAAATGCTTGATTCCTGCATTATGTACTCTAATCATGTGTAATATGTTCAATAAAGTGTCTGTTCAAAATAAAATTAACTGTTTCATTGTCTTTGTGTAGAAAAAGTGTATTATGTAATGCATCTTTTCTTTTTCTAATTTAAGGGAAAAGGGTATGGTTAATGTAAAAGTACATTATTCTTTAGGACAAATTTGGAAACATTTACATTTTAAAGTTCCCTCCACTTTTTGTTCTTCCTATATTTGAATGTTTGAGCTTCATTATATAGAATGATGTATGTAAAGACACCGGAGGGCTGTTTGCATCTCCTTTTCCTGAGAATGTGAAAAGTTTTGAAAATCAGATTTTAAAGGGCGGGCTTTGTGATATCACAAATAGTCTCTAAGCCAATCCTGGCCCAACATTCAAATGGAAACCTGAAGCTTCCACTGCACAAACACTGAGAAGGAACTTTATTGTGTCCAGCAGTTAAACCTAATTATTTGCATATTTATAGATTCTGGAGTTTTCGGTGAGGGAGAAATAGATGCAATTTGATGGATTTTTAAAATAACAAACTATTTTTGTGTGAAAAAAACATATCTGACAAAAATTATTATTTAATGTAAGCTATTTTATTTAACTTTTGAAACATGTCTGGAGGGGATTTATTAATGTCAACAAATTACATGAAAAGACCAAGATGATGAATTGATTTGACAACTAGTGTGGTCAGTGCAGCCAAAGCAAACACACATGGCTTATTCCTCTGCTCTATGGATCACAAACATCAGTGAGCCACACTGCAAGTATGCCATGTTACTTCATTACAATGAACATGGGCACTGAAGTTTATTTTTAATGTGTCCCACATACACCGTGCTGGTGCTGTAAATACTTACCAGTGAACCAAATCCACAAATGAACAGTTTCTGATAAACATACGATTTAGTAATGTTTGAGGAGCATTTACTAAAAAAGAAAGTGTCTGGCTCTTAGGAATGCATTTAAACTTACTATAAAAACTATATATTCATGAGCTGTTTAAATATTAGTAGCAGAAATGAACAGACCACAGGTTAAAAGCAACAGGCAGTATTGAACAAACGCATTATAGGTCGCAAGCCTTATCCTTCAAAGGTCCCCTATCATTTAAAGTGAGATTTTATATGCTTTTGATTGTAAGAAAGTCTAGTTGATGCATAAATAGAAATACTGGCCCATGTTTCAACAACTTTCAATCCAGACAAATTCAAGACTTCCGTGAAGTTGTGACATCAGAACTATACATTCACTGCCCACCCCTCCTATTCACAGCCATTCAAATCAGCCAGAGGCTCGTTATTAATATTGATGAGACAGACACAAAACAACCTGGTCTTTAGTGCTTTAGGTAGAAGCTTGAGAAAAAAACTACTATATTGAGCTATTGTTTGGTTCTTATAAAACATATCTTGTTAGGGATAAAAAAAACAAAACAAAAAAAAACAGGAAAGTTATACAAAATGGGGAATGTGTTTGACAGCCAGTGATTATAAAAAAGGCATATCTGACAGGTCATGTAACCACCTCACCTGTGTGAGTGGTCGTTATCCACGTTAACTGCTCTGACAATAAAAGCTCAGAGGAGGCAAAAATGGGTATAACCGGTGTTTTTTATTATTATTATTTTAATAAATACAGTTACAAAAAAAGTGTTATTCATTGTTTTTGCTGGAGCGTGGGTGACATTTAGCCTTTAGTTATTGGTTTACAATGAACAGTAACAAATATATTTTCTTTTTTTCCATGTTAAAAATGCTGAGAGAGCAACTAAAGGACCTTGCAAGCACATTTGAGGTGAAACACTGGAAGGTTTTTTAGTGACGAAAAAAAGCAGGTTATCAGACTTCAACCGCTGTGTAAAACTGAGTAGTAGAGGGGCTCCATTCTCTATTCAAAGTGACAACTCAATAGTCAGTCCCCATAACCCAGTGGGTAGAAGAAATGTGTAAATGATCTAACTAACCTTGTTTAGTTCAGCCTCTTTGAAGATCTGACGGTGTCTTTCTCTCTCTCTCTCTTACACACACACACATACGATAATGAGTCAGTCATTCCTTGCATATAAAATGCTCTTTCACAAAAAAAGGTTTGATAAGCTAGGCCACTGTGCTGGAAAATCTTGGGTATGTCACATGCTGCTGTTATTCAGTCGAACAGTTTCACTTCTTTTCAAAAAAAACCTCTTTTCTCTGAGTGGAAGTAGAATGACAGATATACCGTGACTTTAATCTGCTTTAAAACAGATCCTCTTTAATCCCAGCCTTTTTCGGTATACCTTATCTGGTGTGTGTGTTGATATCACTGTTAGTCACGTCTGAAGAATCCGTGGCGAGTGTGTGTGTGTGAGTTTTGTTCACGAGGCACAGTTCGGCAAACCACAAAAATGCTCCAGATCCAAATCCAACCAAATTAATAACTGCTCTGAACATAAGAAATGCGTAACTAGACGAAAATGTCTAGAGAATGAATGAAAATGAAACAGAGATTAAATAAAGTGCCAATGGACTGAGTAGGATCTCAGAAGGGTTCATCCTGACTTTTTCAGAATTTCAATAGCCTGCTTCTTAATCTGTAGCTGTTGACTGCCGTTTTAAGTGATTCTTACGTATTTCTCTGTATGAAACATCATGATGTGGAAATGAAATTGAAGAAAAAGGAGGAAAAAATTGAAACTATCCTACTTGTTTAGTTAAAATGGAATGGCATGGAACATCTGAAAAGCAGTTAAACTGTAAGCGGCTGGTGTTGCGCCCCGCCCTGGAACTGCATTATGTAGCCCATTCATAAAGCCTGATAGCCCAGCCCTGCTGCTGCATCCTGAGGCCTAAGCACAATGCCTATGAGCCTGACCCAGGAGCTGCTTCAAGAGGAGGCCTGGTCATGCAGCCTGCGATCCACACCCTGGAGCTGCATCGGAGGAACTGCTTGCATACTCCATTGGGACCCGGCTAGGATTTGCAAACATGCAGACACGCCTTATTTGTGCTGCATTTCTTCCAGATACTGAGGAGACATGCACAGATAATAAAGCCATAGGCGCAAAGCCAGATAAACTCACACCTTCTAACTTTGAATAGAGCTCTTCATATCCTACATTGAAAACAGCCGTTGTTAATAACTAAGGCTACAAGGCTAAAATGTCGGCAGTAACTTGTGTGTTTATTATCAGTAAATACACACAGCTGTTAGCGTCCAGTGTAGCGAGTGAACAATGCTGGCAGCTCCACACCTTCAGCACAAGGGACACATTAAGAGAAATAGTAGGAGGAACTGGCCCACTCATTCAGAGCGGTCCCTAGCGTGTGTGTTTGTGTGTAATGTAAAATGTCCTAATCTAGAGTAAGATGTCATTATTGCAAATCACAGGGATTGCAACATGTCCACAAAGTTTAAACATACACATGTAAGATGAATCATATGAACTAAAAAGATCCATTGGAAGCCAGTACAGTTGGCTTTTTGATTTCTTTGCATGAGGAGCATCAAAGCTTCTCAGAAAATCTCACACTTTTCTCACATTTTTGAAGATCTTTTGCGTGGGCCTAGTTTCTCAACTGAGCAAAAACATTGTCTGGAGCTCCAGCGAGGCGCCTGAGAGAGCTCTGAAAAACTACATTGAGTTGAATTTTTGTCCTTAAAATTGTTAATATATTATGTTAGGTGTGTCCAAACTTCAAATAAAACCCAGAAAAGTTCATAAGACCCTACGGAGGGGCCTGACCCCTAGGTTCAGAACCACTGGACTAGTTATCTAACTGTATAAGTATTTAAAGTAACATGCCTCTTACACACTGATACTTCAGAATGAATAATTTGATGACGTCATATTAATATACCAAACCACTACTTTTAATGCAACACTTTAACTACATCAAACACTCTTTTACTTCAAACGGACTTCTACTTCTAGTGAATTATTTTTACTTTTTTGTATTGGTAGAATTAGTTACTTAAAGGACCTGATCATTAATCAAAAGCTTAACCCTTAAACCCTTAAAGTGTCATACCTGCATGTGTTCTTACTTGCATTTCTCACACAATCCCACACAGATAAATGATGATTCTGATCAAAATGGAGAGATGCCACATTCATTTGCTGGCATGCTCAACCTGTTGATCAGCCTGAAGACATATTTCATAAAAGGCCATTCGAGTTAAAGGAAGCACCGAACGCAGGTGGTTTGGTTAGCGTAATGAATAATTTACATACTGTCAAAAATACTGTCAAACAATCAAATATGTGCTAACGACACGTGCAGGTTTGTGCAAATCAACGAGTACACTGACATCACCATCCTCTATTTCTGCAGTAAACAAAATGTGCTGCTTTGCCTTCATAAAAGCGATATGTTGATAATGATGTGAAAGGCTGAACTGACGAGCTGTTGCCAGAGAATGAACCTCAGCGTCTGTCTTCGTTTTGCAAGCGTATGAAATCTCCGATTTCAGCAGCAATCCCTATGGCCTACAGCGACACACGACCCCGACACTTGCACTTGGTCACTGGTGTGGTTGGCTGTGAGCACACACGCATCCGTACACACACACACACACACACACGGAGACATATTGCACACATGCATATACAGGAGGACCCCCAACTCCCTTTTCACCCAGAGAACACTCACTCTTCGCAATCCCTCTTCTTTTTTTTTTCCAAAAGGCTGTCGCGAGTAGCAGACGGTTTTGCCATCTCTCTCCCAAAATAGCCCCCCCTTAGCACAGCCAGGTCAGATGGTTTTGAAACATCCATGTCAAACGGTGCTGGACTGCAGGGGTGGAGGGGGCACGGGTGTGTGACCACCTCTTGGAGAGCTCCAGAGAGGTGGCCGTGGGTAGGCCTCAAGTGGAGATTTCTTTCACACTTGGGTGACAATTAGTGCTGGGGAACAAGGGAGGGGATTCTACAAAACAAGACTGGGTTATAACCTAGTATATGTCTGGACCATATGAATGGGTTGAAGACATATGCTTAGACCTGTTTGTATAAATGTAATATAGGATGGTAACTTCAAGAATTTCAATTTCTGAATGTAAAATGTGGTTAAAAATAATGACCAAATGAATGACATATTGTTCATTGCAGGAGAAATTGATATGTACTATAAGTTGAGAAATATGTAATGCTAATTGACATATTAAGTATAGAACTTTGGGAGACAGGAACACTATATTCCTGTATGAAATGTTCATATTAATAAAGCAGCCTGTGACAGCCAAATAACTGATTAATTTTTTAATCAAATTTCCATTAACATTAACAAACAAAATTTCTGTATGTGATATTTATATTATTCCATAAAAAGTGTAGTGTGCGTGTAGTTGTGCTAATATAGAAGGATTAAACACATAAATGTATTACATAATTTTCATATATATATATATATATATATATATATATATATATATATATATATATATATATATATATATATATATATATGTCACATGCTATCTGGATCTTTTAGTTGAAAAGCAGCCTGTCTAAATGTTTTGAGTTTATATGTTTGGGGACATCAAGGGAGGAAAGGAAGGGACATAAGAGCCTCTTGTTTTTTTTCTTTTGCTCGAGCAGCCCACATAGCAACTGGCCTGCCGACCTGCCTCCCGATGGCCTGTCCAAATCTGCCTGGGGATGATGATGGACGCTGACCGGCCATTCCTCGCAGAAGGCTCGCTGCAAGCAGCTGAGCTGACCCGGCTGGCACCCGGCCGGTGGTTCTTTCCACCTCTGAAAACGGTGGGAGAAACTTCAAAAATGTATTTGGATTAAGTGACCACGTATCAGGAATATAAACGTTTAGTTTCTTTGTCTAAAAAATATTTAAACTCAATAATGTCCCTAGCCAAAAACTGCTGTTGTGTGCCTATGTGTTTGCAAGCAACAGGTGGCATTCATTTAGATTCTAACAACTTAATGGAGAGATATTAGTATAGTAGATGTAGGCACAGGTGAGTGCTCAGAGCTCTTGATCGGATTTTGTGGTGAGCAAGAAATTTGCAGTAATTTAAAATAACGGATATTACTTACACAAATGCAAGGGGAAAAAATGTCGGAAAAGTTTTCTCTTGAAGCGCCATGACTTCTAAAGAAACACAGGCAAACAGTGGTTTCTAAGAAACATGACTCGGAAATAATTCCCGTTGATTTCATGCACGTTTTCGCCAAGTAAATCAGAACCATGACAGAAGTGACCGTCAACTCGATGGGATTTTGCAGACAAATTTATCATGCAGCAGCGAGCAATATTATGCACCATCTGGTTCAACTGTCTTATCCAAGGAACTCGCGGTCCTTCTAGCGCAAACTATCTGTAGTAGAATTTGACTTAAAGTTCAAACGAGGTGGAGCTGGGCAAACCAGAAGATAAATCAAATCTTAACTGTGTGTGTCTCTTTCGCAGCTTATTGATTTATCAGAGAAGTAGGCCGAAGCTTGACATAACAAGCGAACACGCAGTCCCCTAATGACTTAACCACATCAACTCTTTCTCTTCTGTGCTGTTCACCCTCCCTCCATCTCTCCCTCCAGGCAACAACTGTAGCTAGAACACGGTGAGTCACATTGGAACAAAAAGCCCCATTCAACACACACACACGCATGCATGTGCACGCTTGCGCACACACACTCTCCTGATCAACCAAAGCCAGTTTAACTCTCAATACAAACTCCTTCTCCCTCCAGTACCCATCCCCCCTTTCCCAATCTCCAAGCAGAA
Organism: Lepturacanthus savala; assembly: GCA_030544235.1. NCBI lineage: Eukaryota > Metazoa > Chordata > Actinopteri > Scombriformes > Trichiuridae > Lepturacanthus > Lepturacanthus savala. The sequence goes on from CM060466.1 coordinate 22,112,136, forward strand.
CCAGATCGCCATGGCTGCGGCAAGAACAGATTAAGCCAATCCAGTTGCCGAGCGTGGATAAAGTCACCATTTTGGGGCTGCTCCCAGAAACCCATCAGGAGCCAAACCTCCCAAGGTCTTCCCACCACATCACACACCCTGTTGCTTCGGTGTGTGTGTGTGTGTGTGTGAGTGAAGCAGAGGGGTAAAAAAAAAACAGGATTAAAAGATAAAAACCATACGAGCAAACCAAATCTATTTTGAAGTACCATGACTTCCTTCCTCAAATAAGGCCTGGGTTACTTGTTGTCCCACATGACACATCATCATGCTCCCTTGCTGGCATTTTCACAGGACATGATTCTGGTTAATGGTGATTTATTCATTTTTTTTGGCTTACTTTTTCACAAAGTTGAGAAATATATGGTATTCAGTGGTCAGACATTGTCAACAAAGGGCATCTTGAGATTTTCCCATTTGTTTATTAGGCAACATTCGATTAGCAATCCCCAAATGATTTTCTGATGTCTGGGTTTGTTTCCTCTTTTACTCTTTATTGCATGTTATCCTGAGCTGACCTCGGTGCAACCAACTGAATATTACAAACAGGACATATCGGTTCCTCTGCCTCTTTACTTGAGAAAAACTATAGTACATTGAAGTTAACATAAATGTATAATCAGCATTTATCAAGTATTTATCATTTAAAATGGCCTATTTATTATTATTTATTAAGTATCACGGTACATTATAATTATTATAATACTATTGATTAATTAAATTTAAATATGATTTTTAGTGTTGTAGTTGGTCAAGGTCGCAGTGAGAAAATAACACAATTCCTCTGAAATTAACAAACTAAAGACTAGAGGTATAACAACGTAAAATGGAAAATACTTGTTAAATACAAATGACTTATAACTATACTCAAGTTCAATATTTGATTAAATCTGCTGTCATAAATCTGCTAAATCACTGATTAATATACATGCTAGGGGATTCAAGTTTAGTCTGCATTTCATATAAAAAGCAACTGAAGATCTAGGAAGTTTAAAGGATAAAAGATCAGGCGTGACTTCTGGTTTGACAATGGAGCAACTGAAACTGTTAATGAGGAACTAGGTGAAAGAATTATTTGAGATTATGGAGGTGTGCACTGTGCTAACCCATATCCTGCCTTGAAGAGACTTTCAGGAGCTCCTCTGCTACCTGTAACATGGAAGCATTATCAGTATGTTCTCTACGCATTGTGCCAGTATTCACACTAGCGGTCGACATAGGAGAGATCTCTCTGCGGGTCACAGAGTTTGAGTCACACACTTGTGTGGATGCCATGTATAGACTGTGATAATAAGTTCGGAGCGAGGCTCAAAGCGCCATGGCCTTTCTGATCTCATGATGGCTCAAAACATTTCTGGCCACATTTTAACAAGTAGGAGTTGAAAGCATTTTTTATTTATTTTTTTTATGTATTACCGAAATTTTTAAGGGGCTACTTTTGGAGGGTGTACATTATGATGAGCTTGTACAGAATTCAATCAAATGCAAGTAAATTTATGATATGACAAGGAGCATGTATAATATCTTAAATTATTAATATCATATGCCCCTTCAACAGGATTACTATACACTTCACTTTTAACATACTTTTTCCAGAATTCTTATATTAAAAAAAAAATCTATTATCTTAGTAAGATGTGCATAATGAAAATTCATTATGATATGCTTGTTTTCACTGAGGTGTGTGTGTGTGTGTAAGGTGCCAAACGTTATGATAATTATCCATTCTGTCAGTCTGAGTCATCATTTGTGTATGGGTGTGGCAATGTTACATGTTAACATGTTATCAAGTGCTAATTGTTTGTTTATAAACCTTAATGAGCTGTGGCCTAATCCTCAACGGTTACCATGGCAACTTGAGCTGGTTGCCAATGACAACAGCTGCAGGTAGAGCCGAACAGAAATGAGGAAAAAAACAGCATTTTTCTCTCTCTGCGCTGGTCTCCTATTTTAACTTCGACTGACAAAACAGTAGATTCGATCAGAAAATAATATTGACCATCATCAACGTAAGGACTTCACTAAAGTTTTGGTGTGATTTGGTGTCTCTACAGTAAATATTTCGGAGACACTGGCAACTTTAAAACAGAGGTATGTTCTGCTTCTCTGAAAATCTTTGTATTGAAGTCAATAAGGCGCAAAGACAGACGTGGCCGCGCTCAGAGGCTGCCCATTCAAATTCAGTAAATCTCAGATATTTTGAGAAAGAGAAAAATTCTAGATTTTTTTATTCTCCTACATTCTAAGTAATAATGTCATCCACTGAAGCATTCCGTTCCATAGGCTCCCATTATAAACTCAAAAAAATCTATAAAAATGTTCCTTGTCATTGATCAGTAATTGAAAACTATATTACCTATATATCATATCACCTTATATATATTAAAACATGGTATAATACATGAATACACAAGACATCTGTCTTCAGTTTAAAGGGAGTCTTGAGCTGAAAGTATCCCCAAGCAGTAGGCAGCAGTTAGCAGTGCAAAAACTGATGATTTGACCTTGTCCCAATTATTCTCTGAGAAAATCTTGTGCAGTATTTTGCAACTTGTGTAATAAAAAGTAATAGTACACCATTCACTGTCAAGACTCACCTTTTGATATATAATTCGCTTGGGTCCTCTTAAAGATTTAGGATGAGTTAGGTGCCGAAATCTGTCTGGAAGAGGAATATGAAACAATTCACGGTATAAGAATAGAGCTCAGAGCTTCGTGCAATTGCCCTAGAGCCCTAATGAGACATGGAGTCAAATAAGCGGGCTCTCAAGTACATTCTGTTTGATCTAAAGGCAGGAGCTAATTTGCCTTCTGTGCATGAATCTTCCCTCTGGGCATGCAGGGAGTTCCTAGGTAAAAGGCAAATCGATTATTCAACACATTTGCTTTGATATTGTGAGGATAATACTAATAGAAATTATAATAACAATATTACATTTTATGAGCCTCCAGTGCTGGGACAAAAAAAACATTTATGCTTGCTTTGGAAACCAATGCCAGAGCATATAGTGCATTTTGACTATAACTTTTGATGTAGTGACTGTATATCCAAGTAAAAACAATGGCAGCTGCCACAGAGGAGTCTCTGGGCTCAGGGAGGAAGGGGTGGGATTGGTTTTACACATCGAAGGATGGAATATGCTAAACCAGGGGTGTCTAATCCTGATCCTGAAGGGCCAGTGTGGGTGCAGACTTTTGTTTCAACCAAGCAGTTACACACCTGATTCCCACAACGGCCCTCAATGACCAGGACTGGACACCCCTGTGCTAAATGAACCCGTGGTGATGACAGCACCGCCACAGAATTCATAGGCAGGAGTGACTTCTGGGAGAAACTCTCTACCTGTGAGATATTAGGCAATAACATACACAAAGCTTTACAGTCAACATCAAATCCTCTTGTTGCCAGGAGAATATACATTAGAAAAGAGACTTGATTTCCCGTATACATTCATTAATAATATGGTTGTGAATAATTTATTTCTCTTCAGCTCTCGGAGCTGTGGCAATACAGGAATGAAAACTTATACTGTTTGGATTCCTGACAATTAAATATTGATTTGTAGGAGTTCTTAGTAGGAATGATGTTGGTTTAAAGGATAAGTTCATAATATTTCAAGTCCTAAAACCAGGCCTGGCGCCCAAATTAACACTGATCCATGTTTTTCTTGCTGTAATCATTTATTCTCTTCACACTAGCAAGGGTGGGGGTGCAAGTGCAAAAGTGCACTTAAAAGTTTATTTGAAGCTAGTAGAATGCATCAGTCATCCAAATTACACAAATCAATTCAGTGTCTTTTAAATGTACTGTCATTTTACTGCCAAAGTTGCTCTTTATTTATAATAATTCACCTGAACAGGAAAAAAAAGTGTCTTGGCACAAATAGGGAATTTTTCTCTCTCATTAGATAAACACTTTGACTACCTCAGGCTGCTGAAGTCTTATATTATTCTCAGGTAAACTTTTAAATCCATTTTTGCTAGAGAGGAGCTGTGGATTTTCTCCCCATCACTTACATTGTAAGGGGATATTCTAAGGGTCAGAATGAACAGCAGGAATGTGAACAGCAAGCAAAATCTCTTTCAGTGATAATATGGGCCCTATGACTATTGATTTATGTCATTTAATGCTGTAGTTTGTGTACAGATGTGTGTGCCAGGAGTGTTCAAACTGTTCAAAAATCAAAAAGACACTTACTGTATGTTTAAGTTCAAATGTTGCTTAGTGTGAACGCATAGTGGATTCATCCATAGAAAAATGCACACAGACTGTATTTAGACACTTAAAGTAAGCGGTCAGGACCTATAGGGAGTTGTGATATGATATCTATACAGTTACCAGCCATGGTTAACGGGGGCGTTAATATTCCCTTCAAATCAACCCAGGCCAGATGAGATGTTGACTAATGTCCCTGGTGAATAAATATAATAAATAAATAAATGAACTGAATCTCTTTACATTTACATGACCCCACTGATGCACATTTAACATATGCATGTACATTTCCCAGTAACTTGGATTAGTTGTAGGCTGCCACGCTGCATTCATTTGAGATAGGAAGTGGAATAATTCTGTAACAGAAACTATTTAATATAGACAGTTATTTTGGCACAATGGAGTTTTTCCCCAGAGACTTGTGTTTACCTATTTATTATTTTAAAAATATGTACAGTGTGAGCAGTCACACTTGCCTAAGCAAAAGCAAGCAAATGATCATTGAATTATTAATGAGGTCAAACACATATATGTTAGCTAGTTGACACAACATACCACACTGCTCTTTTTAAATGAAAAACAAATTCAAAGCTTGTGTAGATCTGGAGAATTAGCAAACATTTAGGGAAACTGCGCTGTTAACTACACATACTTTTAACCTATTTTGAATGTGAATGCATATTTGCAGTATTTTCAAACTATTGTGTTTGCATATCTGCAGAATGAGTTGCATCACTTGGTGTTCTGTGTGTATGATGCAACTCTCTCCCTAAGCATGAAACATGACACATCTAAAGGCCACAGTGTATTCCATCCTTACATAGAACAAAAACAGGAAGGCTTTGGGTCAGTTTTCTCAGAATTTTTGAGAGATGCTTTTTTAAAATCTTCCCTCAACTTACTATTGGGTGCTGACCCAGATTTTGCTGGACCTACAGCACCCAGCAGCAGAGTGTGTAACACTGGCAGGATAGGGCGTAGTGCGAACAGGAGCCATGATGGAGAATACTAATAGGAAAGAGCAAGGATGACTCAGTATTATCACTGCATCTCACTACAGGGGCGGAGGTGAAGACCCGTCTCTGAACGCCCACTCTCCTTCTCCTACCAACGGGCCAGCCACAGACACTCAGACGGGGCGAGGAGAAAGAGGAGGAGGAGTCCAGAGGGTGGTGGATTTCACCAAACCCTGCACCAAACCCCGATTCAGAACAAGATGACACCAACGCAGCATGAGTCACAAAGGAATTTCCCTGACACATTTTTAACCACAGACAGCCTTTCTTAAAGTCAACTTCCTATTGGAGATGTGTGGCATCATATAATCTAGGTCATGTGCACCGAAATCACACCATTACTTCTAAATTATATTATTAATACAAGCAAACATTCATGTCAACAATACTTTGTTACGGTTCTTTGGTTTTATTTTAATTAAGACTTTCGCTCTACTTCTATCTTTTTCCCCAGACCTAACAGACAGAACCAACATGTGATTCTCAACCAATCGATGTCTGATTGACAAGGCAACCTGTGTGTGTGTGTGTGTGTGTGTGTGTGTGTGTATGTGTGTGTATGTATTTTCTTGTTTGTCTGACAGATGGACAAGCCAGATGAACTGACAGAGATGGAACTAGATTGTAAAATACATGGAGTTGGAGTGTTTGATTTTTCTTTTTTGTTTCTGTGCCTTCCTTACAATAATCAAAAGGAGATCAGGATATGTGTGTTTGTGAGCATCACAGGAGAAGAGAGTCTGAGATGTATGGAGAATGGGTGATTGTATGTGTATTAATACAGTGTGTGTATGTGTTTGTGTGTGTGATTAGAGGCTGAAGGGCAAAGGGTTGAGGGGGTGTTTGATGCTAGTCTCAGTGGCAGGCTTCAAACAAGCTGTCGCTCTGCTTCTGTCTCAGGCACGCACACACACGAAGACACACACACTCGGTCGCTCTTTTGCTCTGCCTCTCCAGCTCACACAGGGAGTTCTACTAGCAGCAGGGTCGATAAAATAAAACACCTCTGAGCCTGCTGCTTTGTCTGACAAACAAACATGCATGCACACACACACACAATATCACACACACACGCACATATACACATACAGCCATTAAGGCACACAGATAGGGAAGAGGCCATGTCGGGTTCACCAAGATCAGTTTGCATAGGACGAACACACACAAGAGCACGCATGCAAAGGCACACACACACACTTATAGTATGACTATAGAACAATTGTGTGTAATCATACATACGGTCAAGAGCATGGAGTTAATAGATAAAGAGTCAAGTATATTCTCTTTCTCACGTTCAAACATTTAAACAGCACCCAAGAGTGTCCTTTTTTTACTCTTTTCCTTTACAGTGGGCCATTTCCTTAAAAAATGATTTATCAGCACTCTTGCACAAGACATTCGATTAGCCCTGTGCCTGACTGTGTGTGTGTGTGTGTGTGTGTGTGTTTATGTGTGTCCTTTCTAAGGGAATGACCAACTGAGCCTCTGTGATCGTGTCTCTGTGGGTGTCTGCCTGTGTTTTAGTGTGTGTATCACAGGGCCGTGGGCTCAAGCTATTAAGATCAGTACAGTGGTTAGATATGTGATCTGAAGGATGATACTTGAAAGCCAAGAACAAAGCAGATGCTATCCCAGAGAAGAAAACTGCACAGGGCCAAAGTATGAGCCCTGGGGGACCCCTCAACAATGCTAGCTTTAGAGGCGCTATTGTAGTTGGCCAAATATAATCACAGCCAACAGTTAAACCTAATACACTATAAAACACTGCCAAGAAAATCTGCCGCACTATTATCAGCACATTTAACCATCTGTGTGCAGTGTTCTGTAACATGATATATTTGTCTAAATTTCTCACATTAATAAAACGGAAGAGGGAATTTGACAAGATGTTTGACAAAAAACTATAAGGGGCTTTTCATTATGTTGATCTCTAGAATACAGAGGTGGGTGATAAATTAAGACAGAAAAGGGAATAATAGAGTCAAGCAGAATTTAAAAAATTAAGGGAGATAGGCTGAGATCAAGATCTACCACAAAGTACTATATATATATATATATATATATATATATATATATATATATATATATATATATATATATATATATATATATACATACACACACACACACACAAACACACTCAAATACACAAATTCATGATTCACAAATCTTTCTTTACAGCTAAAAGTTGACTACAAAACAGACATTTTATTAATGTATCTTTATTCCTAGAGCTGCCCCAGAGCTTCTTACTTGACTTAACCATGAGAAGCCAAGGGAAGAAAGCTTTGGGCATGAAATGGAAATGAAATGGTTTCAGTGTCAGTGAGCGACAGATTAGCCACAATGACGCATATACTATGAATGCAAATGCTGAAAGGTCAAGCTTTTATGAGTCACAACACAATTTAATTTTTACATCCTTTTGGGATGTAAAAATATTTACCCACAGCAAACTGAATTTCCTTCCGATATCTTATTTACTTTGATTAGGGACAATACACATAAGTCCTGAGTCAAATTCTTTCATTATAATGTTTATAAAATATAACAAATATATTTTTAACAAAAAAGAAATCTACAAATATTTGATCCTCATGGTTGGTTTAATGTTTTTAAACTGATGCTGCTCTGTAAAGTGAGGGAGAGACAGGATGTTTGATTAACTATAGGAATAAATTCTAAAAAGAAAAAAAATGGAGGAAAATGTATGGTATATTGATAGTTACTATTAAGAATATGTGATATGGTTAGTAATGGTAAACCTATTTACGATTGATTTACATATTTATCTACATTATTTTATTTTCAAAATTAAGACATCTAACCGATAAACTACACACAATTTTAACATACATATTAAGTGTTAGTGTGCTCTGATGTGATTTTAATGTTTATATGAAGACAGTACTTTTTTTTCTATCTCAAAAGTAATACTGATTTATTGATCAGCTCTAAAACAGTTGGTTTACTGGAGAAATTGTTTTCATATGTCATATTTTTTCTATAGCTTATATTTAGCAATTTCTATTTTTAGCCATTCACTTTTTAATAGCAATAACACACCTTTTTGGAGCAGACTGTTTTATTTGTATTGTGTTTATTGTATTGCCATCACATGAGTCTGTGCAATTATTACATTACTATACAAACATGAGAATAGAGAGTTAGGGGCATTATATTAAATTCACTACTTACTATTACTAATTTCAAAAATGGATTTAGTTTGTTGCTTTTGGGGATTTGGAGTTTATGTGTGCAGAGAAACAAAGCAAAGTAAGAATTAACTTTGTATCCATTGATGTTAAAGGAAAGCAACATTTAGGTTAAAGGACACTACATTTGTTTTATTAATTTGAAATCATTTATCTTTAATATATTGCAAGATACTCCCTGATTTTTTTCCACATAAGAATATGTTTTGTGTAGCTTCAAGCATTATTATGTCCATTATTTCCAAAACGGATAACTTGTAGACTTGAAACTGTGCTTGGCAGCAACTGGCTGCCAACTGGCTCCAGCATGACAGTGCAGCACATAAACGTGTATGAAGTAAGAAACATGAGCCTATTCTTTGTGTCAACACATTAACCTCTTTTTACTTATCAAACACAAGTACATCTTAAAAAGCTTAAGGCCTCAATTCAGCCAATTTTTTAAAGGAATCTTCTGTCAATTTTACTCTGTTTTCATCAGACCTCACTTTGCGCTATGGCAGTGGGAACAACGCCAAGCACATTTCTCTGAGTCATCAGAGTGGGATGGGAGTGGGGGGGGGACAGAAGGAGGAGGAGAAGGAGGAGGAGGAGGTGGAAAAGAAGAAGAAGGGGGAGGAGGAGAAGCAGGAGGTGGCAAGTCCGGAGTTTCCCTCTTGCTGTTGCAGACGAAGGCCTACATGGAGCAGCAACAAGCTGAGAAAACCATACTCTATTGTTTCAGGCCCACTGGCAAAGTGAGCCTTCCTGAAACTCAACAAACAACTATCACACACACACACACACACACACACACACACACACACACACACACACACAGGAAGCATGCCAAAGCGTTGTTTACTGAGAGCCCTGCCAAAATGGTAGAAAGCTTGTTGTGTGAGAAGTTTAGGAGGACTTTCATAGAATCTGTTGTTTTCTTTGCTGGGCAGCTTCACAAAAAATATTTTCCGTACAATCTTACAAAATAAACTTGATGAGAAAGTGTGGTCTGCAATCTGTTCTGAATCATTTGTGACTAAAATAAAGGAGAGCCCTAGAAAGAATCAATGCTTTTCTAACTTGTCTTTCCTCTGTGATAGATGAGCACGGTGCATGAACGCAAATTACACATTTTAAATGACTTTGTGGTTATTTGATGCCACTTTAACCCCGTTAAACTGCATAATAATGATGCTAAAACACATAATTGCCATTCACCCTGTTCATGCTGTCAGCATCCCAGCTTTACTACGCCATGCTGACATGGAGGCCTGATGTGGGAAAAAGGCAGGATGCAGCAGCAGTTGACACTACTTGGAAGAGAAAATAGACAATGCTGTCACATGTTTGACGGAGGTTTCTAAGAAGAGCCTGAACATCTCCCTCTAGGAATCCACACAGCTTAATTTAGAATAATTTTCAACATGGGAGGTTATTGCAGAATATTATGAAGTAGACACCTTGAAAGCAGCGGAATGATCTGACAGCTTGGCATTGGCGTACGGGACTATTTATGAAGGAAAGCTCAAAATGATATATAATAGCAGGTTGTGATGTAAGAGCGAGCTTCAAGTCACAGTGACAGAGTTATTACCGCGTTTGTCTGGCAATAGATAGAAGGTGAAAGCAATGATAAATGAGTGGTGTGTCAGGAGAAAGGGAATCGGGTGCAACGCAAAGTAAAACCTTCATTTCTTGCTCTTTGGGCCGTGTTCAAACAGGCCGCAGGTTCTCATGTCCCCCTGGACCTGTCAAAGCAGCCCCACTGTTTGTTTTCCGCGCCAACGTGGGGACAGATTTGGACAAGGGCGACGGCAGAGTCTATTTTCTCCACCTGGAAGCTTGGAACGGAGGGGAGGGAAACTCAAGACTAGTTTTACCCGCTTCCTGGAAACGGTAAAGCAAGCGGGAGGCCCCGCTGTCGGGGGAAGGGGTAGTGAGAGAAGGCTGTGTGACTGAACGTGTGCAGAGAGACAGAGACTGAAACCTCTGGTCGACAGATAAGGAATATGTGTGAATGCATGAGTGGGAGTGTTTATGTGCCTGCCTGCGTGTGTGTGTATGTGTCTGTGTGAGAGAGAGAGGGAGAGACAGAGAGAGAGTGAGAGAGAAAATGACAGAAAGGTAAAGAGCACATGCTCCAGCCAGGGGATTTGCTGATGCCCACGAAGATCTGTTTACAGTGAGTGCCCCTGATGACCTCCCAAAGGATGCAGAAGTCACTGCCAATACGCACACACTCACACACACACACATGCACACACGCACATACACTCACGCACGCACACACGCTCGGTCACATATCTCAGCAGACATAGATACAGGGTGTCTAAGGGCACCTGTTAGAAACATCCGGAAGGCTAGATTCCACACAAACTATGTATCCCTATCGTAGCACTAAAATCCCAGCCTGAAGGTAGGTGTTAGTGTGCGTGTGATAGCAGAGAAGGAGCAACAAATGCTCCCCAAACCCAGCACATGACGGAGCCCTGAACACTCCACTTGCAAGTGTGTGGCTGTGTCTTCCAAGATAAAAACAGGCAAAACAAATTCACGCTGCAACGGAGGCCAAACGAGGAGCGTGCATGTGGGAGTTTAAAGGCTCATTCTGAGGCCTAAAAGGTAGAGATACTACAGGAAGGGTAAGAGAGAATCTGAAGGAGAGACATAGGAGAAAAAGGTTGAAGGACAAGCACAGAGGAAGAAGGGATCAAACACTGTTAAAGGAAATGTGCAACATTTTGGGAGGTGTGCTAATTTGTTTTATGGGTGCCAGTTTTACACCCGTTTGCTCAATATGAAGCTACAGCCAGGAGAACAACACATCCTGCTCCTCTTGCTCTCCACCCGCCACAGATCAGCCCTACTGTGCTTTCCACATTTGCACCTGATGGCAAGGTTTTAAAGCCTGTGTTACATATCGGCGGTAGAACCCCTTGACACACATGGACGCCCGCTGACTCACCAACCTGCTCGTCTATCACGGTCATTAAGTGTGATCAATGCTGCGCAGCATCCGCGGTGTGCTAATGTACAATAACAGGGCCTGTGCACAACAGGCTGGTACAGATGAATGAAGAGGCTGAGACAAAGAGAAAGTAGCAGATTAACTTAACCCCTTAATACACACTGTAACGTGAGGTAATTTATGGCAATACTACGCTTCAATCGTTTGTTTCTATGCGCAAGCAATGCAACAATTAGTCTCGAAGGTGTTTTGCATTGATTGACACCATGCACGAGCCAATCGCAGCATGGGGTCAGGAGATAGCCAGCTTGAAATACAATGAGGACTGACTATGAAAGTTTGACCACCTTTGGTTTGATGGACAACAGTGAAACCCAATGGAAATTTCCCATGACGAGACCATCTAAATCTCATAGCCAGTAGCCAAGGCTTTCGAACTACACGTGACATTGTTGAAACTGTACTACTTACAACGTGGGCATACCATTTTCACAAATAAGACTGAAAAAGGGGGTGCATCTTAAGAGGTTAAGGTAGGCCCTAAATCATAGTTTGATGTTTCTGTTATATAACGGTCAATGTCCAAGATGATTACACGTAGCGTGCAGACCACACCAAAGTACACTCAACAAGTACACTTTAGGTAAGTATATAGTAAGAAGTAGGGTGCATTTGTGTGGAAGTATACTGTAACGCACCATGTAACTACATGGGTGTATGGGAACCAAAGGATAGAGAGAAAAGGAGAGAGAAAGTGGGACAGACAGCAGCGACTCTCACTCATAACTCTCCTCCTCCATCCTCCCCTCTCCTCCTCTCTCCTCCGCCAGCGAGGGGAAGCGAAGGAGGTCACCCACACCTACAAGCACTCAATCAACCTGCCGGCGACCTTGCTCGTCCTGGATACATTGCCCGCTCTCCCTCTGTTTGTCTGCCTGCTACGCTGCCATCCTGCTGCCATCTCTCTCTCTGCAGCTGGTGCCAGGTTACACAGCCATGAGCACAGAGGTGCTGTTCCACCAGATGCCCATTTCTCTGCCCCCGCCGTGCCAAAATCCAATGGCAGACGGCTCCGTTTTATGTCGGTGTATCATATTAAGAGAGGTCTTTTGACAGAGTTTATGACAAAACATGCCCAGGTTAATGAGAACGTGGGTATCTTTCCTTTTCACGCCTGACGGTGATGTATTGCTGGAAAGTGATTTATTCATTAGTGAATTAATGTTTTTTGGTAAAGTGGAGGTTTGCCAAAAGTGAAATAGTGTGAATGAGCAAGAGCCAGCTCTTGAGAGAGTTGTGAATAAATTATCATGTATATTACGTGAGGACATCATTATAGAAATCCTGTCAATCGTGCATTTAGTCATTTACAGTAATTGAACCTACGCAACAATCTATTGTGACTCATCAGGGAACCATGTAACTGAAGCAAAACAAACAAATCAAAAGTAGTATGTCTACACTGATATTAGTCATCCAGTCATATCCATTTCTTTTCATACTGATTAATCTGTTGATTATTTTTTGATTCAAGTCCCCTGCACTCTTCTTGTACAGTTGGATGTTTCACTGTGCACAATGATATATGTGCATGAGTTTGACACCCAGAAGGCTGTTTTCACATTCATCTGCTGAAAGTGGAACATTCCTCTGTGCTCATTAGAATCTGACTTTAAGATCTTGGCCCATGAACAGAATTTGTGACATCACAACTACTTTATAGCCAATTCTGGACCAATATTCGATATGTGATGAGAAAACTTGAAGCAACTAGCACATGTATAATTGAGACTTTAAAGTGAGCTAGGAGACATCTTGTGTTTTTAACTTGTGAAATTAAATTATGTACATATTTATAGATTCGAGATTTTTTTTTAATGGAGGAGGAGTAGGTACATTTTTAAGTGTCATATACACTTCAGTGAATGGACTGTACCAGATGCATTATTTTCCCAAGCAGAGCATATAAATTAATTAATGTATGGAAGCAGGGTTTAATCATCTTGAAAAGTAAAAAAAGCTTAAAAAAAAAAAAAAAAGTGTGATAAGAATATCATTTATGTTTAGCTGATAAATCATTAAACCATTAAGTTATTATAGCATTTGTTGCCTATAAATCAATTATTGTTTCAGCTCTATTTTAGTATACTGTTCTATGTCAGCCTGACCGAAGCGACTCCTAAAACTCAGTCAAACTTAGCAGGTGTGTTGTCAGCCCCTGACTTTGAATCATATGAATGACATGACAGCTTTACTTAAGGAGAAAGTCACCACTCCTGGCAACATCCCATCACAGCAGATGGCCGAAGTCATATTGCGATGTAGCGTTCTGTGCGTCAATACTAAATGAAAGGGTGCAGCTTCTGACCTCGTCGAAAACCTTTTAGGAGCATCACTTTCCAAAATCTCCACCCACAATTTGACATCGGACCATGTGTCAAGTAGACTTTTCCATTGCAGACAAAGACCTTCAGCCAACACTGGGAGAACTGCCGTAATGTTACAAGGCTTGACCCTGATACCGTAATAAAGGAGGAAACAGCTGAACTCCCCACCAGCTACTGCTAGGGTGCAAATTAACACACAAGGCCACAGATATCTCTATCAGCTGTGACAGTCAGGTCACATTCCTTTGTTATGCGCTGTCTGACGGGCCTTCCCCTACGGAAAGTTAGTTATGGCTGTGGATACAGCTGCAAAGACGGCTCCGCTGACCACAGCTACAAAAGGCATGGAAAGACAACACATGGGCTCAGACCAGGGAGGGCGGAAAAAAAAAAAAAAGGTTACGTTTTTTTTTTTTTATGAATGGATGGCAGAAGCTTGGACCTCGTCATCCGTTTGCCTGTTCAGTTTGTGTTTGAGAAAGAGGGAGAGGCAGACAGACAGGAAAGTGAATGTAATTCATCTTAAAAGGGCAAATTCCAGGGTGATCTATGGCATGCAGAGAGCGTGTATGTGTGTGTTTTTGAATTGGAGAAATGGGCGTGGGAGGTGTAATCTAGCTAGCTACAAACTCCTCTTATCAGTCCAGGGAGCAATGTGGAGAATGAGGATTCTAGGTTCTGCCCTGCTGATCAAAGACAGACAGAAACGGCTCTCTTTCCTCCGAGCGATTTATATACAAACACACAGAATTACAAGCTCAGCAAATAGCATGTAGGCTGATGCTATGAGCAATTGCTCAACACTGAAAATGAGAGTGGAAGTGCAGCTGAATATTTGCACACATCAATTTTTTTTGTGTGTATTTAATGAAGAATTCCACTTGTGTTTCTCGGGTTTTCAGTCTATTTATTGCATACGTTTTTCACCTCTGTCAAGCTTAGATATGGAGCTCTAAAAAGAAGAGGGAGTTTCAGGTGTCTTTCTTTTGATTGGCTGATTTGAATGGTAGATTGAACATTTTGAAACTTAGGACAGCATTTATAGAACACCTAGTGGTAGGCCTGGGTGGTATGAAGGTATTATTATATTATGGTATTTAGAAATCCCAAAGGTGTGATTGTCATTACAATCAAAAATACAGATACTCCTCTTTTTATGTATTACAGTAGTCAGATCTGATGGATTTAAAGGGAAACTGAGATAAAGCTAGCAAAAAGGTTGTTTTTTAATATTATTTTGAGGGTAAATTGCCCCACAATGTGAAAACATTTTGATTATAAGTTTAGTTTTTTTGGTGACCGTTGTAGATTACAATATTACTCTGCAGGGTGTGGTTTACTGTAAATATTGGCAGTGAAGTCAGTGAATCATATTTTTTAATAAACCGGTGGCTCTGAGGTTAAACTGTTGACTATGAGCTGCGAGCATGTTAACATCCACTCCTATCAGAACAAGCTCTGACTCATACGCTACGTTATACAGCATCTGCAAAAAAAACCTGAACGTTGGCAGGTCCAATGCAATTCTGTGGAAGATTCAAAGGGCTGTGCCCAATTGCATGAAACCACTTCAGTTAAGGGTGTCCTTGAATTTTTATTTAAGGATGCTTTAGAAAAAATGTTTTAGAAAATCACCCAGACACCCCTATGATGTTGTAAGTGAAATCCTTTTAACCTTTAAGTATTTGCCCTTAGCCACTTGAGTATTTGCTTACATGTTGCCAGAAGGTCTTAAATACCCATTTTCATTAGAATTTGTTTAATTGTTATTTATATACACTGTGAAACGTTGAAAAAAGCAGAATTTATGATGACTAAAGAGGACTAGATAACAAGAAGTACTTTTTGGGACAGCAAAAACCCACTTGACGATTTGAACAGTACGCCACTTTTGGAGAATAGAAAGAACCAGACAGACCTACGATTACAACTTCATAGCTAATCACTAGCTAGGCAAACTAGCCTCAGCCACATATATTCATTTTAATGTGCCGTTTTATTTAAACTCACCAGTTTTTGATAACTCCTGCCGATGTTTGGCTATCTCCGTTCTTGCTGTCACCGATATTTTCATGTTTCTTCAGTATTTCATCTATAGTTAGTTTCACAGTAAGTTTGTCTTGTACTTCTTGCCACATCTAATTGTATTTGTGAAACCAATTGAAATTTGCTTTGAATTTACTGTTTGCACTTTCCACATGTTTCAAAGAGAAAAAAAATCCTCATCTTCTGTCAATTCCGCTTTCTTTGTTTATATTTTTCTATTCTCTTTAACAATAATGACAATGACAATAACGCGTAACCATGGTAACTGAAGTGCACAATGCTATATTATGGCAGCATGATGTAAAAGCCTTAGGCAACGAGACAACCTAAGGGTGTATGCAACACTTTCACAAATGAAGCCCTGAGCATAGGCAAACATTTTACATAAGAAACAATCCTATCTTTGACACATAAGCTAGTTTGTGAAACCTGGTACTGGAGTTCAGTTTAAGGTCATTTATTGCAATATCACTTTAACTGCGTCACTGTTTGATGTGTTGGATTGTACATTACCTGGCGGAGTTTCACCTTAACAAAGCAATTAAAATATCCTTTTCTACAATAAAGGACCTTAAAATTTATTTTATTGCTTTATTGCATGGCCAAGAAAGAAAAAATGTATTTTAAATGTGGTGGGAGCAGAGTGTTTGGCAGCATTATCATACATAAAGAGACTACAGGCCCAATTCAACGTTTTGTATTTTACAAATAAGCCAGTCATCTGTACCTGTTCGTTCAGATGCAGGTCGCATCACATTAACTGTGCAGAGACCCGAGAGTTTAGAAACAGTGTATGTGGATGTTACAGTTTTGCTCTTCAGACTAACAGCACATCATTGTGTTAATTCAATAAAAACAGCAGACGACTGTTAGTCTCTTAATGCTGTTTGCCACCTATCTGTCAGCTTCATCCTCCCATCGTCTTCATCCGCTCCTCTCAAACACGTCTACCCCCATGTGTTCGCTCCATCACCTCTAGCTCTTCCTCTTCTTACTGTATGTTCTCCTTCCTATTCCTTTCCTCCTCCTTTATCCTTCATCTATCATTTCATCTGTCACAGCCTCTCCTCCACCCTCTTTGCGCTCACCCTCCCTCCCTCCCTTTCCCTGCTCTTGTATGCAAGTGGTGGGTCTGCGGGTTGCTTGTTATCCAGCACCTATCCAGACGTCCCTCGGCTGGGAAGCCAGACAGCCAGACGGGTAGACAGATAGACAAAAGGCGATCAGAGAGGAATGAAAAGTGACAGCCCGGCAGCTACTGCAGTGAGACTGACGGGGAGGGAGGGAAGGCAAAAGAAAAAAAAAATGCAAGTGGACCGCAGACATCCAGAGAGGCAGCAGTGAGACAGCCGGATGAGAAGAGAGCAAGGCTGTCAGTTAGAGGCTGCAAACAGGTAGGAAGACAGATACAGGCGGGTAAGTAGGAGGTAGACAGATAGGCAAAGCAGCCAGACAAGCAGGTCGTCACAGGCCAGCACGTAGCAGGCAGCCGCACTACGCACTCAGCATCCCAACAGGCCAGAGGGTCAGTTGCTGCACGGCTGATAAACACCGCCTCTGTCTGGGCCTGGCACAGTACTACAGGCATTAAAACCATGCCTGCATAGAGATGAATAACCCTTTAATTACAGTGCGTTCGGCCTTAGACTTAAAAACAAGAATCTGGAAATTATAATGAGTTTAAACAGGATAATGGACTGAGTTTGGCAGACAGTTTAGTGTGAGGTGAATGTGAAATAAAATAAAATCAAGATGAACCTGAAAAAAAAAATGTAGTTTCTATTAAAAAAAAAAAAAGAAAAATTCCCATTGATACAGCAGACTGAATGGGATATGAATTGACCACAGCCCCAGTAGCTTCCAAAACTAAGATTTTGTTAACCAACTGCATTAAATTCATTATTACTCATATGCTGCAGAGGAGGCCATGACAAGAACATAAACAAGTCTAAACCAGAGGAAAACCAACCTCAAGCTCTACAAACCAAGCCTGGTGTGTTTGTAAAAGGAGACGAACAATACACACATTTTTAAATATACATGAATAACCCATAACCCTGGGAAATAATCCAAGCACCGCCAGTCATTTTCCTTTTTTCTATTCACATTGTGGATGTGTGTGATGGTAAATATTTGTAAGAAGGCCTGATTTCATTAAATCTTATATTGCATTTCAGAATATTAGTGACAGTTGTGTTTTCTAACGCAAACCGGGCTGACATTGAGCATAGTTGTAATATGTTGCAGGAGGAAGGTCTGTTAAAACATGAATTTCCTCAACTCTTAAAAAAATGAGCGCCGCAAATCATGTTAAAAGAATGTCCTAGAATTACATCGCAGTGACTCGCAGGATGTGAATTCACCCGACTTGCAGCATGTGTAGAACTGATACAGTGCTCCAGTTTCACCATATGGTGAAGATTTCACTCCAGGCAAACGCCTCCTGATTCCAAACACTCTGACTCAGCAAAAGCTGTTGCCCTTCCTGTTCACCAGATGTGGCAAGGATTTATTACAGAACAATTCACCCCAAAGCACTAATTTAATATTACCAAAAAGATATTTAGATATGCAACAAGCTACTGTAACCTAGTTGGAAAGACTGATGGAGCTTTGCAGAACCAAGATGTTTCTAATTTATTACTGAGTGAAGAAACAATGTGCATCGTCATCAGGCCCTGTAACCTTTACTGTAGCCCCCAGTCCACAATGTCCACAGGATGGTCTGTTACCCAGATCACTACACCCTGGCCTTCATCCTACTGGGTCAAGTCACAATGACAGGAAACCATGTACACTTTTTCACAGGAGCGATACAAATGGCTTTTATAGAACCTTAGAGAAATTGAAGGGTTCACATCCTCACAGCCTAAAACGAGCTATTAAATACTATCCACCATTTCCATAAAGTTTAAAGAATTTTAGGTGCCAAGGAGCCATTAAATTTAATGCTGCCAAATTTCTGTGAAGAAAAATCCCAAATTAAATAACACGGGCATGGCTCTAGCTTGAGTGAGGCGATTTTTCCAAGGCCCATGTAGTTTCCATCTTTTACCAATTTTCACTAGCGAACTGCAGATAATAGTTCTAATTTACCGGAAACCCTTCTCTCCAAAACAGACAATTTAATTATGTTTTTGTACTGGTTAACTCTGGCTGTGGTTAGCCAACCGCAGGCGTCTTCCTCTACTTTCCAACATACCATTACACGATCAATCAAGACACGGCTAGGAAAATGACCGGACACATTAAAGAAATGAAAAAGCCACGACTGGAGGTGAGTCACTGTGGAGAAATGGAGAGCTAGCTGCCTGTCTGAACTGGGTGAACAATTTATCAAGCACTGCAGGAGGTCATTTAAAGGAGGAGGAAGGGGGACAGGATCCTATTCATGTAGCACTTATTATAAGCCATTTATATGGAAAAATGAAAAGGAACAGTGGAATTTCTTTGGTGGTCTGTCTACCAAATGGTAACCAAACTGCATCACCAAAGCTTTTGGGATTAGGACTGATGCATGACTCAAGAGTTTCTTAGGGTGTTTTCACATCTGTTCAATTCATTTGGTCTGGATCAAAGGCAAAAATGATACACTGTTACATTTTTTGTCCGTTTTGATTCCTTTTAACGCTGCGCCATTTGTTCTGGTCCAAATCAGTTGGTGAGTTGGTGAAACAAACTAAAAGTCAGCAACACGAGTTGCATGAGATCATTCGCTTCACTCATGGGTCAGAATTAACATGTGGAAAAATCCAACGAAAATCCTGAAGTTAACAAAGAGATGAAGAAAAGCAGACAACACACCGATTTTGAAAATGACACAAGTCCACAATGAAGAGTATTATGTTGTTTGCATCCGGCTGACTACGGCAGCTGGTTTAGTCCAAAAATTTGTACTTCTTCAGGACAGAACCTTTGGCAAGACAGAACTTTTGGGCCATGACAGTTCTAAGAGAAGCCACTTTTGCCACTTGTAAGAGAAGTTATATACTGCACAAATTTTAAGACCCAGATATCAAAATTCAAGACTTTTTAAGGTTTTGATTTAAATTATTAATATTATTTCTAAATCCAGAATTTCAATGCTTTTAAAGACTTTTTAAGACTCCATAGGAAACCTTACACGTGTCTACCAAATCAAGATGGGGAGATATTTTCGTAAAATACTAAATCAGGGTGTCACCACTAAGTCAGCAAAAATCAGCCATTGAGCAAAATATCATGGCAATCCATCCACTGGATGAAATATATTAGTCAAGGTGGTGGACCAACTGATAAGACATTGGTATCTCTAAAGCTGCCTGCATATATGGCATTTATATCAGATTTAGTTTGTCCTGAATGACTATGAATTTCCTATATGATTAGGCTAAGGTAATGGCCATTTTACTCACTATAGACTGAATTGGAATTGAAAATAATTTATATGAAAAATGTGTTAATAATTTACACCACATTACCTTCACCTAGCCTTTGAAATCAATCAAGTGTTTTGTGAATCTCATAAAAGATGAGTATTGCATCAGTGTTTACGTTTAAGACCAATTCTGATACATTGGATGGATTTGTAAACATAGACATTCAGGATTAAGCCACCATCTGTTATTGATATTCTATATTTCTCCATTGTCAACAAATTCCATAAATATATCAACAGGTCTGTGGCACTCTTCCCCAATGCCCACTGTTTCCTATTGAAATTATACTGAAAAATTAATTTTGAATTAAAATCAAATGCTGTATTTACATCAGCATTTTTTCTAAAAATAGCAGTGTTGTCTGGCCAACAGACAGCACTTATTAGAAGGATTAATTCAATGTTGGTTTTGGTCTTTACATGGTAAAATATAATAATACCACCAGGTACCATTTCAGTAGTTACCACTCATACACACAACTGGGATGGCCAATTGTCTGCGACTCCAACAGGGATTAATGATTTAGGACCGCACAGCGAGAACAACCATGATTTTCGTGACAAACGTCTGTCCACTACTGGAATGGGTTTGCTTTGGTTAGCTGCAGGAGGCAAAGCTGACCACAATCCTCCTTCCTGTCTCTTCCTGGGTCTATTCCTGTGCCAGGCTAACAAACCATTATGTTGCCAGATCAATAAAGATGCTGAATGCTAAATGACTGGACACAGGGGAACCAGATGAAACAACTGGTGGTGATTCACATCTGTGACGTGGCGTTAAAAGGCCTGGAGCTAATTCCCCAGGTCATCTAAAGACTAAGAAATATAACTCAAGTCTCTTTTGTTGATACTCTATTTAATGTAATGAGTAAAAAATGAAATTTGTGTAGGGACAAGCACAACATGAACCAATGTTGGCCTACTACAGCATTTATAGCTCAAGCTAGTTTTAAATGCCTGTAGCTTGATGAGCTTTTATTACATGGGTGGATAAGTATGCAATCAGTAAAAAAAGTGCAAATGTCACTTCCATTAACACAACCTTATTTAAAAAAAACAACTGCACAGAAAAGAGCAAGGTTGGTCAGAAACCTCCAGAATATCTGATTATTTGTCCAAACATAGGATATGGTGAAAGGTTCCATTGGGACATAAAGGGGGATTTATCACTCAACAGCATTACAACATGTCTGAGACACACTATTACTAACGGTATTTCTTCAAAAATGTAACATTTACGCCACATGCACAAAATGGCACTGCGAGACTATTACAGCTACAGCAGCAACTCAAGGGTAAATACACTAAACCATACTTTTTCCTTTTAAATGATGGTGGATCGGTTCAGTTTTTTTTAACAGGAAGCAGTCTTTCATAAAGCTAAAAGAAAATTGTATGTGAGCTGTTCCATTGACAATGAATAACAGATGGCTTCGTATACAGATTGATGGTGTTGAGGGGGGACAATTTTTTTTGTGAATTAAAGTCATTTCTAAACTTTGAACCACCTCGCAGTGGAATGCCTCCACCAGCTAATCAAGTTGCAGTTTATATTCGCTGCCTGTTCAATAATTATATTCGGCCAATTAAAATCCAAGCAACTTTACTTTGACCAACTATGATAATATGGAGAATATGTAAAAAAAAAAACAAAACAAAAAAAAGTCCTATATGCCATCCACAACACAACAACCAGTGATTGAAGATTCACTGGTTAGGGCAAAGAAAGACTCGGCACACATACTTCTCTGTTCTCGATTAAGGAGTGGCTGAGATTTTTTTTTCCAACCTTTATTTATTCAGGTCATAGTTCATTGAGAGCAGCCTCTCTTTTTTTGGGATGGCCCTGATCACATTCACTGCTCAGTACAACCACAGTCTGATCTGCATCCACTGAGCAGCTCCACTGGAGCAGTTGATGTTAAGGGCCCTGCTCAAAGGCAACCCAGTAGTGGTAATGAGGGAGGGGCAAACACTTCTGTTTCACTTTCCCCACCCAGATTTATCCTGCTGGTCTGGGAACCAAGGACCCTCCTGTCACAAGCTCACTTCTCTTCTGCGGCCCCCAAAGATTGTAACTAAAATGGTTTACCATGTGGACAGAGAAAGTTAGCTAACCCATTTTCCCTAACTTTGAAAATAACTTTAACCCTGTCTCTCTTTAATCAGCGGGTGGCAGCAAGCGACAGAAACGAGTCCTATGACTCAAGTAGTTGTAGCATGTATTCACTGATAAATAACCTGTGTTAACTAGGTTCACAGCTGAAACATAATGCTAATTTTAACTGCTAACTCAAAAATTAACACCCCATAATAATATTGTATAAAAATGGCTTCCAAAGGGTTGGATTCAGCCAATCACTGATTGTTGACGCATTTGTCTTTTGCCCAAGTCTATTGGGTGTTCAGTAATGCACCTGCAGAGTATGATGTTGATCAGATGAACAGTTCTGTCAGTTAGAAAATCTAAACGTAGACATGAAGGATTGTGTTCTTCAGCGTCTTTGCACCTACTTTAACCTTGACTATTTTTAACAAAGGACTGAAAGCTAAAAATTTTAGAAGAGAAAAAAATTTCAGATTCTGTTGCAATTTTGTAAGTAAAGTGTTTTTAAAGCCTGTCATGGGATCTTATAAAACAGTTTGGTTTCCTGTACTATTTTTTAGTTGGGTGTCTGTCCAATATCTTATTAAGGGAATTTAGGTCACAATTAACTTAACCTCTTCCTTCCTGAGATATCATGTTCATAAGAATGGGACTTACAGATGGACAATTTACCACTGTGCCCAGTTGGATACATAATGAAACAGGTCACAGGGATGTGAAAACCTTGACAGTGTAACTGTTTCTGTCAAAGAAGCAGCTACAGAATTTGACTTCATGATGATAACAAATTTCTGTTGTCTGGATTTTGGGAGATTTCTACATGCTCACAAATATTTATGAAACTGCCGAGGATCAAACAAATAACATATGTGAATTCTGCTTTGGAGTGGATTTTCACATTAGGGTAAGCCAAGTTTGAAAAGAATGATCATCAGTAGAGTAAATTAACACTGACATTTAGTATGGGTCAGCTTCCTGGAAACTAATGCTTCAAACAGATTAAGAATAACAAAATGTAAACTGAACATTCAGACAAATCATCCATCCATAAATGCATTTCATAAACCATTTCATAAAATGGTTTGCAGAAGGCTGGAGATTATCAAAGCATGAATTGGCTGAGAGACGGCGTAAACACTGTTAATCAGTCCATCAAAAGCCTATCAAATGTATACATAGAGAATTTAGAGCAGTGGTTCCCACCTTCTTCAGAAAATCTCAAAAATGTTTGTGGCCCATCCTGTAAACAATAAGAACTAAACTGAATGCAACACGTACAAGATGGCTGGCTTGAAAGTGAAAGAAGTGATGATATTTCCTTTTTTAACTTCTTAATAAATCTTCCTGCTGTGATACGAGCTTGGTGACATGGAGACACTGCTCCACCCTGAGAATCATCCCTATGATGAAGGTGGATAATTTCATGTCATGTCACTTTTGGGACTCTCCTTAACTTCCTGAAACTCCTATAATAAACACTTTTTTTCCAATTCACACCCAAAATTCAAGAACCATCTCCATCTTAAGTACATGGGAGTACCATAAACATTCACCACCATCATCGTCTCTGTGTCATCACCACTCCTACAGGAGTGGCCCAAAACATTACAATGAAATTATCACAAAAAGGTAGGGAGCATCAAAAGTTTTAGCTTTTTGCTAGTGATGAATTTGATGATGCATACTAAAACAAACAAGCTCTACTTAAAATTCAACAACAAAACCTCATTGGAATTCATGACTGGATTTCACCTGTGTTTACAAGCTCAAACTGTTATTGATATAGTGCCTGTGGATATGAATGATTTAATATTATTATACTAGTACTAGGCTGCAAGTACATATTTTGTTGCATTCTGAACAAAACTACTTGGAGAAACGAGGTTAAACAGTATGCAACTAAGTGCCTGTGTCTCCCAAGTCCTTGGGAATGAACCCAATGAACTCCCAATGGTGTGGAAATAACTCATATTGTTACACTGACTCCACCATCTAGTGGCCAGAAGTTGTCGTCGCTTCACAATTCTCTTCAATAGAGAGTGCCCTGCTACACATGTGAACCTAATTTGGATTGGAGCAGTGACTGGTGCAGATAAACATTAAAGGTTCGACCTCAAGGTGGAAGAGCATTTGATTTATTGTGAAAATGAGGCTCTGAACAGGCAGAAAAATATTAGCTGTTGTTACATAATTTCTTAGGTATGGCAGGCTGTCTCATGAGAGCCAAATTAAAGGAGCTACTTCATGTACTTGTGCAGTTTATAAACAATTGATCTTACAGCACAAATTAATTAACCTATGACAGAATATACATTTTGGCATTTTAAAATGCAAACAAACCTCAAGATAAAAACGATTACTTCAATTCTCGAAAGACTAGAAAAATGATGTCCACATAAATAGCAAAAGCATGACAGTAAATGAATAGTGGAAGAGCAAAGGAAGGTTGTCATCTGTCAAATCATTCTTTGAGATCGCAAAAGATGAACAAATTTATATCTATCAATGTAAAACTAACATAAAACCTGAATTTAAAATATAAAACCTATTATTAAAAGAAACAACCTTACTGCAACTTCGACTCCGCCCTACAGTCTTTGACCTACAATAGAATGGATATATTCAGATTTGAAACTAACCTAGAATAAGTATAACATTTCATTCATTAACAAATATTCTAGACATGTATTGATCAGGGACACCTAATTAGGTCAAACAACCAGAAAATCTTGACAACACTAACTCGGTTAATCGGTTAATTTTGGAGAACGCAGATTTTCTACTAATTCTCAGAAACGGCAGCATTTGTCTGGCTTACTAGTCAGCGTCTGTGAACTGGTCTGGCTCAGGGCAAATTTTGTGGCAGGACCACTTGACAGGGTGCGGATGATGAATGGAAGGCCTGTAATTGTCTGTCACCGGTGGGTCAACCAAGTCCCCTTGCAGAAGTGTCAAATCCCGCAAAGTGAAATGGAGCACGTCTTCTGGACCTGGAAGAGACAGAAAACCAGTAAACATCTGTACTTGGCCTGACCTGAATCCCCAAAATAGAACAGAAACCCCAGCCTACATAAAAAAAATACTGTCTGTATCCTTCAAGTTCATTTATACAATGTAAATATTAATTAACACAATTATGCAAACTAGTAAAGGTATTTCAAGCATCAGCATACAAGTTTTTCTCCCTGAGGAAGTAGAAATATTGGATAAATGCATGTCTTTTACCATAGGCTTGGACCCCAAATCTCATCTTTTCCCAGTTACTGATGACGACCTCTTTGATCTCATTTTCCCAGTCCTCTGGTGGTGGCATCAGTGGGACTTCAGGGATTTCAGGCTGGGCCGCATGAGTGTTTCTATGAAAGTCAGACATCCATTAACACAAAATGGAGGCAATTTTTTCCTTTACGCAGGGGCTGCTTTTAGATAATAAAAGTGAGCCAAATGTTCATTATATTTCTGATTATCAGACACTGACATTCAATATTTAGGCTAGTCAGGGAGCACTGGATATCTTAGCTTAGTTATTATTACTATTAGTAATTAGGACTGAATAATGGCTAGTGTGACTATGTATGAAGGCATCAACATGCACCTACCAGCTCTACTTAAGATCATTAATTTAACTGTAAATAGAACAATAAGTGATTATGGGCATGATCAATACAAATATTTCTGAAAACTTCAAACTAATAATTTAGCATTGCATTTATTTGTTATTGCACAGCTTGACACAATAGTTGGACCAAAATAATTCTGGAATTAAATTTTCTCTTCTGACAGTTGAAACAGGGCCAGCAAAAACACAAGGAGGTAGTATTTTGTCTTCTATAAGTTATCCTGTCTACTCCAGAAATATTTCAAACTAATTTGTTTGCCATCTTTTGTCAATTTACTGATGCAACTGTCTGTTATAACAGATTGTAACACAGGGGAAATATGACTGACAGGACTACAGAGTATTTATGGATGAATTTGCATTTTCTGCACTCAAATGTCAGGGAGTTGGTAGACCTCTTTTCCTTTTTTTTGAATTTCCTCCTCCGCCTCCGGTTCTTCGCTGCTGCAGACAGGCTGGGCTCTGGTGCCATTTGGACAGAACTGGGAGACGTGTCTAGACTGGTGGCCCCATTTACCAAGATACCACCTGGAGTGTCGCCTTTGCCGACCCTGCCAGCTGCTGAGGAATCAGTGGCCGTTGAAATTGTGCTCGTTTGTCTCCAGAATGTCCTTGGAGGCGGTGCTTTTGCACTCTCGCCCTTGTACCCGTGGTTATTATAACCATTAACCATGCATTGTGGTGTGGTATTGTTCCGTGTGCAGGCTGGTGTTCTCTCACTGGTTCTAGTGGCAGCAGCTGGGAAGCCGCTGTAAACAGCAGCTCCATTAACCAAACCTGTGCTTGGGACCTGACCGTTCATCAGACCCTTGGTGCTACAGGTGTTGCGATGCGTTTTGGTTGCTTCACCCGCGAAGTTCATACCAGTATGGGGCATCGCGTCACCTATAATGTATAGTTAAATTAAACAAAACTTCAAACCTGTTATAATTTTAAATTCAGGTTGTTTTTGTGATAATTGGTTTAAAACATTACACAATGCCAATCAGTGGTGAAATATCTTGGCAACTACTGGATGGATCACCATTAAGGTTGGTCATGACCCCCAGGAGATGAACCCTATTAGAAAGTAGGAAACAGCCTGACCTAGACCCCCGTGCTTTATAACTACAATTAAATGCAATTTCTATTTCTTTACATATATTATAATATACACTTAATTTACCAAAATATGTTTTTATTGCACTTGGAAAGCTGTTGTTCATAGAGTTAGAGGATTAGGAGATGTTTCATTTAGAATTTTCAGTATAGACATGAATATAATAGAAATACAATATTACTTGCAGTTGGGCATGAAACTCTAAGATAAGCAACTTCATTTGATTATATATGTGGAGGGATGACTACCACCAAGGATAAGCAGTCGATCATGTCTCAAAACCAACTTCCAGCCAATAAATTTCAGTCATGTCACACCAATACCTGAAATTACAAAGTCATCCAGACTTACTTTTAATTAAAAATTTGGGATTTGATTCTGAATTTGACCTATTCAATTGAAACAACTTTAACATTTATTAAGTAAATTTTTAAAACCTATAAGTTTGATTTTGAATTTGTGAACACTGAAAAGATAATTGAATTCAAGGGCTAACAGTTCAGATACATAATTTAATTGCATATAAAAATAACTCAATGCTAGAAATTCAATGAGTTTTACATTTTCAAGTTTTATACATACTCTAATTTGCATTTTGCAGTGTTAAAACATACTGTAGCTGCTATTGAGTGAAAGTCATCTTGAGCAAAAGCTTAGAATAACATTTCCTCCTCTTATGAAGCTTTAAGTTGTGTTGGCTCTCTGTTGGGATGACAGCTTAACACTAACTACAACGTTACTGTTAAGCATAAAGTAAAGTAAAGTTTTAAGCATGTTTCTCTACTTTTATTCCACCACTATCTGTCATTGTACTACATGTATCTACTTAAAACATGTCCTTTATTTTCTCGTCTATTTTGCGACCTTACCATGTGCCCAGGAACAATAAGTAGTAATGAATAATAATATTCCTAAGTAATATTAACGAACGATACAACTTATCATTGAACCTTAACACGTAGCTACGTTGACATGTACCTACTTTTTTATTTTGACCTTTTCGGGAAAACAAACGTGCCGGTTTTGAGTTTCAGCGGGACACGTGAGCAGCTCACTGCTACCAGTTAGCTTAGCTTAGCATCACGTGTTGTTGACATTTTTGTGTTTAGCTGGGGGAACTAAAACAGTTACGCTACATCTAAGTAACAAAAGACCAGATACATCCGAGGGAAAACACCCCGGTTGATTTAATTCATTATCTTCTAATGGTAAACTATCGTCGGTTTAATTTAAATACACCTTACCTGTGCTGTGGGCCGGAGCACCGTACAGCGCTAACAGGAGACCAGCAGGTGGTGCCAGAACAGGAAGCACAACTGAAGGGAGTGGCGGTCAGGTTTGGTGTACACAACTAATGGATGTACATCAATAGCTATGACCCGACGTCCGTCAACGGCGGCCATATTGCGAAGGTCCAAGTTTGACCGATATTTCAAATGGGTTGGGTTGTTGCATATTTTATCAGAGTAGCAACGATACAGGATGATGATTGACTATTTTGAAACTGCAGTTATCAGATTTTTGTTTCATTAATTTCAATTTATATATTAATCTATGTATTAATTCATCTTTTTCCTCGAAAATCGAATATCAGTTCATTCAGTTTTTACAAAACCTATATTTATTTTTCACCATGATGAAAAAAAAAAAAAAATATATATATATATATATATATATTCATCATATGATTGTATGTAAAATCTTCATGGAAGCAACTAAACCTGTCAGATACATGTAGTCGAGCAGAAAGTACAATTTCCCTCTGAAATGTAGTGGAGCTACAGATGGAAATACTCAGTTCCAGTACCTCAAAATTGTACTTAAGTACAGTACTTGAGAACACACTTAGTTACTTTCCACTGCTAATGGCATGTTTGTCCTACTAATGGCCATGCAAATGGAATAAATAAAATGTCATTGGAGGCATTCACTTGAATAATGATAACTTGACAATATGGCTAAAAGACTGTGGACAGACATGTCCTGCAAATATACTATTGCTTTCTGTTGGCCTGGGGCTTTTTCGAGGCATCTTGATGCCACAGTAGCATACAATGAAATATTAGGAATAAAAAAATCATAGTGAACAAAGTGAGATCCATAAAGTAGCTGAATGGTCTTCTGGCTTGAAGGTCAAGATCCAAACTACTGTGGCAAACCCTCCCAAAATGTTAGTTTTTATCTATATCCCCTGGCCAGGCATGACGTTGGCAGCCTAAAATCAAGAAACGTTTTATAACAATAATCGTGTACATGTTCATGCACATAAGAAGAACACAGACATGGGCATCAACAAAAACAGAGAAAACCACAGTCCAGCAAAGCAAACCTAAAACAGCTTTGCAGGAACAGATTATCCCAGTAATTGGCAAAATATGCATGGTATGTCCTCTTCTAAAATTGTATCTCTTAGAAAAAGAATACCTTGCTTGAATCATATTTGTTCCAAGGGCTTAGATTATAATGTCTGAGACATAATAATGAGAACATTCAAAAGAATATTGCCTAAGCCTTGGAGCATGAATACCACCACTGGGTCCTCTTAAATCTGCTATAATCTCAGAAAGCCAAGGGAATATGCAATTTGAAATCAGCCTTGCAACCAGATAAGAATGGGTTATTTTAAGGCCAAGACAAATGTTTTTATTTACAGTAAGCACGTTACAATGACAGCTAATAGATCAGCAGCATACACTGTACATTGTAGGCATAGAATACATGGTTTTATGTTTTAGAAATGTTATTATACTGTATAAATGGAAAAGGGAGAAATAAACATCAATCAAAATTTCACAAGACTGCATCACTGCCAAAGCCATTTTATTGCCATGTTCTGCGTATAGTAACTACAACACATTTGATAGCCCTGATAACTTCAGAGCTACAAGAAATGAGTTTATAGCTCAATGTACACTTTTATTTTTCTTTTTTTTTCAAATCTAGAATGGCACGAGCCGCCATTGAGTGAGATGATTTGTGAAGCAAAACAAGACACAAATCTGCAGATATTGGTAAATAAGTTAATATTGCTCATAATGCTCACCATTTAGTTTAAGTTAGGAAGACAATTTACAACCATATAAAAAAGCCAGTTTAAAGCAAATTGAAAAGCAATGGACTTTCTGTGAAAAAAATTAAGAAATTCAACAAAACATTCCCCATAGCGTCATACAATTATAAGATTGACAAAATGCTCCCAAAATGCTAACCTTGCCTACGTACCATGTAATGCTTTGTGCTAAGCCGTTTCACTAGTAGGACACCTAAGCAATCACAAGTTCTTTCCTGATAAAACTGTATAAAATAGATATCTTAGTATCAATCTGAAAAAGAGTGGTGAGTGGCACATGAATACAAATTATCACTATATAATTACAACATTTACAAGTCGAGAAAATATGTCAGACATAGACATAGAATGTACCTTGAAAAACTGTGTAAATCTATAGCAACATCATCTTGAAAAATGTCCTCAAAAGGCACAGACAGAAGAAAACGTGAACCATGCAAAAGGAAACAAAAAGGATTTTTTTTCTTGTGCAAGGAAGCAAAACTCAAGTTTAGAATTATTACGTAATACAGCAGATTGTAATTGTTTTCCCATCTCAAAGCAATGCCCACCTCATTACAGTACTGAATACTGTACACGTGTTACAACATAGCTTAACCAGATTTTAAATTCAAAAGCCACACAGTAAAATATCAAGATGTACATTCATGATATTTACAGTATTAGAGAGTTTCCGAGAGCCATTAGGGCTTTAATTACAATCCACACACTGTAGGCTTCAATGAGATTTCGAATGTAGAGGGTTGTACCAAACAGTGAGTCTCCTGTGCATGCTCACATCCAGTATCTAAGGTGATTTCTTTGAGACAGAGAGATGCCTCCACAAACCATATTAAACTGGCTATTGAAACATCTTGGTGCAGTCACACCAACATAAATCCATGACATCCCCGTACATTCATATCACATCATATCACATTTCTGTGCAACATCATTGGGTCTATTGCTAGCGACAGTCTACCTTACCAAACTTATGCTATGCCAGCAAGTGGCATCCGCAGAAGTTCCGGTTTAAAGACACTCCTTGGTTGCAGCTTCTGCTCCATAAAGTGACAGTCTTATGTTCATCTGAACCGACTAAGGGCCATTTCTCAGTGACGAATGTTCACTGTTGAACTGATTGACACTGCGTGTGCAAGGCTGCTGGAAGACATGTTCTCAAGAGGAAACAAAAATCATCACTTTCAATGTACACTCATCGACTTCACTAAAAACCCTCCTTTACCAGCTTACACTCACCTGACACCCCCCATCTTTACTCTTTGTTTCTACCTTAAAATCTTAAAGGGCTTCTCCTTCATCTCGTCTCCTTTTCTGACCACCTTTACCACTTGTCTCAATCTTCTCTTACAACATCCCTGTCCAAATGAGTCATCAACATGCATTCTTCAGAGAACACCTACATAACAGGAAAGACGGTTTTCAAAGAATCGGGTTGCCAATTTGTACATCAGTCTCGCTATATTTTTCTGAAAATGTACACCATGCCAAACTATGTGTCTGCGGATAATACAGCTAATACCAGGACAACAGGTAGCATGTCCAATTTGTCACATTGTTCCAGTTTATAATGCCAATGTCCAGTGTACTCCTCGAAGCATTCTGGGAAGAAATCACCAGTTTTGTCTTGTCAGATCAGAGTTGTGACAGTGTTACAGTTCACATTATAGACAGAGATTAAAAACAGAACAGGGCAGATCAGGGTTGAGTTACAGCAGTATGACAAAGAGTTAGTCAGCGATCACTGGCTGAGAAAACTCCATTTAGTTCATCATACCCCTTCTACCCTCTCTGCGAAAGAAGTTCTTTTCACCCCACAAACAGCAGGGGGCGTCGTGTGTCTAATTAAACATGTTCCAGTTTTCAAGCTACTGGTTTCCTTTGCTTTTCCTGTACAGATTCCGGGTTTGCAGGCTCTAATAAACAACTAGAATGATCCTCAGCCTCCTGAATGAAGAGTGACTCTCATTCCAGTTGAGTCACTGCTAGTTCTTGATCTCCAGGATGGAAGGGTTGTGATCCAGGATTGACAGGATGATTTTATCCATGTATTGTCGCAGCCGCAAGTTGATCTCCTCCTGCTCCTTCAGGGCTTCCATTAACTGCAGAGATAGCATGTCAAACACATTTCATTACGTCATGCATTTCTTAGATTTATCCTCTCACTTTTTAATTATGGCTTTGAAACTCACTTCAAACCATTAGTTCCATACAAGTTCTCTCTCTTTGGCTTTGTCTTGGTGATTTATTTACATTGTAATGGTAAGCACTTATGCGTGAGAAATGGTCATGTTGATTTCCTCTAAATTATGCATAATTGATTCCATTATTATATTACAATATATAGAAAACTGTCATGCTGTGACACGCCCTAGAAATACAGTCACAACTCTATAACTAACTCAGGGATTAAAGAAAAAAAATCTTGAGCCTGAACTTTTTTATATGTGGATACATGGGTGGCTGAGTGGAGGTGGTAATCTGTGGCATGGACACATTCACAGGGTCAAAATGATTACATGAAAAAATGCAGATTAAGGCAAGAGTGTCTGGTTGCAGTGGAGCGCCATTGTAACGGAGTATGTTACCTAAAAATGGTTGTTCATTAGTAAAGCTTAAAATAAAACCAGACATTCATGTTAATGTGCCAGTGCTCTGTGGTTAACATTCACAGCCACGGATCTTATTGATTTCTGTTGTTTTGTTCATGCTTGGGGAGTGAAGCTCCACTGGGGAACAGAAGTATGTCACCTAAGATTTACCCAATGTCTGTTGTTTTGTTCATGTTTGTCAATTGACTGATTAGGCTAGTTATGTAGGCTCCTTTTAATATGAGGTGCTGCTAATGTAGCTAGAGTTAGAGCGTGAATTCAACACTTTTCTGAATTTAATACTTTAACTTGTAATGTATATCAATGATTCTTTTCAAACAACTTGTGTTGTCTTCATAATCATCCAGGGTATATATCACAAGACAGTAATTCTTAGAAAAATCATTCTATGAGCTGATTTAATGCATTTTTTTAATTAAAATGCTCATTTAACATGTCATGCGTAATAATTACTGTCTTGTGATATATATACCCTGGATGATCATGAAGATGTCAGCTCATAGTATGGCTTTTTAATAATTACTGTCTTGTGATATATACCTTGGATGATTATGACGACATCACAACTTGTTTGAAAAGAATCAGTAATGCCACATCCCTAGTTAAAGTGTTTTAATTACAAAAATGCATTAAATCTACTCGTAGTATGATTTTAAAGCTTTAAAGCTTAAAGCTTTAGTCTTGTATATGCTCTGGATGATTATGAAGACTCACAAATCTGGAATATGTATTTGATGTTAATTGAGTATGATTGAATCTTTTGAATATGTACCAAATAGGAAACCAATTAAAAAAATAAATAAATAAACGCTGCAGGAGAAAAATGTAGCAATTACAGAAAGAAAGCGAAAGCAAAGAATTACAAATCTACAAAACAAATGCAAGAGAAAAATGTTGCAAATATCAAAAAACACACAAACCACCAAATCAACTGCAACAGAGAAACACTGCAAACTCACTCCACAGTCCACCAGTCGCACAAAAACAGCAGCACATCACACTCAAAGTTGTGGTCTGTTTCCGTTGCCAAGGCAACATGACACTCTGCTCAGTGCACTGTTCCGACCCGAGTGAAAATAAAGATGTTAATGCGAACGATAGAGCCTAAAAATTAAACAAAAGGTGATCATTTTCACAAAGGGTTCAAAATTATCAGTTGCCAGTGGCGACTATTTTTGACTCTTTAGTGGTGACTGAAGTTGACGAAGGATAACTGGCTACTCTGCCTAGTCCCACTAACTAAATGATAGATTATATTAGATTAGATATGACTTCATTGATTCCTATGGAAGGTTCCTCAGGAAACTGAAGTTCCAACGTGTCACATACAGCACTGATAAACATCAACATACCAAATATCAACACCAACAGAGAAAATAAATAAACAAAAATAAAAGTAAAAGCCTATACACACCTTATTATTGCTTTTTTTTACATAGTTATTGTGAAGCGCACATGCTATGAGGTAGGTGAGTAGATAGTTGTACATGGAATTTTGGGAAAAATAGAAATAAATTACACATGGTTACCTATTCTGTGTACATTATTATTATGAATTATATGAATACCTAAATATAAATATATAAAGATTATTGTACAAATATAATAGAGATAAGGTACAAGTCGCCATGACACACTGACGAACGACTCAACATTCCATGTGGTGTGGATTGGATGTGAAAATGATTACATTTAATTCATTATTAAGTTTGATTTGCATTAACACGCACTTTGTTTTCACTTGTTTTCACTTGGGTGCGAACAGCGTAGGGAGTACCACACAATGCTACTTGGCCTTTGGGAAACACTGGATGGGGTTATTAAAAAATTTTGTACATACAGAATAGCCTATATATTTTTTTCAAGACTTGATTATTTTTTCTGCAGTCAAGAAACCTGGCAGAGTGCCGGAATTCTTTAATTCCTTCGGAACCTGTCCCTATAAATGGTAGCATGCAGAACAGCCAACAAAGAAAATGCTGCCACAAAGAGGCCAAAGTGGCTTGAGAATATAATAAACGGTCCGTGTTCTTAGTGATGGAGAAGGAAAACGACAGCGTTTCATTCTCAGTGCGTAGGCTCCAGTCTGCACAGTCATTACCTGGTCTCTGGAGGCATTATCTATCTCAGCAGCCAGAGACTGGGCCTTAGTCTGCGTGGCAAACAGGTTCTTGGCTTCGTATAGGCTGAGGCTGAGGATCTGACCGTTCAGCTCGTCGTTCTGCTCCCTGAGCCGCTGGTTCTCCTAAAATACACAATCAGGGAAGAGAGAGCGATAAGTATCAGGACCACACAAGTGTATCAGTAACATTTTTTTTTAAATGGTCACTATCCAAATCTCACTCAACCCATATGACAAAATATTGCACTCAGTGCCTCACCCAGAATCAAACACAGCAATGCAACATCTAGTCTGGCATCACCTAGAGGACGTAACATGGGTTATGCGTGTTACAGAACAAACTGCTCCCCTGCATTGCCTGGTGTGTTATGAAAGCTCCACGATGAAGTTGCCCCTGCGTGCTGACACGAGGTGAGTTTGCTCCTCCCTTGTTCGATACTTTACCACTAGTAAGGGAATTGCAGCACTGACCCCAGTTCAGCTTGGGCAAGTTCACTCTACTCCAGTGTGATTAGTGGTTAATGGGGGGGTCAAAGTGACAGAAGCAATGTTACCATCAGACCAGGACGGAGCAGCGCCCCAGACAACACCAGGTGCTGGATTTCAGGGGGGAGAAAATCCTGGGACACAAATCGCTGGACACACACACACACACATACAGACATTTACAGAGGTGCACAGGCAGGCATGAGAAAGTGAGTTTAGAATTCTCGAGGATGCTACAGGGAAGCATCCACTTGATCAAAGCTTTCACCAAAGCTGCATTATTTGTCCAAACCCCAGATATTCAAATTCAACATGTTCACAATCTAAAAAATAAATATCGGCAGACTGTATCTGGCATAAAACCATATTTATGACACTTCTTCTTGCTTGCCTGCACTGGAAATATAATTTATGATGCATATCACTTACAAGTCATGATTACAAGTCAGACACAGCCCTCTATACAACTTCGAAGGGTGTAGACACGTTTACTCATCTTATCATATAGGACATCTGAAACACACTTATACACTCCTTTATCTATAATGTTTTACTTTGCAGCAGTTCTGCACACCTTCCAAGGACTGGAATCATTAACATGACATTTGAGACTAACTTTAGCAGCCAGATACCTAGAGTCAAATGCCACAGTTGTTAAAGCTAAACACCATTTTCAGATTTTGCGAATACAAAAGAGATGTACACTGCAGTTAGTACTCCCATTAATTGTGATTTATCCATTACTAATGTATCAGTACATTATGCCAGGAACTGCTTTAAAAAAGAACAAAAAGGATTTTATAGAGGATCAGATGATAATATGATCACTGATAAAGCATCAGAATATATTCTGTCTAAACACAGCTATTTCAGTGAGTGGTGCTAACGTCTGCAGCTACCACTGTATCAGCAGAAAGTGATGGCATCATACGGCTTGATTTATGAAATTATCATAACTAATGTTCCTTTGACAATACATAAACCAAATCCTCATGATCAACTCACAATGCTCATTGTTTAGAGCAAGGTAAAGTGTGCCTTCTTCTGCACCAATAGACACAACTCAAGTTACATTTAGTATCAAGCATCTTTACTCAGGAGCCGTGTTCAGACCTAGTTATAACATAAATAGGTCTACAAGCACTGTGTTTCTGAACTGCAACTGTGCCATTTTTTTTCTGACAATCATTAAATAGTGTGTTTATTACCAAGGTTCAATTTGATCATTGTGTGTGAGAAGATTATTTAAAAAAATGCTGAGATTAGTATAATTTATTTATTTAAACAAAAGTGCAAAAAGAGGAAAGTTAGTGTTACAATAAGCAGTGGGATTCTCTCTCAAATATAACAAAAAAAGATCAAAAATCATTTATATTTTCAAAAGATTTCAATAGATAGAAATAAAACAACTAAAAAGATTGTCCAATTTAGACAAACTTTGGAAATCAAAGATGTTGAAAACGAGTAATGTCTTTCATGTCTGAAATAAATAAAAACAGCAAGGACATTTCAGCAGCTGCTTTCATTGCATCATCCAAAGTCGTAGTTAATCAACACTGTATCATAAGATATTAAGTATTCATACATTGTATGCAGCATTCAATCTGTAATAGTTATGCAGCTCAGAATTTGCATCTCTGTGCATCTTCTGTTGATTGTATCCTTAAAAAAAGTTCAGTTGGTGCTTTTACTGTCTCAAATTTAGATATTTAGATTCACGTCTTGTGTGAGAGTCTCTTAAGTCTGCAGATTTTTTGAAAGAAATGGCAATAGGTGCTATTTTGCATCCCATTCTCTGACATGTATGTAAAAATGAAACCGTGATCATCTATGATATAACGTTTCAAAGCACGCTGTTTACAGACATCCGTGAACCACTTGTCACAATACTTACTGAGCTGACCATGCACAATAAAGTACTTGAAAAGAGCCTTTCATCACCTGCTTGAGCCTCTTGACCTCGTGCTCCAGCTCCACCTCCCTGGTCTTGCTGTTGAAGTCTGCCAGGCTGGAGGAGGAACTGCGGCTGCGGCCGGGCCTCTCGGCCTCCAGCTTGAAGAGCTGCAAGTGCTCCAGCTCTCGACGCAAGTCCTCTATCAGCTACACAACAGAAAGGACAGATGAGCAATGCTATGCAATGTATTTTTTATGTACTTTATAGGTGTATTTACAAGTGTCTGATTGCATAAAATAACCACCTCCTGCATGGCTTCCTTCTCTTTCTGGAACTGCTGTCTGTTCTGTCTTAGTTTGTCCATCATCTTCCTGTAGAGGTCCATCTCATCCTTCAGGCGCAAACTGGTGTCCTCCAGCTTGTCTGTCATCCTTTGCTTCTCCTGAACATAAACAGACATACAGCAAGTTTTTCTTATTTCTCTGTGTCAGTTATGTGAAATCAGACTTGGAGAACCCAAAATGGCATGCATACTTTATCTACCTTTATGTACCAGTAAGCGTTTTTCCCAATTTTCTGTCACACCTTAGGTGACCTATTCCTTTTTTTGTAAATTCAAGTTGTCAATGATCTGCTGTGGTGTCATTTATATTGATATGTTTTCAAAATTGTTGAACACTCAAAGACAGTTTCACACATGAAACACTCACTTTAATGAAACTGGAATTACAGTTCCTCATTATTTTCACACACGCACGAGTCCATCATTATTGTTTTCCTGTTAAAGAAACTGCTGTCTTTGAAAAAGACAATAGAACTGTAGTAGCAAATGTGGTATGGGAAACACAAAAGCTCTTGTCTATATTAGAAAGAGAAACAGAGGCGATAAGAGCATCTGCTGGGTGTGTTGAGTGTACAGAAAAAACAGTATAAAGAAAAGAAAAATGTGAGGGAGGGAAATAAAAAAAAAATATCAAAACTTACCACATCGAGTTTCTCTGTCTGTAACTTGAGCCGGCACATGTTTATAGACATCTCACTGTTGTCATCCTCTACCTGTTTAACTCTAAAAAAACATAAAATTGTAAACAGAGTCAGATAAGGCTGCTTCAGCCATATGCATACAGGTCTAGTCGCAACTAACAAACATCAGCAGGAATCTCTGAGCACTGTTTCACATACGGTTTAACATCCATACAAAGCCCTGAACAACCACACCCCCACCTCAAGAATCAAGCTCCAGACCTGATATGATGAGGCCTTTTCTGTTGCTGCACCCTCCCTCTGGAACACCCTCCACATCGACATCCATTAATCAACCACCCTTTTTCAAACAGGCCATCAAAATACCTCTTTTTAACTTAAAAAAAACAATCATCCTACCCAATGTTTTTAAATCATATAGCTTCACTCTTTTGTCATACTTTTCCCTTCTTTTCTTTGTTTTATTCTGTTTTTAATTATTAAAATGATTTTGTTCTATTTTATGTGAATCTTAAGTGGCTTTGGGTGGCCAGAAAAGCACTTTACAATTAAAATGTATTATTATTTTGGATTTTTTTTATTATGCCTTAATGGATAGTAGTAGTAATGGTGGAGAGAGACAGGAAAGAGGGAGGCAGAGAGAGGGAATGACATGCTGGATGGAGCAGCCCAATGTGGGATTCATAAATATGTGTATAAATACATACAATTCACAAAAATGCAAAACATATAAATATAATACAATTGTTTTTTTGTTTAAGAGTATTTCTCACCGGTTGGTCAGAAACTCGATCTGTGTGTTTTTGTCTCTCTCCATCTTGGTGTAGGCCTCTCGGTGTCGTCTTAGCTCCTCCTGCAGATTTTGCTCTGCACGTGTCTCTTGGTCTTTCAGCTGCTCCTCCAGCTCATGAACCCTGCCACAATCAACAAATCGTGATCTTTTTTTAGTACAGTGTAACATGTAAGCTATTTCTTACTCTTTCACTGCGATGCTCTAGTTCTAAAACAGGCTGTACCTGTGTACTAGTTGTGTGTTGTCCTGCTTCAGTTTGGACTTGAGGTCTCCATTCATCAGAATCTCATTCTCCAGTTCTGCCACTTTCTTCTCCAGAGAACTCACCTTAGAGAAACAGACTTTAGTCAATTATATAAATCTGACTAAATGTGAAGATTTTACTTAAAGAGTTTAGAATGGCATTAGCTAGAAAATGCTGCAGAATAAGACAATTATATGCTATCCTTCAAAAAAAATGTAAACCCATTGAGAATGACACTAAACAACATTTTCAAGGTTTCAATGGCTTAAAAATCATAACTTTTATATATAGTGGATGACCAATAATGGTAATGAACTGTATTTGTATACACCTTTCATATCAGAAATACAATTCAAAGTGCTTTACAATTAGGTAATTACATGCACTTAATATCTCGACATGCTTCACATAAAAAATAGACATGAAATTTGCATAAGGTGGAAAATAAATGGAATATCAATCATTTTAACAATTTGCATTCTCAACTTGAGCTGCACATCCAACATGAATATCTCTTTCTCTCAGATTTTATTGCTGCAGAGTGCAAAAAATTCTGAAGTTGAGCAACATTTGATATTAACCCAGGGCTATTACAAGTGTCTGTTCGGTGCTTAAAAGAGCTTAGTTGAATAAAGGTCTTTGAACGAACAAACAGCACAAACTCAAACAAATGCATTCATACCTTTTCATTGATGTCGATATCACAGGAGTCAATGCTGTCTCGGAAAAGGTCCTCTGTGCTGCCGTTGCTGCTGCTCAGGTTGCTGTTGTGGAGCAGCTGCCTGCTCAAACACACAGAGACACAGCCCAGATACACGAACGTTAGAGGAGGAATCTGCTGGGAATAGATCCAGGTGAGGACCAGCTGCTTCTGAGAGATTGTTTGCATATGTGGAACAAAGTGTGTTCTGTCCTGCAGAGACTCTGCTGCAAGGTAGGCTAGATTACATGATATACGACTATAAGCAAGCAGAGAAGCTGGTGCACACAGAAATTACTGTAAATGTAGCACACGCACTTTGTCACAGCAGTCTCACCAGGACACCTACACAAGTGTGCGTACGTCTGTGACATGTGATCAACACTCAAGCTGCTCCAAGACGCAACTACAGCTGCTTCCGTCTTTTCGCTCGACAGAATAATTTGGGAACGGAAAACATTTGCTCCATTACTGAGATTAGCAATTTAGAGCGAAGAGGAAACAAATGAAACAGAAAGGAGAAACAGATAAAGAGAGCAATAAAACGAAAGAAGTAATCAAAGTGGACAGAGAGGACAGTGCTGGGAAAAAGGAGAGGGAGCCAAAACCTTATATTGCATAGATAGATCAGGTCTGACAGGCCATTTTCACTCTGTCACTATAACTCAGCTGCTGTGGTTGGAAAGAGTCGGGAGGCCGAGATACAGAACGGTTCACTCAGTACTGACCAACAGGCCATGCAGATGTATACATGGCTGCCAACTCTTACTCAAGTCTGGAACGGTAAAACCGGAACGCTCGGTTACGGACGTCCTGTACGTTCTGTGAATAAGCAGTGAGTGATTAGCTGGCTGTTAGGGTAGCTACAATGGTGGGGCAGCTGAGTGATAAGGATGCAGTGACCGCTTATCTCGCTGTGTGTGTGTGCCTCTGTCATCGAATAAAGCAACCACGTGCTGCAAAGGTGGTATTATGCATAAACACACACTTGTTGGAGTGACCTTCCCTGTAGAGAGCGACAGACAAACACTTCCCCGTAGAGAGACACACACTTGACCTTTAAACGGTCCTTTGAAGTAGCGAGAACCAGCCGTAATGACGTAATATTCTCCCTACGATTGCTTTAAAGTGAAACTGGTTTCTCGCAAAGACAGAAAACAAGCATACCCTCGAACACAGATAAACAGGTGGCCTACCTTCCAAAAGCGGTGCTGGAGATTTTTCTGTTGGGGCTACAAAAGGAAACACAAAATGACAGGCAGTTTAATGCATGAATTGACGCAGATATGTTTAGACTCGCAGCCGAACACTGACCGCTGACGGCAATTAAGTCAGGATTCAGGCTATTCGGATTGTCAGATATGTTGGAAAGGGGGAGAGAAAGAAATACTGAAGGACGTGTCAATGATAATACAATTTCGGTCCTGGTTCAGTGAGCAGGGTTTCTGTCGGCTCAGCAACTGTCTCAGGGGGACAAAAGCCTAGAGACTCGCTCAATCTCGTATGTCTGTCTGCGCTGGGCTTCCAGCTGGATTAACAGAAATCAGCAAACACGCTGTAGGGTCAGGCAGATGACAGCTGATGACATACAAACAACTGTTAAACCATCGAGCAGAAAATGCTAAATCAGGATTGTAGAGTATGTGAAAATACATTTTAATTTAACAATCAATTCTATGAAAATAGAAACATGATTCTTTATGTGCAGAGTGTCATTTTGAATATCTTCTTAAGTCCTAAAAACTTTTTGGTACTTGTCATCAGTCATTTCATTTACACTGTTTTCACTACTATGAAACAGAGACACAGAAAATTATTCCCTTAAATTCACTCATTACGGTAACTATGCACTACAGCACAGTTTTGAGATACTCTATAATCTGGAGAGATAAAACTATTCCCCTGCAGCTGAATCTAAAGTCTTCTTTGAATAGAGGGTCAAATTGTATAGTCTATCTATAGTTTTAGTCTTTCATTTATCAGTGTGCTCAAATAAAATAACTGAAATGTTTAACATTTAGGAAAGGTTCAGCCAGTTCCTACTGTACATGTGCTCACTGCACTCAAAGTCATTTCTCCCATCAATACATTTCCGTCTCTCTCCCACTCTCTAAATAATTATTTTCACCCCATTCCTACTACATTATTCATAAAGGTAAAGCCCTGGGTCTAATTAGGTGAGCCATGTTAGATGATAAAGCCACTTCCCTTCAGGGAAAACAAATCCTGCAGACTCTGCAGGTAAAGAAGGAAGGATGACTCCACAATCCACACAATTCTCAATTCTCAACAAATGTAGTTTTTTTAAAATTGATTCTGTGTCTGCATGTGTGCAGGTGAAGCATTTATGTTTGTGGTACATTACACAGCTATTAATGGTCACCCTAGATTATGTTTCCAATAATAGGTTTCCTATTACATTGCTTGATGAGGTAAGCGCAAGAGCGACAGCCTTACGTAAGAATCAATTAGTGCGCGTGTGTGTGTGTGTGTGTGCGCCTGTGTGTATGATGATGTGGTCATTCACGCATTAAACAGGAGGGATGAACTATTTTAAAGCCTCTGTAATAATATTACATCACTCTTGGATCAATTCTACTAAAAAAGGTGAGCCTCTTTGAGCTGTTTGAGTTATTGATCTACAGGCAACAAATAACACATACTAGTAACTGTCATTTGTTGCCTGAAGATCCTGTGGAACATTATGTTATGTGTGTGAGTGTATGCACCTGTTAGCCTTGAGGTTTTTGAGGCGAGCGTCCAGGTCATTGAGCAGGTTGACCTTTTTGCTGCACTGAGAACAGTAGACATCCATCAGCTCACCAGTGTAATGCTGAGGCACTTTACGAGGAGTCTGGCCCGCACTGTAAACAAATAAACAAAAACAGAAATCCAGTTGGAATTGGTATTACACAAAAACTGAACTTATTTTTCGATTACATTTGCTGTACATGAGTGATAAATGAGAAATGAAGCTGATGCAAAACAACTATGAAAAAAATATTTAATTGTGATCATTTTTGCAATTTTAGGGGAAATGATCATTTTTACATCAGTATTCTCATTTTCATTGAAAAAACATCTCATCACCAAAACAGATTCCAAAACTAAAAAAAGGCCATAATGTATGATCCCTTTTCAGGTTTGACTTGAAGATGAATTCCTTGATAGCATCAGTTTCCTGTAACTCCTCCTGATCAAATTTTTCTCCAGGATGTCTGTTTATGCTTTGAAAGAGAACAGAGTTCACTGTTCAGTGTTAAACTTGATCCTTAAAAACTTGCGCTCTGCTAAATCAGCTACATTTTTGGTTCAGGAGGCAGTTTAAACTTTTTCTTCTCCCATGCTGAGTTTTCTAATCCAGGCCTCATTTTGAATTTAAATCTCCATTTGGTGAGTTTTGTCTGCTTGGTATGCGTGGAAGGAGCATGGATCAGTATTGCCAGTCTATCAGGCCATAGACTTAATCCCATTAAACACAGGCCTTTGATGAATATTAATGTGGCCTTAAGGAAAAAAAACCTCCTACGTTACACTTCTACAGTCAAGACTGAGAGTAATTTGAAGCAGGTAATGATGAACTTTCAGAGTGGAGCCTTGACTGCGTAAAATAAAAGAGTTGAAGCTACTGAAACCGGCCAGTGTTATGTACATTTTGTTTCATCACAACTTTACCTTTGAGAATTAAAACAGACACCTTCTGTACATGCACATGAAAAACTGAAAAGTAGAATTATTGGGTACCATTGTGTTACCGGGTGCACCTCAGTAGCATCATAGACTCCAAGATGCAACAAGAGCTGAGAGGATTTAATTATTCAGTACTGTTGCCATCACATTACAGCAGTATTGATTTATTGATTTTATTTGATAGACAAAACTGCAGTGCAGTCCTTACATAAAAGGAGGAGGAGGATAAAAACACATGAAAATCCTAAGACTTATTTATATTGCTGTTCTAACATATAAAATTGAATACATCATTTGATGAAATCAAAAAAACAACATAAATAAAAAGCATGTGGCGGGGAAGCTATTTCTACATGATCATGTTTTCTTGGTCATAAAGTTAAAGTATAAGCTGCTTTAAACTTGAACTTTAAACACTCAAATTTTTTTTGCTGATTATTCCACTATACTGCTGCACTGTAGAGAAAAATGTCACAGACTAGAATATTAAATTGAAAAAGTTAAAACGTTTGTCTTTCTACATATTTTAAAGCAGCTATAATTGTTTCTAGTGAAAAATAGCAAATTTTTTAGTAGCACTTAGTACCATATTTTTTGTTGGTGGGTAGGATTTTTATTCTAGATGGTTCTTTTCTCCACTCACAGGTTTGGTACCAAAATTATACTTCTATTGTAGTGCTGGCAACATTAATGGATTCTCCATTGCAAACATGAGGAACAAAATTTCAGAATATTCCTCCCTCTAACACTTTCCTACCTAGAGGGAACAGATGAGCCGAGGTCTGAGTACCCGTTGGTACGAGTCTCGTCGTCTGGACAGGGGCTGCTGGGAGTGTAGTCTGGTTCCTCCCCTTCTCCGTAGTCCTCAAACTGCTCCTCGTTGAGCGAAGCCGAGGAACGTGTCGACAGGTCAGAGGTCACCGAGATGTTAGTCTGACCACACCTGACCATACCAGGAAAGATATGGAGAGGTTTTATATTATTTATTAGGCTGCAATAAATATGTGATCATTATCTTAACTTTAGAATGGTGAATTAAAACAAAAACAGTTAATGATCACACTTGATTATGAAATAAGTTCATGTTATATATACACAGTATAAAATACTTTTATTAGATTTTAGAGAATACATTTGAG
This sequence comes from Lepturacanthus savala, assembly GCA_030544235.1. Taxonomy (NCBI): domain Eukaryota; kingdom Metazoa; phylum Chordata; class Actinopteri; order Scombriformes; family Trichiuridae; genus Lepturacanthus; species Lepturacanthus savala. The sequence continues at coordinate 22,156,981 of CM060466.1, forward strand.
CGGGGGTCAAAAGGAGCCAGAATGAACCGAAACACCATTCAGTTAAGAGGAGACGTCAGCTGTCAAAATTCCATAATAAATAACCTGTCACAAACACATGCAATAGGAAAAGAATCTACTGACATCATATTAACATACACAAGTGTAGCCTACTAGTTACGTTTATTATTAAAGTGCTTCTTAATTGTTCCAGTGTGTTTGCATCAGTGTAATTGTTGTACTGTTTGTGTTTGGTTATGTTTGTCTGTTTACATGGAGCAATTTGCACTACGTGTCCATGTCCACAATACAAGCATTTTAAAAGCAATTTGACCAATGTAAACATGTTTCTGATTGTCTGGCAGTGACAGATGGACACGTATCAGCAACTCTATCAGCTCTGATTTGAATCAAATCAATGTTCATGGAAAGGAACAAAAGGAAGAAAACAAACAGGAGAGATAACAGAATTTGTTGCCACAATGCAATGCAAAATAAGTTGCATTTCTAAAGGAGAAATGGCAAGAGCTTAAGGCACTGTGGCAAAAGTTAGCAGAACAATGACAACAACCGATGATTCAGAGCTTGAGAAGAGCTGACAGCGCAGAGCTCAGAGAATGAGACCCTGTATGAAGAAGGAACAGCAGCAGAAGCATGCACAGGTAATAATGATGATAATATTATTAAGTAGAAGAAGGAGAGGAATTAATAATAAATGACTTAAAGATGCTTTACATGTATATGGATAGAGCCCGGGGAGAGGAAAAATAGAGGGACTTCAAGCGACATAATGAACGGCTCTATTTAGTAACCTAATGCAGGTGTAGGACCTGTAGAGTGTGTATTGTGGGTAGGCCTAAAACTATGTCAAAATGCAGTTTCTATGAATTTTTCTATGAGGTTTTGGAGGGTTAGACACCCCCCATTTTTTTCTGCTGCACGTGGCAGCAACAGTTCCGAATTTCAAATCACTTTGACCCCTGCATTTGATCTAAAATATCACTTACAGATACAGACTACTGGCTGTAGGAAACTAATGTATTTTTATTTGTTCTCTGATAGAGAAAACAGAAGTGAAGTTAAATAGGAAGTACTGTTTATAGAGCGATGACTGTGAAACAGACACGACATGTTTTCTTTAGAAAAGGTCTCTACTCAGCATAGCACAGGAATACATAAGCCTCTTTTGAATGCAGACTGGAGATCAACAGACAGCGAGAGATGAAAGACATGAAAACAGAAGTAACAAAAGATGGAGCGGCGCTTACTTCTCCCCAGGGAAGAAGAGATCCCCCAGTGCGTCTTCCTTGTCCCCTGGTCTGGTCAGCCCCTCTGAGGTGTCGGAGCCCTGCGTGCTCTCCACAGCGCTGTCTCTGTCGGACTCCCTCTCCCTGCCCTCTTCGTCGGGCTCCTCCACCTCTCCAGGGAACAGCTGGCTTTCAGGGACGGGGTCAGGATTGGCCCGCGTGCACATGATGACCGGACAAACCCGCACCACCTCACCTCCCTGGACGATGACGGGAAGGGAGTCGAAAGAAAGGGAAGAAGTGGGGAGAGAAAGAAAGAAACAATACATGATGAGATTAAAAACACAATGACTTGTAAAAACAAATAAGTCGTTGAGTCATATTTTCACCATCACTGAGATGTAGCAAGGAAACCAAAGTCAGTGCAAACATTCTGACTATGAAGTACTGTTCACAATCAGGGTAGTAAAATTTCACAAGTTTTTAAAGTTGGAAACTTTCCATGGAAATTAACAGGAATATATGGGATTTAATGCGAATAAATCCAAAATTTATAAACTTGAAGGTTGGCCCTTAACAGGGAAATTAAATAGAGTTGTGGAAAAATATTGTAGCATTCACAGCAATTTTAGAAGAAATTTTCCACCCCTTTGCAACCCTATTCACAATTATAGGGCATCATTTCAGATACCATATATTATTTTCTTGAAATCCACTTCAATTCAGGCTCAAAGTTCATTACAAGCCTTGATTTGTTCTAAATAACGTGTATTATTTGAAAATTCTGTTTTGGGGTGGATTACTCCTTTAATAAATTCCATCACTGTGGGAATGGTCTTAAGTTCACACACACCAGGGGGGTCTGAGGGACAGAGGGGTGAAAGGGCAACAGGCCAAAGGTCATGTCTCCCGCTCCATCTAGCTGAGGATTCAAGGGTTCAGATATGGTCAATGCGACAGAGAACAAGGCCTTATCTCAGCGTGACGGAACAGCTGAAACACACATCAGCATGAAGGATGAGGGCAGGTGAAGTAGTAAGAGAAGGCGATAGAGCTGAGCCGATGATATGTTGGGTTAAAAGTGATAACCCAACATACAGAGGTGATACAGATGTTGAAGAAAGAAAGTAAGGACTTCTAAAAAAAAACAAAAAAAGAAAAGAGGAAAAGAGTGCACAAGCAACAAAGCCAAGAACAAATGACAAGGACCTAGCAATTGAGTGCATATAAGGGTGAGATTAGAGCCGAGTATGAGCTGTTCAGAAAGAAGAAAGATAACAAGGTAGCCTAAGGACAGTTGTGTTGATATTACACAACAATACAGACTAATACACATTCAGGCTGCTCTCAGTCTCTTACTGTTACTCCCACATTCACAACTCTCAGCTAGCATCTAAGCTACATTTGTATCAACATCTTAAAAACCTAATATTTCCATTCCAGTCATTTCCATTACAAATTTGTCTTATTCTCATGTTAATTAATCAATTGTTGAGGCTGGAAGAAAATCCGTCAGTCAAGGGTATTTAAGGGTGTTTAAGAGTCTTAGTTTGTCTGGTTAAAAAAAAAAAAGATGATTAACTGATTTCTGCAGTAGTTAAATTGGCTAGAAGGTTTCAGCTCGGCACACACAGACATTCAGGCTTGTGTACATGACAAAATTAAAAACGACCCTTTCAACACAGGCACTGAGGCTCTATACTGTTACAAAGAGCCAACATGGGGCCTGTGACTGGAGTTGTATAGAACGAGACCAAGCATAAAGGTCTCATACATTCCTCCGACCCGTCTCCTTTTCTCCCTGCAGCAGCACAACAATTAAAGAACTGAAACCAACACAACAGGAGGGCTTGGCACCTGTTGAGTTTGTTATGTGAAAGGGGAAAAGATTGATTTTCATATGCCGCACTACTAGTTCATATAATGTAGACGGTTATCGTTAGTTTGTCAAAATGTAGATTCATCAATATGGGGGAAATGTGAGAAATTCTACTTACGCAATGAAGTTATATTATTACATTAACTGGAAATATTCCTTATTATAACATTAAGGTGAAACTCCCTGAGTTATTAATTCCCTTCATTTTATATAAATTGTCTGCACTACACCTGCCAAAGGCTGTAATAACAGACTGCTCATTTGAAAGCACTGATTCATTTGATTTTATTCAGGTGAATGTATGTCAGTGTCATTTGACTTATTCGAGTGTCCTTGCAGAAAAAAAATAATGCATGTTAAGCACCCAGTTAACTAGGTTCAGGACAATGCAATACACACACACGTGCCATTATTTCTGCCAATTAAAGCTTCTTTGACCTCTCTTGTTTAGGGCAAAGAAGCCAATGGCATTAAGATCTCACAGTATGTGTGTGTAGGTGTGTTTGTGTGTGAGTGTGCCAGAAGCACTTTGGACTCTGACGGTCACTCTAATTTTGCTCTGATGAGAACAGTAAAACAAAAAGGAAGAAGAAGTGTGTGTTTGTTTGTGTGTGTGTGTGTGTGTGTGTGTGTGTGTGTGTGTGTGTGTGTGTGTGTGTGTGTGTGTGTGTGTGTTTGTGTGTGTGTGGGTGCAGCATGCCTCCGTCTGTACCCGCCTGCTGCAGAACAGCCTCGGGGCGGTGACTGGCAAAACATCAGCCTATAGACTTTTGATTCGCTTTACTCCCTTGAGAACACACACAGCAACTGTCGGCTGCCAAACAGCGCCCAACCTGCCAGCGGCTTTGAAGTGAGGACACCAAAAATCTGCTGTCCTTTTAAGAGCAGTGGAGCATTCTAAAGCCTGACAACTCCATACCCTCTATGACTAGTGATTTTTTCTCTGGCTATTAAATCTTTGGTCTTTTGATGATTTAATGATTCACAGTATGTACAGCAATATACTACATACTACTACTATACTAAATACAATTAAATTATGCTTGATCCAGATTTTAACAAAACACCAACATACAAATACTCACACTCAGAATAAATCATCTTCAACCTTTGAACATGTTTTCATTTGGTGCCTTCGATCTATAACTTATACCAAACCTAAAGATGATAGAAAATGTTTGCCTTTTTCAGATGGAACAAAAAAGGTTTATATGCATGCAATTGTGTATACATATTTTTTTTACGAATCTGGTCAAAATGAAATAGCTAAACAATTTTCTGAGCGCCTGCTGCTGCAGGGTCTGACCTAGTTAAAATACTGACATTCCTATCCTGTTCTTCTTACTGGTCTCCCAGGTGAGAATTGTGTCAGAGGGAAAAGACGGAATGGTGAAGACGACAAAGAGAAAGCCTCCCTTTATAAGACACCTTGGCCTAATTCAGGTTGCTATGTTTCAATGGGATTGGGATTTCCTGAGGGTCTGTGAGCATGTCTTGGAGCAATATGTGTGTTAACATTAGGAATAAAGCAGCAGCTAAACCAGCTAACGTCTTAGTGTGTGATATTCGAGAGACGTTACAATACTTTCGTTACATTGGTTGCATGATCGGTACAGAAAGAAACGGGACAACAGCGATTTGAATTGGAACCATGAAGGAACATGATAGGAGTCATGATATGGAGCTTTACACTGTAATTAAAGTGCTGCTGTAGAATAGCTCTGTGATATGTAGGTCTATGGGATTTAAACCTTTTTTTTTTGATTTTGTAAAAGATTTTTTGTGGCATATACGGTTTTATTATACAGTAGCCAGGCAGGAAATGATGGGAGACACTTGGAGCCAAGTGCCGTCGGCGGCTTATGAGGCAAGCGCTCCAATCCTACACCACTGCAGTGCACCTATGGGATTTTAACTTATAATGATAATAATGATGTTAATGAATATGCATCCAAACACATTGCACAAAAAAGGTACACGCCATTGTGTCACATGCACGCTATATCTGAAAGTTGAGGTTGATCTGACAAACAGAGAGACAGGGCAAGGCACAAACACACAGACGCCCCTTGCTTTAGAGATAGATACGTGATGTGATATTTATATTACCTTCTGTTATAAATATGTTTGTTCCTGTTTATATATGAACGCTCTCTGTCCACTGTGGCATTTAGATAAGCATTCCATCACTGGTCAATTACCCACACGGGACAGGTCATTTATCACCTGTCATGTAAGGCTATAGTTTGATGGTTATTTATGTTCAGTGCAGCTACTACAGTAATGTTAGAAGTGAAGGGAAAAGGGATGAAGGGACAGCAGAAACATTGTTGGACAGTTGAAGTATAGAGTGATAAAAGAATAAGGAAAAGGCAAGAGGCAACTGGATCCAATTTAAAAAAAGAAAGAATGAGCTTGAAGTTAAGCTTAGCAGTGATAGAGATGAAAATGTGCATGTTATGACTGTTGACACAGTCGTAGTAATGTGCATGTATTTCTTATACAGTTGTTGAGCAATGCTATAAGAATGCAGTACAAAAACTGTTAAATGTAAATTATGTCATTGTATTGCAAATGCAGTCACAGAATTTGTTGCTAAGGAGACCAACATGCAGTATTTTCCCATTGCAAAATACAGTGTGATTGTGTAACTGAAACTTGGAGCAAAAGAGTTGTGTGGGAGAGAAATGGAAAGGGTTATTCTAAAGTCCTCCAACTCATATTTCCCTGTTGTGACCTGTAGTCAAATCATAAACCTCATCCAAATTCTTGATGCAAATTCCTCATGGGCATAAATATCACAGAGGTGAGTCGTATTCTTGGGTAGTCAAGGCAATTTGACTTCTAATCCATAGGAAACTAAAACTAGATGGACTAATAAATTTTTTTTTTTTACAGTCGACATTTTGATGTGTAGTAAAAGCATAAATAAATTGTGTGGCAATCATTAATGTTATGTATACACTTTTTCATTGTTTCTTTCTCTTCAATGTCTTTACTCTTTACTTTCCTGTTTTGACAATTAAAATAAGACACATACAAGTAATATGACTTTTCAGTAGCCATCAATATACATATGCAAACACAGAGCTGCGAACATATGCTCTGCTAAGATTTACACACACCTACACAAGACAGTGACAAGCGGAGTGACAGGAACTAATTACTGAAAGGCCAATTAACTTACGGTTAGTGCTCAAGCTCGCAGCCAAAACAAAAAAAGGGTAGACAAAGTTGAAGAACGACAAAAACATTAGAGCAGCTGTCATTAAAAAAGATAGACTCTCCATCCTCCTCGTCTATGCTGAGTGCTGAGGGTCAATAGCATTTTAGTGCTGAACGGATCATTAATCTGCTCTCCCGGCACAGCGGTGAACTACGTGGATGACCAAGCATTTCAAACCTTATTGATTTGAATGCAAAAGGAGGAAGACGAGGGATTTGAACTTTCCAGACTATGACTGGACAAGAGCTGAATATCTTATTTCCTCAGCTGAACATTCTGCCAGTACAGTGAGATTTCCATGTGTGTTCAAATTTTATAGTATTGTATATATTATGACCATATCTCAATTGACAAGTAAAGAATAGAACAAATAGAACAAATTATGCATTTGTGTTTATAAAAGGAATGAGATTTATCATTTATACAACCCTCACCATTTATAACAAGCTTTAGCAGTCACAGAAATATTTCAGAAGAGTGAAGACTATTTATTTTGTGCATATTTGTTGTATAATTAGTTGGACTATTACTATGTAGTTGGTGAAAACAAAACAGAGACAGAGTGCTACAGCAGCGCGTGGCGTGGGATTGGATGAGCAGAGACGTGAACCGACATCAACTGGATCGATCCACACTGATGAAGCTTTGATTTAGTGTGAGTCAGCAGGATAGGGATGATGCAAATTGTAAAGGGGATGGATGGATGGTGGAGAAAAAAAAGAAAGGAGAGCAAGAGAGAGACAGAGAAAAACAGAAAGAGAAGGGCGTCACTGAAAGAGCAGACGGAGAGCGGCAGAGTCTCTGCTCGTCTTTGTCAGACTGAGCTGCAGAGATAAGAGGCATCTCTCTGCAGAGGATTTTCCTTCAGCTCTCTTTTTCTCTTTGTTCATTTCAACATCTTTCTCTCTACATTTAGCTCCATTCCACTTAGCGCCAAGCTCCTCAAGTGCTGCCGCAATATTTACCTATTAGATGAATCGTTAATGCTTTCGCGTTCACATTCAGCAATTTCTCTCCGTCACCGAAGGCAGCTTCTGGCATGTCAGCTCCTCAAAGCTGGTTCATGAAGCTCTGGGACTGGAGGGTATAAAAGGCTTTACAGATGCAAAAATATGCTCTAAAGCTGAAATGACTAGTTGATCAACAGTCAATCAAGGGAAAAAATAATCAGCAGCTATTCTAATGATAATAAAAGGGTATAAAAGGTATCACAGATCCAAAGATACACTCTAAAGCTGATATGACCAGTTGAGCAACAGTCAATCAAAGGAAAAATAATCCGCAGCTATTCTGATAATAAACATCTGTTGGATCCTGATTCTCGAATGTGAGGATTTCTCTATTTCTGTGCATGTAAGGTACTCTGATATTTCATGGACAAAATGGAAATAACCGACAGATTAATTGATAAGAAAACAATTAGTCACAGCTCTAATGTGCATATAGTTTATTACTTTTAAACATCATTTTTTCAATAATGATTCTATTCACATCTACATTAATTTTGTTTGACGCACAGCACATTTGCTACATGCAGTACTATGACAGGGGTGCCAACAGTCACTATTTTGTGTGCATGTATCTGTCAGTGTGTCTGTGTTACTCAGCTCTTACGGCAAGCAACACTCCTCCTACACATGCACACATTACATCAAGGGGAAGTACTGACTCATAATTCACATACATTTTCGTTAGCGGTATGAGGACCTTGAGTTCCGCTTAACTGAACAAACACACACAAATCTAGGTGAAAAAGAAAAACACAGACACCTAAAATCCCAAAGCTCATGAGAGCTTCTAATTAAATCCTCTCCTCCTCTGTGCTCACTCATCTTCATCAAACTGTGAGTAAAACGCCAACACAGGGACTTTTGTAGCAGTTTGAAACACACGTCTGAATATTAGAGCTGCACCGGTTGTAATCTCAGACACAAGCAGAGCATACACACGCACACACACGTTTTCTGAGTCTCATGGGGAACAGGTAGCTGCTTGGATTACCAGGAATGTTGCCCTGGACAAAGGACAATGTGGGGAGGGACTGGAGCCGCACACTGAAGACTGTTGAAGTCGCAATGAAACCCAGTTTCTACACAGGAAACCCCATAAGGTGAAACAGTGGTTGTACCTGTGTTTCTGTATTCCTGTAGCAAATGTCCCTGAAATTGTAGAAATATATGAAGAAATAAGTACAGAGTGAGTTTATATTAACCAGTCTAATGGAGGTAGTTTAAAGGTTAAGATTTGGATTTAAGTAATAAATTAACATATTAGGTTCATGATCTGTGTAAAACTAGCCAGAGGTAAAGGCTGAGTACATTGGTTAAGGAATGGCTGTTTTGTGTCAATCTCAAATGTTGTCCTGGGTGTGTGTGTGGGTGTGTACATAAGCCCGTTAAGAACATGGGGAACCTGAAATTCATCCGATGATTAAGGGTGATTTAAGTGTTCCTAATTGCTGTGTACTGTCACTCCCTGGCTGTAAAAGTAGTTGTAACGTAGCAAGCATTAACAGTTTGCTTATAATAAGTAAATCATTTCTAAATCAGAAATGTGACTCTTGATTTTAACTGTTGACCTAAAACAGTAAACAGCAGTTGGTTAAACATTATGTAGCTGTTCCAGATAAATGGATGAAACATGAACAAATGAATGATTGAAAATAAGCATGGAACAGAAGCCCCAACTTCATTTAAAATATAAAAATGAATACATGTTTGTGTCAAATAAAGCAACAAACAACTGTTTCCACTGGTTTAGTGGAACGGGTGTGGTGATATCATCAAATGTCCTCATGTTTGTTGGAAAGAGGTTATAGTCAAAGCACCACTGTTGTAGTACGATAGCTATATAGTGGAAAGTCAAATGAATATTCCTGTATTCTGATACAGTCTATTTTAAATCTTACATTTAATGGTGGACTACAAAGCCAAGCAAAGCAATCAATGTATTCTGCAAAGTGCAAATAAGAGTTTAAAGGGATAGTTGAACATTTTTGAAAATTTGCCTAGTGTGATAATTCCCATAGTCATAGCAATAGGTGCTTTACCTTTTTTGTCTATACAAGCTGTTTCCAGACCAGTAGAGCAGGGCCCCTTAGCTGCTCAGCTACTACTACACGGCTAATGGTATTTTTTGGAAGTGGAAGCGGCTGAGCAGCTCACAGCTCTGCTCCGCTGGTCTGGAAACAGCTTGAATTGACAAAAAAAAGGTGAAACACCTAATGCTGTAACTATGAGAATCTGGATGATGGATACATTTTAAATAATCTTGAACTATCCCTTTAAGTGTGTGAATGTGCAACATAAAAAGACATAATCCAGTTAAAATGTTAAAACCTTTCTTACTTATGTGTGTGTGTGTCCATTTGCCTTGTGTGAGTCAACCACCTGTTTTGAACTATTAAATGTTGCTTATGGAAGCGCTGCAACTAACTAACTTGTTCGAATTAGAAGTTAATCATTTAGCTTACTAAAACATCAGATAATAGTGAAACAGGTCGCTCACGATTTCCCAGTCGGCTAATTAAATTGTTTCAGTGCTGCGATCCAGTGATTTTGCATTTGTGATGGTTCAGTCATGCTCTCTTGAATTATCACCACCACAAGCCTTACTATGGATTACAAGAAGAGATGTAACCTTTGCCTTGAAGGAGAAGCACAAGGAGTTGTATGTAGCTGCACTTCACAGCTCTCCTTCTCATTTATTATTCAAGTCTCTTGCGTGTGAAGTTTGTTGTGTCTGATCGTCCTTTCTGTGTCCTTAAATGCCGATGAAAAGACTCCGCTTTTTTTCCCCTTCAAGAGAGCCCATTGTCTTTCTTTATGAGACGACCCTTTTTGGGGCATTTGTGTCATTACTGGCAGACCCTTAGCAGATGGTCAAGCCGCCTGCCTCTTGTCAGCTGTCGCATGTGTATTTTGTCATTTAAATTTGTAGTTTATTCTCCTTGCAAATACCCATTTAATAAAACATGTTCCAGCAGGAAAACAACCAAGACCACTTCTGTAGCTGTTCCGAACAAGTTCAAGGTCAATATTTAGCTGTAAAACTACAGTAGATTAACTCAATGACTAAGATTCTGTGGATGTTTTTGTGCTAAGAATAGTTATTTGTTTGGTTTTAAGAATACGTTTTCTTTGTTCTCTTGTGTTAGGAAAAGGAGTGACTGTTTTAACGGCTTTAGATTAGCCTCCATTCATCCAGTACAGCTCAGTCCTGCGTGATAATCTAGTTATTCTAGTCCTGGTGTACACAGAGTGTGGTGTCAAACAATTGTGGCTGAATGTTTTCTGAGGAAACAGCACAAAAATTTACTGAAAAACGCAAAAAGCTACAAGAAAATGCCTGTGAGCTAAATGTATGAAGTGAACAACAAAAGCCTTCCAGGAATGTTTTTACACCCGGGATCACCACGGAGAATGTCCTGCTCGGCTGAAGAGTAAATCTCATTATGTAATGTCCAGTCACAGACCTGGAGCATTTAAAACAACAATAGTCTGATGTCACATGTTGCTATTGGGATTCAACTCACCTTGCCTTTCCATGTTTGGACTAAGGAACACATTAAAAAAAGGTACAAAATGTACAGCGTGTATCAGTGCATGATTAAAAAAGGCTAATATTTGTGTAAGCAGCACTAGCTGGATGGTAAAAGTATTAGTTAATTGTTAACTATAACATGACTTACATCTATGCATTTACAGTTGTCTTTACAAATTATATTAAGTTCTACAGCATGTTATATGTGTATTTTGAGTACTGCAACAGTATACCTACAATCTCCTGCAGTATGGGGAGCGTGGTTGTTCAAAACACAATTTTATGGTGGAAGGGTACACTTCCCTTTTTTCAATGAATTAGAATAATATGATAGCCATAACTTGAATGTTACTGGTAAAGCATGATGCCAGCATTACAAAAAATATTTATATAGAGAATTCTTTATTATATGCTGACAGACTAACATTTCAATACCTAATTCATAACAGTCTGCGTTGTGTTTAATGAATATTGCTCACGTTAAACACATTAAACAGCAAAACCTGCTCCTCTGAACATGGTCGGGCTATCTGTCCACTTCCCGGCACATTTATTTCGATCACTCTCACTGTCATTCTCTGTCCTTCCAGCAACTCTTTGGTTCCAATTAAACCCATTACCATCAGAGAGACATGTTGAACCGCACCACAGACACCAGAAACTGAGCGTGCCGGACCGACAGACTGATAGAAAGTGACACATGGAAGCAGACGTGGATGTAAGAAAAGAGAAGAGAGAGAGAGACGGAAGGGACGTGACGGCGTAGTGAGATGACACAGACGCCGACAGCTGAGCGGGACAGACAGGCGAGCATTAGAGGCAGGGTCAAGTATTTACAACACACGCACACATACACATTTAAACACAAACAGGGGGAGGACAATAGAATCTGCACTGCCATGGAGCTGCCCCCCTTTCTTAACTCACCGGTCTTCCCCCAACATATAAACTATCTGTGTTTTCTTCCTATTCTTCCCCTAAATCCCTATATATCGCCTCCTTTCACTGTTGTGTTCTCTTCCCGTCAAGTTGCCTTTCATCACCCCTTCTTCCAGCGAGCCGGGTGCAGCCTGATCACTTACCCCGTTTACTAGTGAGGAGAGTCCATGGTCTGCAGTCCCCCTCTTTCCACCAGTCAAACCCCCATCCACTGAAGTCATCCACTTCACCAGGGCTAAGTCCGCCGCTGTCTCCCTTCACACACACATTCACACACACACACAACGCACAGGTGTTCCCTTCAAAGGCGAGGAGGAGGAGGAAGTGTTGGGGTAGTCCAAAGGGTGAATCCCTGTTAGTGGTATAGTCCAAAGAGAGGCAGAGGAGTGGAGCAGGATGTATCGTTCACTTTAAAACACTGCACTGGCTGCCTGCCTTTTCTTACACTGACAGAAACAGCAACACACGCACGCTTACACACACGCTCACAAACACACACACACACGCATGCATGCACACACACACACACAGGCACAGACTCTGCAACTCACACTCTCACACTTTCCTCCCTCACTGGCTGCTTCGCCGGCTGACTCGCATTCACACACTGAGAGCTCAGATCAGGCAACAGTTGTTGAATTCATGGCACCTCCTCCCCCCTCCCCTCCCTCCCTCTTGTAGCTCGTCGCTTAGCAACTGGCTTCTGTGGGCGGAGCTTGCGAGAGCCCTAACCATACAGCCTGTGGTCCTGACATTGCTGCACACTCTGCTCTCCTTGGCTGCCGCCTACTCAGGCTATATTTGCATATGAAGCCCTGCCTGCCTCTGTCTGTCTGTCCCCGCTGTAGAAGAGGCCAGTGGCTGTGTGGGCCGTAGAGAGGAGGGGGGAGGGAGGGAGGTGAGGTGATTGTTGTCACTTCAACTGAAACTGTTTGTCGTCAGTGATGCAGCAGATTCCTCAAGACGGGTTAAAAGAGAAAAATACGGTGGTTTTGTCACAATGGGAACGGCGGAGGATGCATTAGCCAGAAGGAGAGCAGTGACAGCAAAGCAGAGAAAAGGTCATTTGTTGTTGTTGTTACCCAGTTAACTTTCAAATGAGTTGAGAAAACCCTGATTCTTCTTAGGAAGAAGAAAAGGCACCACATTAACCTTTATTCTCACATCTTGGAGCTGAAATAATTTGTTTATTGATGGAAACTTGATTTGATAATTGATTGGTAGTTTAAATTTGAATAAAGATTTAAAGAATATTATGGTTTCACCTTATTTAATGCAAATACATTGTATGTTGGTTTTGAACATTATCTGAACACACCTTCATAATCCTTCATGCTAATAAACCATTATCTTTTGAGTTTCAGTCAGACAGAACAATCATTTCATGACAGCTTGGGCTCTGATAAATGGTAATAGGTACTTTTTTTTACATTGACATTTTATGGACAAATAATCAGTTCAAAACAGAAAACTCTTAATAATACAGCCTTGTCAGCACTATAATAACCACAATCCAAACTCATATAATCTCACCCTATATTAACTCATTACATTCAGGTTATGTAACTTACATGCTTTCATTTTGTTTGTTAGATCATATGATCTAAAGATAATCCTCAAAATCCTTTTGGAATCCATTCAAAAACGCACAGTGGTCAATCTGTACATGAACCTGGTATTCCTGGTTCCTAAAAAGATTACGTATTACAGATACAAGTTGTGGAAATGAACAATTTAAGTTCAAATCTTTTCAAAAGAGGTCTGGAAGTTATAAAAGAGTACAATAGATGAATAAAATTCAATTCACACTGCAGCTTCACAAAGGCAACACTATTTTTGTGAAAGTACTTCCATAATGTATAAGTAATAGTTTTTTTCTGCTATGCCATCTCTGCCACTACAGTATTTTCACACAACTTTAGGTCTTACTGTTATGCTGTTAAGAAAATAATTGATACCCCTACAAGGAGGGTGTAAGTTAATGAATGGAAATATTCTACACCATGTGTGGGCTCTTCATAATATATATTTACTCAGCTCCACAGAGCGCTTCAGTCATTCTTTCTGTTGCCAATACATGCTTTACTCCTCACATGTATCTTTTAAATTGCTCCTATTCTGGCTGGCTGCTGACCAGGATCTGGGATACAGAAAACAACTCGGAGTCAGCACTGAAGATCCTGGGATTGCAATTATCTTGTTTGTTACTTTTGTTCGGTGGCATCAATCACAGCAGTAGAGAGATTTTTGTCAAACCTAAACTAAAAGTCAAACTCTTTTTAAAGATTGGTCGTTGCTATGGCAACATTTACCTTTTCATTTTTGTGCATGATTTACAGTAAGTGAATAATTGTACACCATGCATGGGCATCCATGCAGTTTGCTTTTAATGAGTTGGATTGCATCAGTAGCACGTTAACACTAAGCTAAACATTTTTGAATGAAGAAACTAAGATGACCTGGTTTCAGATGTGCTGCAAAATAATATTCTGGTGAATATTCTGGTGTCTGTGAATGGAAACCAAACATATGTGGTCTAGAGGTGGCGGATGAATGCAGTCTGCCATAGTGCTGTTGTCCTACATTGAAAGGATTTGTTCCCTGTGCTGTGGAAACACAAATCACACACACTCTATTGCCATTTCAAGAAATCCCCTTTGGCATCTGTGCCACTTGAAATAAAGACACTTTCTGTATTTGTTTTCTTTCTTTCCCTGACTTATATTGCTTTTGTGCTTGTTTTACAAGTCTATGACCAGTGCATTTCATCCTTACCCAAAGAAAACTACTTATATTGCCAATAATGAATGATCAAATCTCATGATTTCATATCAGCGTGCGTTTTTGTGGACGTGTTTGTATTGTGCTCATTCAGCTTTCACCACTTCATGACTTGTTCCAGTAACTGAACTTGGCAGCCACTGGCAAGGGCTAATAGAAACTGAGCCAAATCCTAATCCAGCTCAAATTACAAGGAAATGTCAGTGAACTTATTACCTTCCTGCTATCTTTCCCGCTCCCTCCTGTTGACATATTTTTCTTGTTTCCATGTTAATTCGGTGATTCATTGTCTGCATGTGGGCCGATCTCAGGGTCTCATACAGTACGTGTCAGAAAGCTGTATAGCTGCTTGAGTCCTGATGCTTGGTGTGAATACTTTTGCGCTGATGGAGGGATGAGATAAAGGAGAAGAGATGGTGGGAAGGTTGAAGAGGAAGGAAACAGATTTGATCCAAGCTGAGGGAGCCAAAAAAAACTAATTATGTAGATAGGAATGCACCCTAAAGTCTCTTTTCTCTCTTCCTCCGTCACTCCTCAAAGACGTTGGCATGGGCTCAACCAATGGCCCAAGGGCTATTTGTTTATTTGCAATTTGTCAGAGGGCTGGCCCCTTTCCCTCTTTTCAAAGAAACCATTTACAATTCTATTCATGTCTACCTGCCTCATTCAGTCGGCAACACACAGTTATGGAACAAGGGTCTGGATTTCACTACGTGCTGTCAGAGACTGTTAAACTGTTATTGTAATGCTATTCAAAGACGGGGAAGTCAGAGTATTTAAGTTATTAAGACTGCATCCATTGCAGTAGACTTTATACTCCTCATAGACGAATGGACAGAGGCTATGCATAAGGTTGAAGCAAACACGTACCTTCACACGTAGCTTTTAGTTTATCCGCACATAGTATTAAAAAAACAAACCCCAAAAAATGTGCATGTTGCGGAGTTCAGCTGAAACAGCTCTGTGGGGATTTCCTCCGAATGCTGGTGTTCGCAATGCAGCAAGACGAATGATAGAGAGTAGAAGAGGGTGGGGGTAGAGATGGATAGTGAGAGAGAGGGAGGGAGAGGCCCTGCAGAATAAAAGAGACGGAAAGCACAGGCTTACAAGAAATAAACGAGGCAGGGATACTCTTCAGGGGGCAGTGGGTTGGTAGGCTGTTTATTTGGGCCAAGTGCTGCGAGTTCCAATATATCTGCTTCTACTTGTTCTAAATACACACAAAGATGTGGAAACACACACACATGCACAGATTCAGGAGTGTGTCTGGGTTCTGTAACACACATTGTATGTGTGCCTTAAGTCTTCTTGTGATATTGTAATTCAGTAAATTTCATTTCAGACCATTAGGTCGTTCTAATCCTTTAATTGCTCAATTCTATGAGCAGTTTAGGCTAATACATTAATCGGACTAATAATTATTTAGACAGATTACATTCACAGATTTGATTTTTGATGTTGGTGTTTATTTCCTGGTATGAGCAACAACTACACACAATTTAAAATGATTATATTTTGAGCAACCTAAGCTGACTGTCTGGTACAGAGCAGAAAATAGGACAATATTCACACACAAACTGCACAACTTTGTGAGATTCACTACGATGACAATGTAGGCAGTGGAGGCGGAAAACGAAGGGGTCAGATGGAGTGTGTACGAGAGAGAGTGAGAGAGAGTTTGAAAAGGCAAAAATCTGCAGTATCTGTTGCCATCTTGGGATTTTCAAGCCTAATAAAAAGGGGGCCATGAATAAAATGACTATTGTTTGCTCTGTTTCAAAACTTCAGAGAAATCTAGTTACAAGGACATGAAATACATGACAGAGAAACCAACATATATGTGTATAGCAGTAGGAACTGGCTCATTCTTAATATATGGATATGATATGTATTGGTGATAGAAAAAGTGAGAGCATGAATTATGTATCATTTGCTCTAGAGCTTTAAATCTTACAGAATATATAGTTAAAGTGACATAAAATAGATATCTATATCCATCATAGAGAATATTTGAACACTTAAGGGAACTTGCAGCTCAAATATGTAAAGAATGAACCACGTCCTACTGTATTACACATCTATCTGTTTGTGACTAATTGGCTGTAGTACGAGTGAAACCAGGCTACTGGGTTAAGTGTTGCCTAAAGGGAAAACAACACACATGATTGTGGATGTATTGATTACTGTTCACACTCAATGTGCAGTGGCATGGTTATGGTTAGCAATGACAGGCAAGTATCCAGTATACAAAGATAGATAGACTATTTAGAGAGTGCAATATGCAGTTTAGGATGGTAAACAAATCCCCACACACAGTCCTCCCAATCCTCCTAACTCTTTTACAAAGACACAATATTCTGTCTGCTGTTATGGATCCCCTGACAAAATTTCAAGAACTGGGATGCAGAGTGCTGCTGGCAGCCGGTATAGACCACCCCAGCTTTGAATTTGTTTTGCATTGAATTTAAGTTGTTATATGTATGAGAGAGTAAAAGTAAACAAATACATTTTTTTAAAGTTGTCATTCTGCTTGAAAATGTCAAAAAATGGAAAAAGAATGAATGAATCCATAAAAAAAAATGTTAAAAGATCAGTGGTTGGAAATGCTGGTGGTGAAAGATTTAAACAGACACACATTAGGATCTATGACCAACCTGTTAGGGTCTTTTAGAATGGTCCTGCTGTAACAATTCAATTTAACAAGTGAAAACCTTGTTAAATTTAGTTCTATCTATAAAAATATTGTTCTTAGGGAGCATCTTGGTGCAGCTATATTACCAATTATTTTCTCAATCGATCACTTCGTCCATAAAATGTCAGAAAAATCTTGTTTCCAAAGGTCTTGTTTTATCCGGTCAACAGCCCGAAATCCAAAGACAATCAGTTTACTATCATGTATCACACACTGTACAAGTTTCAAATCCTCATTTGAGAAACTAAAACCCGAAAATATCTGGCAGTGTTCAACTGTTAGATAAATTGCTAAAAGGATTATTAGATTATCAATATAGTTACAGTTACAGCTCTACAAACAAACCTGACACAGTGCTTAAAGATAATAGCTTTGACTACATGTCAGAATAATGATTGGAATTATTTTAAACAGGCAAGGTTATGAGATATTAACAATATAGACAATAATAGATGTCTCCATGTACACCTATTTCATTCCTGACAGGATGAGGCACAACGGCATTAGTGTTAGATCTGTAAAAGTAGACAATGGAATGCGGTGAGCTAACGTTTGCTACAGAGCCTATTCAGTATAACTCTGATGCCCTGAGTATTGAACTTTTTCAGAGTCTGAGGCATTATCCCTTATAATAGCTATTATTTTTTCTTTAAGTATATATATTTTGCAGGGTTTTCCCTTCATATGATGGCACAGCAGAGACAACAGGAAAAGGAGAGGCAGAGAGACGGGGAATGACATTCAGATGGAGCTCCCGATGCAGGATTGGAACCAGGGCCACCTGCAGTAAGAACCTAGCCTCTAAATGGGGCGGCCACTCTACGCCCCTTAAAAAGCATCTTATTGTCATGTTGTGTGCTTTATATATCTGGCCTAGAAAAAGAACAATAGTCAAAAAGAGATCATTGGTAAACAGATCCAGACGCACAGAATCCTCTCTGTCAGTATGCTGAGCAGGCGTGGCAAACAGCTTACTGACAACAGATCAAAGCCCAATGATCAATACACAACCTGACCACCCATCTATCACCTCACTACCAGACAACTGGTGCAGGAAGTGACAGTGGGATCAATGAGGAAGTGAGGAAGAGAAAGATAAAGACAAGTCTGATGAAAAGCTGAGATAGGAAACAGGAGAGACACCGGAAAGGATAGGAGGTCAATAAGGACACAGTCCTGTCTGATATATTTCAAAATAAAGGTGTCGCCCTTTGTATGTCTTCAACATAAGTTGTCTGCAAGTTTGTCAGTGACTGATTCTCCGCAAATCCATTGCCATAATTTCATAATCTCTCTTGCATTTTGGCGAGACTGCAGCTCGATGATAAAGAGCTTCAGCGGGATGTTGGGGATTTAATTAAGGATTTCACTTCCTCTATTAAAAGGTTACAGTGGTGTGAGCTGAACTGAAACAATACAACTAGACAATGGATGTTAATTAGCGTGACAGACAGGCAACAGACAACACTGAACCAAAAGATGTCATAGACCATGGCTGTGAAATGCACATTGCAAAGAAAGCGATAAATACACATCCAGAGATGCACACTCGGATGCAGTGGGTGAGGTGTTTTGCTTTGACCAGTGGGAAGAGTTCAGCTCTGTTTTTAAAAGCACAAACAGCTCACAGACATTTTAATCTTATACTCTAAATAGACAAATTCTTAGGTAGGTGAAATTATCCTAATGGCTGACATGAAGACATCTAACATTTGTGCATTTTTGTGGTAAGGTACAGCTGTACAGCTGGTTAACTTGCCAAAAATTAACCCATTTAAGCACAGATTTTTTTTCAAAGATTTCATGCATATAATTATATCAGTAGAGTCACTAACAATCATGTTATGTATATATTTTTTTCATTTTGTGCACTAAAAATAGCATTTTAGTGGCTATTATAGTTGCACAAATAGGCCCATAAACAAAAAATGATTTGTCTTCTCCATGTTCTCTGGGCAGGAGGCACTTGAAAACCTTTTGTCTATGTAGTATACTATCATGTCATTAGAAACAAAAGTTGTATCAGTACCATTTAGATTTTTTTTTTATTTTAAGTATAAAATGACAGTCATAGATTTAAAGGCTCATAAGCTTCAATTGCTTAAACAATGTACCCAACTGCAACCAACACAAAGTTAATTTTCTGAAACTCAGTACAGTACGCTGTGACAAATATACACCTATGTGGTGACCCAGGACATCAGACTTGGTAAATATTTATAGCAAGACAAACCCTATCTGCAACACACAGTTCTTGTTCATTGCGTCCATGTGTCACCTTGTTAGGACAGAGGTTTGCTAAAAACATATGTTGAAACAGATTGAGCAAGCGTGAACTTCCTTTATAGCTGCATTGTAAGCTACTTGCTGGCGTTGAAGCAACATGCACGTGTTAATTTGGTCTGTAAACTTCCACAGCTGTAGCCATTGTTGTTATTCTCATCTCATCTGCTTCAGCCAATATTCCATGTTTAGAAGCAGATCACATTTTCATCATGTTAGTAAATATTCCTCCAAATTTACTGGAATGCATTGCCATAACTTTGACTGTAAGTGTTGTGTGTGTATGTGTGTGTGAGTATCTGTGTTTGTATGAAACACAGAGAGGTTGGGAGCAGTGATCCAGAACTGAGCTACTCTGACAGCTTTTTTATTCAGACAACACAATCGGCGACCTAATTAAACAAACAGAAAGAGAACGAGGGGGAACAAGAAGAAGAAAGAGAAAATGACAGATAGATAACCGGAAGAAAAACAAAGTGATCCTAGAGAAAAGGAAAGGATGGGTGGATTGATTGCAAGTGGGAAAAAACAAGTAGAAATGCTACTCAATGAAACAAAAAACTAAAACGACAGAGTACATGAGAAGCTCTAATGTAAAAAAAAACAAACAAAAAAACAATCAAGTGTTTTAAACACTGGCCTTGAGCAGCTAAAAAATGCTGGCTCAGATTTAAGGACAGAGAAAAGGGGAGCTTGTGGTAGCAGTGCTATTACAAGCTATTCACTTTATCCACTTTAAGAAGAAGAGGGCAGGGTCTGGACACTAATTATCGATAACAAGATAGACGGGCAGACAACAGAGCCTAGTCCAGACCCCCAGCACCAGACCGGGGGAGATAACATATTGGAGAGAGATGCGAAAGAAGGGAGAGAGGGGAGAGAAGGAGAGAAAGTAAAAGAGGAAGTTGTCTATTTTATTTAATGAGAAAAGTTTTCAGACACCTCTGCAGAGACCAGTAAATTTACAGTAGCAGCAGTAACAGCTTGGTCTGTGCTCCCATGAACACAATGGGTCATGTTCACAGCCTTATTAAGCTAGTCAGGTCAGGTTGACTGCACAGTAAATAATCAGACAGTGTGTTTACATGCACAGTTTAAATCAAGCAATGCTTAAAATTGTGTTCTGGTGTCTAATCAGACTTCTGTCCTTGTCCAAGTTTACATGCAACAAAAACCAGAAAACCAGAAAAAGTTACTGACATATCTGTTTCTCTGAGCTTCTGCCATGTTCCATGATTGTATTCTTCTTCTCCAGGCTTTTTAGGGTGTTTTTGTTCCGGGGTCATACGCCAGCACAAGGTGTGTGGAGCATACGCACATACATTGTCTAGTTTAAGTCTGATTAAGGTACAATCACATTATCTGGTTGTCTTAATCAGAATTGCAGGACTCTGATATTAACTGGAGTAATGTGTGTGATTAATCTGCTAATTACTTTTCTATTTATTTATTTTGTTGATTATATCTTTGGTCAATAAAGTAGCAAAAAGTGTGCATTGTGACAAGTAGCCATTACAAGTTTCAAGAAGTATCTCATTAACAATCCAATTCCAAGTAAGATAAAGAAAGGCAGAGACTTGGGCTAATCTAATATGATATGTTGTACCTTTGCGCATTGTCCTGTTATTCAGCTCTGATATGTGGAAAATACCTATTAAGATATTGTTGAAAAAAGAAAAGAAAAGTATAGACATTGTCACATTTGAAAAGCTGAAACCAACAAATATTTGGAATTGTCATCTGAAAGATGATTAAAACACAAATTCCAAGAATGTTTAGAAGAAGAAGAAGAGAAGTTTTTTTGTTTCCTGCAGGACACCAAAGTCAAACAAAATGACCCTGTCAAAATGAGAATGTGTCCTGTTGGTCACACTGACTCAGCTTCCTGACACTTGTATTTAAGGCATCATTTAGACTCAGTTTGACAGACGGCACACAGCAGTCTGTGTACATAACACGGTCAGCGCCATTGTGACGGAAAAGGTTATCCCAGGTCATTTTCTAATGGAAATGCTTCTTAATACAAGCCTTTAATTTGATGAATATAACTTCAGCTCTCATTTCATCTCAGTTCATTTCAGCTTTGATGATGGCAACTTTTTGAGTGCTTGTGGCAATGGGATTAATTCAAATAATTTGCATGTATGTGAGCTAGTGTTTTATATAGGCATGTGCATTAAAAATGTGTTTGATATTCCTGTAGATCCATGTTTATGTATACAACAATGCACATAAGTGTGTATATTTGTGCAGAAGAATTTGTCTGTGTTTTGGTTGAAATCACACTCACCAGCTGTGTGAGATCATATGTTCTCAGTCCTGCCTGGCATGGAAATGATGAAAGAATCCTCCCGACATTAAGAGGAGTTGTTTGGAAATTAACCAGAGTTAATGACTGTCATCATGAAAGGAAGAGCTAGAAGATCACACACATGCGCACACACACGCAACACTGTCCCACCAGTGACAATCAAGGACACATCCCTGCCAGGCCGACATGACTATCCTGTAACTATCTGCCTGTAAGAGGCGACTGCTAATGAACAGAAACATCATTTGTTCATGCTGAGACCCTCCCTCTGTCTTATCCTCTTTCTCTCTTTCATACACACATGCACATACACATTCAAGTGCCTTTCTCCCTTGAGCTCACTGACAAGCAGTGGCTATAAATCGTATGCACAACAGGCTTTCACTCACTTATCCATATACAGTACATTCTGTTAATATGCATTTACATATTCCTCATCAAGCTTGTTTGTGTTTTTTTTTTGCATGAATACTCAAATATCGTCGGCAGCAGAACACACTTAAGTAATTTTCTCTCCAAATGATGCTTTTCACTGCCGTGTTATTACCTCAGACAGTTCCACTATGTTGACGACATTGTACATGTGTCCCAGTGCTGTGGCCTATTTAAGATGTTACAGACTCCACCAGTAAGGTGCTTGAAATCTTTTTATAGCAACATTCTCGATGCTAATGTGAGAATATTACATTATGTTACATTTCAAGCTGGAGGCAAAGTTGTGAGATGAATTAGCATTTTGGCAGAGAACTGCAATGGATGTGGTGAGGAAGGCTGAGGCCAAAGAGGGAGCTGGTTTCATGGTAGTTATCTCTTCTGTTCCCTTTTCAACTAGTTATTCTGGAAGGTTACACGACCTTATTCTGACTTTGAGCTGGCTTCAACTAACTCTTTCTATCCCTGTGTGTGTATGAGTTTGTGTTGCCACAGGTCCAAACCGTCTGTTAGAGGACAGAGGTCACCTCCTGCCATGAGCATCTGGGTAGATAACATGGAGCACACGCTATTACATGCACACACCACACACACACACACACCACACACACACACACACACACACACACACACACACACACACACACGCACACACACACGCACACACACACATATACACACACACACACACACACACACACACACACACACTGTGTCTTTTTGGGTCCATGCTCTTTGTGTTTTGCCCTCAACTTCTACAGGAAGTTTACATTTCCCTTGTGTGTGAGTGTGTGCGTGGGTGTGTATGAGAGGCTTTCAAAACTTTAATTAGCCAAATAAGCCACACAGCTTGATCTCAGAAACAGCAGTATTGTGTGGGATCTCCCAAATCCACAAAATACAATTCCCTTCCTTTTCAGTCAGGCTACAGGCTACAAGCATTTCCAATCCTGGGAAATTTGGATGGACAACTGATGCAGCAGTGATAACAATGAATTTTAAATTATTCAACATTATGATGCACCAAGAAATACAAGGATAGAAAAGGGAGGAAACAGCAATGTCTCTTGAGCAAATGCAGTGTTGTAGCTACATTCCAGTTTGTCCCATTGTCACTGGGATGCCCTGCTGCATTCCTTATTGATGCTATCCATTGATCGCTTTCCACTTGAGTTAGAATGATTTTGCAACACCACAATATTGGACTGACTGACTTTCTCAAGGATATTTTCCAAGCACCTTTAAGTAGTACAGAAGTGGAATGCAAAATTGAAGAACAACCCATATCATTATTCAGGTGGCAGGCTTACTAAGACAACCAGAGAACAAAAACTGTGTATGGAAGGTTTCTAACCTCAAATAATGACTCCCAGATGTATGTAACTTTTGATTGTTTGCACAATAGTTATTTATTTCTTTTTCATTGTATTGTTTGTGCTTTTTTTTTACATTTTCATGTCTCAGTTTTTTGGGATTCCTTCTTCTTCCCTAAGTAATAAAATCTCTATATATCTCTCTATAGATAGATAATCTCTTTTCTTCTATACTTTTCACAGTGAGGAAATTCAGTAAGGCAGCCACAGTGCATATCGCTCATTATTTTTGGTTGTTATGACCATATCATCTAATCCTTTTCCTGGACGGAGAGAGGTCAGTTTCAGATTTGGAAGTTAGGACTCTACTAATGTGCTCCATCACACACACCAAAGGTGAAATAGGTCATCCATTAGTAAATTAGACAAAGGTGCTGCTTAGTTTAGCAGTCATTTTCTGCCCTCCCCCCTTTATCTTTTCTTTGTTCTCTTTCCCCCCCATTTTTTCAAGTTTCACTGACTGCAGTCCATCCGCTGCTCTTATCTCTTTTATTCCCTTCCATCCATCATTGCACACTCAACACATCACATACCATCTCTCTTTCTTGCTCTTCTTCATATTTCCTCTCCCCTGACTGCCTTGTCTTCCTCTTGCTCAATTCCTTCATGGGTCATTCTTGGTCATTCCGCTGTCACCGCAACTCAATTATCTTCTCCTCGCTCACTCAGACGTAGACAAGTGCATATAATTATTATCACATGCAAACCGGTTTCCATTACCTCCTTTAGAAGTACTCAAAGTGAATAAACTATTCGTATAAAACAATGCAATTAATATCAATAGACTGATCATGGCTATGATGTGCTACAATTAGTTAATACACCTTCTTTGCTTCTCCTACAGTACATGATAGACATGCTACAGCAATAATATGACTGTGGTAAACAGAAACATAAACATTAAACATAATGTCTCCTTTTAAAGATTTGTGGATTTGTGTAATGAGCAGATTTGCAAACTATACCAAAAATATTGCTGAATATTTTTAAAACCATTTTAGAAAATCCTGGTCCCCACAAAGTAGGGCTGTACAATAATTAGATAGATGTTATTGAAAATGCAATATGTTGAGGCACATTATTTATCAATGAATAATTAAATTTAGTATGGTTTTGAATGAAAGTAAGAATAATTATGTAGATATGATCATCCCTTCTAAAATCACAAATCAGTCATATTTGAGATGTCAGTCAAAATATTCACAATTAATTAAAACAACAGTATTTAATCAAATATAGATAGATAGAAGATAAATCACTACACATTATCCAGTTTCATATGGATAATATTATATATATATATATCACAATGAACATCTGGAAAACCACATAGCAAGTAAGAGAAATCAAATTAAAACAAAACAATGCAGCAGCTCATTGGTACCATGAAATACATATCAGAATACAAAGTTGTTCCTTTAATGTTTGTATGTTCCTATATATACACAAAAGATTATAGATTTCCTGTCACAAATATGTGAAAAGCTTTGCAGCAAATTACTGCTTTGGCAGTTGAAGGAGGGGTTTGACCAAAGGTTAACTAAAACTGTTAACTAAAACAACCAATTTATCATTTACGTTGATAGCATTTACCTTTGAGACAGTGTGTTTTTTTGCAACCCTCATATTACAAAAACCCATTGACTTATGGGAAACTTTCAGTGACTATGATGTCTAATATTTAAAATCTCACATCCAAATTTAATTCTGTAAAGGGGAACACTTCTCTCAATCCCCAGAAATATTATTATTCAGATATATTAACATAGAGCTGGATTATTATATTCCACATTTTGCATATGAAGTGTAAAATATGCCGTAGTCAAGTCTATAAAGGATATAACATTCTTCCCTATGGAAGAAAATGGCAGATGCTTACATTTTCATTTCACAATGGCTTTAACCACGGCAGCTGAGAAAGGTCTGGGTCATTAGCAGGCATAAGAAAGGCTCACACTGCCAACATTGTTCTCTGATCACTAGAAAAATGGTAAATCTAAGAGACAGCTTGTCATAATGTGGCATCACATCACACCAAATGGTTTCACAGTGTGGCATCACATCACGTAAGTTTTCCATGGCTGTCAGTGAAGCTATCAGTCAACTGTGAGGCTTCATATGTGGGCAGAAAGTTTTCAGTGTGGGTTTTGGATTGTCCGACAGCTCAAATGTCTGCAGCTATTAACACAGACAAGGCACTAGTCAAAATGTCTGATTTCATTTTAACAATACAATATACAACAATATAGGACAACTATACTAGAACAAGCATTTTGATAATCCATTATCATTTAGAATCATTCTTCAAAGAAAAAAATGTCAGCCTTCCAGAAGGGCAAGCAACATTTGAAACTGTGCCTGTATCACAAGGATAACATTGTTGGCGTCCTCCTTCATTTCCGATATGGGTCATCTGTTTTCAGATTTTTACCCACAAAGATTTGATTCTATTTTGGCCCAAAAAATACCCAGTTAACATTAAGGAAGAAGCAAGATGTTTGTAAGAAGCAAGATGTGAAAAGCCATCCCTGTTTCCAAACACAAAGCAAAACTGCTGCTCTAACATCACATTATTTCCACTTTTGCTTCTGAAAGACTGCATTCATAACTTGCACAGCCATAAGAAGTACTTGTCAAATAAAAAGAAACGCTAGTATTTTAGGAATTTGAAAAAAATATATAGTTCAAATAATGCACTCACTCCTAATTGATGTTGTTGGGGCTGTTATCTATTCAATTTGTTTTATGGGACAGATTATTTCTGCATAAAATAATGCATGAAGTGAACCATGAGCCATTTGCATTATTGCACTGCTCACTGTAAAGAGCAATGTGTGTCTGAAACATGATAAACACAAACTGATGTTGACCTTTAAACAAACTTCTGCAAATAGTCAGAAATACCCAACAGCTTTGATGAAAGCTTGTTGACAATTATCACGGGGGATGTCTTCATGTCTTTGCTACATAGTCTGCAGTGCTGCTCCACTCACTAATTTTCCCACAGCAAATAGCAACGGCAAACATGCCCTTTGTACTCCCTTGCGCCATTTGGTGTTGGTTCCTTTGTTTCAACTTTCTCCTGTATAACTCCCTCCTGATGTTTGTCTGGATTCCCACCTTTCAGCCTCACTTCCCCTCCTATCTCAGTTCGTTAATCAGACCATGAAATGACTGCAGAGAGCGGCAGAGCAATCTCCTCCTCGCTGTTCATCTGAAGTGCTAATGCGGAAGGAGGGAGGGAGGAGAGGAGAAAAAGGGATGATGGAAGTGGATAGAGATGGAGAAATCAAAGGATAGGATAGTAGGATAGGAAGAGAAGCAGTGGGGTGAGCGAGAAAGGAAACAAGTAGATGGTGGCAAGTGAAACGAAGCAATGGATAAAAAAGAATTATGAATAAGAATGGGGTTTGCAGTAGAGAGTTGGGGAGTGATGGATGATAAATAAAACCAGGAGAACATATGTGTATGTCAAACAGAGTATGGAGGCTAAAAATAGCCAGGAGCATAGAGATAGAGATGAGGTGCCAAGATGAAGTGTCTGACCTGTAAACCCTCCACTTCTGCAGCTGTAACACATACACACACAAACAAAAGGCTCAGCTGATAACCCAGGGAGGATGTGTGGCAACTGAGGTGTGCATTATCGATTATTCTTCTGCAGCGGTTAAACAAATCTGGGCCACCACAGAATTTCCACATTTTTCCAACATCAGGTTCTGTGAGGTTCCCTGCTGGTTAAGTACTGATGTGACATATAATTGCCTCCCAGTGAACGTGCGGATATTAGAACACTGGAACACCTCAGCAGGGAGGCATCCAGGAGGCATCACTCACTAGATGCCC
The DNA here is from genome assembly GCA_030544235.1 of Lepturacanthus savala. NCBI lineage: Eukaryota > Metazoa > Chordata > Actinopteri > Scombriformes > Trichiuridae > Lepturacanthus > Lepturacanthus savala. The sequence continues at coordinate 22,184,511 of CM060466.1, forward strand.
CAGCCACCTCATCTGGCTCCTCTCCATGCAGAGAAGCAGCGGCTCTACTCTGACTCCGCCCGCTGGCCGAGATTCTCACCCCATCTGAGCTGATTACCCACTATATATACCTGACCAGCATCAAATGGTAGACAAAGATAACAGCTACTGTAGCTGGTGACCATTGTGGAGCATTTAGTAAAGAGTTCCCTCAGAAGTTGGTGGCAATTTATATATTGAATATTGAAATTACATTCATCTACTGGGCAGAAACCTGAATAAATTCAGACAGTAGCATTCTCCGAAAGTTCTATATAGCTATTCTGCACAGGTTTGCATGATTCAGAAAAATGCATGTTCAACAGCATGCCAAATTACAGCACATGATCACGACAGCCACCAGGATCATTGTGGTGTCAGTGTGGCTCAGCTGCATAATGCGCTTATCCTGAAAGAGGCAAATCAGATGCTCAATGATTCCACTCATCCTCTCCACCTAAAATTCAGTAGCAAATCAAATGGCACATTTTAGTAAAAGAAAATCAGAACTAGCAACTCATTTGTGCCTATTTTAGAGTGCACAATGAAAGATTGAACTGTCTTTGACACTAAAACAGCATATCTTATCTTTATCCAAGTCTTTGGCACTTTACTTGCATATAGCCTATTGCTGCATATACCATGTTGTTATCACATTTTAACTGTGGGATTCTCTTTTTAGAGTGCTTTTTAGTATTTTCTACCTATGTTTTTTTGTGTGTGTATACTGTACACTGTATTGTTAGCTAACGTGTAAAACCACATGAATTTCCCCTTGCGGAATAATACATTTTAACTTGACCTTGAGTGGTTTCAGCTCTTCCACTGATCCAGCCAAAACACTCAGGAGTTAGTGCTCCTGTTTAATTTGTGTCTGCTGTGTGCTGCCTTGGCCATACTGAGTTTTTAATATTTGTGTGTGTGTGTGCATGTGCAAGTGTATGAACCCAAGCAGCAGGAGACAGCAAGATAATAAATCCTCTCCTAACACCTCTTGCAATAATGAGACACTTCTCACCTTCCCTGCCTCTCTTCTTGCTCTCCCTCTAACTTCCCTCTCTCTGGCACGCATGCACACATGTACACACACACACGCTTTGGCAGACCTACCATGGGGAGCTCTGGGATTCCTCCCTCTCCTTGCTATGGCAACAGAACTTTCCTCTTTACATTTTTTCTCCCACTATTGGATACCCAAACCCTTGAATAACTGGGCCTCTAATAGGAGTATGCAACATACATCTCCATCCGACAAAAGAAAGAAAGATGTCTCTCTTATATGAATATTGGATAAGGAGGCATTTCAAAAAGATCTCCAGTAGACTACAGAACTGTTAATGAGGTAGTTGATATCAGTGAAAATTTAAAAAGCAGTTATTAGCTTCATGTTATCTCTATCCACCACAAGAGGAAAACTCCTTTCGACAGGAATTTGAGATCTAGGGCCCTGTATAGGCCAAGACCAATAGATGTAACAGAAGATGTGCTTCTCTGCAGATCACGCTTAGTAATTCATTACTGGAAACTAGAACGTGACAACACGCTTCGACTGTCTGCAGCTTCCAATGAGTTCAGAAGCAATGGCTGCCTTCCAATGCATCAGTTTTGGTCATTAGTGTAAATATACCACATTCAATAAAACACAGAAAGAAGGTGAAGAAAAGAATTCTTTACATAACAGAATCTTTCAATAGCTGTATATTTGCTCTTTTCATCACATCGCTCTGTAAATGAGCCTCTACAGACTCAAACGGATCAATTATGTATAGATGGAGCAAGTTGTACTCATATCTACAGCTGTAAGCACAGCTACTCTCACAGCAATGAAACAAGGATCTATGCAGCGTACACAGTATAACACACAGATCCCTTTAAATCCAGCCATATAAGAGTTACAATCTTTGCTTTCTGAAATGACGACTTGCACATTATGCTCATTTAAGTATCATCATTAGATTTATCATAATCAGAAGCAACAGTCGTCTTCAGGTAAGGTACTGTAAATTACAGTTAGATAAGATAATGGCTTAAAAAAATATTACTCTGTTTAGAGTACTTTCCTGTTTGAATAAACATCTATTTCACAGATTTGATTTCCTTTAAGATCATCACAAAGACATTCCCAAGTCAAAAAAAATAATTTATTTTACTTAAAGCACACAAGCTTCATACCTGCCACTGCAAATCACGCCTACCCGTCAGCAGGGAGGAAATGACAATCCGTAAAAAGTTGAAGGCAAACCCTCCTCTGGCAGAAAATCATTTATATACAGCATTTAATAGGGAAGTGCACAAATGAGACAGCAGTTTAAAAAAAGAGAAGTGCTTCGTATTTCCCATCAACGGCACAGTAGCGACTAGTATTGCATTTCACCCTGTGTGAATATTTCAAAAGCACTTCTCCAATGGTCACACTGAAATGTTATACTGTTCCGATGGCAGTAAAAAGACTTCCCAACACCTGTCAAATTAAAAGACCAACACTGTAACGCTATGCTTGAAACAAACAAAAGAAAGCAATCCCTTATATTCTTCAAGACTCAAAAGATATTAATGCCAACTCAGGCACAGGATACTAACAATTAGATTTGAGGTTGAGCTGCCATTTATCTGACTTTGTTGCTATGAAAAATATCCATCTTATTAATACTGAAGGACAAGGGGAGTGGTATTATACAATGTTTCCAAGAGTTACCCACAGTCGTTTATAATATATGTGTCACATGTAACACCTAGGGATCTTTCCTCAGTTAGACTATGATGTAACGAACCAGTTATCTCAACTCACCTTGACGTCAGTTGAAGATGTCCTTCAATAAGAATGAATTACTTAATATGTGAAAACATTTCATCTAAAAATACCAAAAGATAGGTTTAAAAATTGATTGATTTCTTGTTGAAGTTTCACAGTAGACAGACATTCAAATAAAAACGCATATCTAGAGGTTCAAATCTAGCACTGTAAATATATGTAGTATCAAATCCTAGAGCTCTCCAGATGTGTTTGAACTAATAACAAATGTGGTCCTGATTTCCTTGTTGAAGTTATTAAATTGCTGCATAGGTCGGCCTAGTGGACTTCTGCAGCTAAACACTTCCACCTAGTGGAAAATACAGTGTCAGTACAAGCTGCACTTCTATTGCAGCATTTTAGTAATATAACAAGTATGGACTAAATATAGCTGTAACATTCTGTAATATATAACACGAATGTGGAGAAAAATTTATGGTTAGAGATGCATCTCAGTGAGCCAGCAAAATCAGTAACACTTAATAAAAGGATACATACACACACTCACCACACACATTAAAAAAACCTACCTGATAGCAACTCTTTGCTGACTCACATGGCCCCGTGATGAACTGTGCCCCACTCGTCTTTTTGCGGATCCCAGCATAACCTGCAGAGAGAAAAAGCATGCATGAATCATCTTTGCCTGTTGCAGAGCCTGCAGAGCAGTAGTTTCCTGTCCATGAGGCAAACAATACAGTGCAATACTCACATGGATTTTATTCAATAACCAGTTAAAATCGGTCATATACAGCCATATACATTACTACAGTGTCTTCATCCAAATATGGTCTGTTATATGCTCGCATGCCACACATTACTGTAAGCAAATGGTACTGGTAAAAATGCCAAAGACATTGCTTTGAGAGGTTAGGTAATCACCTTGCATGGCAGCTCACTGCCAAATACTGCAGATGTTTTGAAATCCAAAGCAAATCCCAAAGTGATTTTTTATTTCTGTTCAAACTGCTCAACATCCAGACAGAAACACAGACACTCCCCATGCTAAATCTTGCTGTACAAACATTTAGTTTAATTCTTAAAACCAATCCATTATTAAAAAAGACCCCAAGCCAGTTGAGAGAAACGATGTGAACGTGCAGCCTGGAAGTGGAAGTGCTGAGAAGAGGTAAACAGAATAAATTATTTCCAAATGTCTGCTCTTTGTAACAAATGTAAAATCACAGAGGCCTCTCTTACTCAACTATGGTCATGTACTAAGATACACATCTTCTGTTCCTTCAATCATGGACATTAGTGGCCACCTACATGTCCCATGGCTCAGCTAATAATATACATAATCTAGTAAAGAAACTGGAATACAATACTCCTGTAGCAATACTAGAATACTAGATCCACTGAAGACAATCAGTCAAGTCAAGGGAGGTGTTTTCATCACTGCATACCCTTGAATGTAATATTGCAATTATACAAGGGTTACCTACAAAATAAAAGTTAAAATCAAATGCATTCATATTGTGGGGAAGTATGCTTTCAAAATGAAACACGTTTTGCTCATTATCTTATGGGGTTTGACTAATACCTGGTAAATCAGTTGCAACACTCCCATGTAATGAAACCTAGTCAACTCAAAACAGCTTCTCTGTATCAGTTCAATACAAAGGGGAAATTCTGTATTTTTGAGTATATTAAACATAATACATTCAAATAGCCATCATATACCTTGATAGGACAGAGCCTATTAAACTGAATGAAAACTCAAAAATGAAACTTTGGGGGGCATCAGGGATTATTAGGAAGAGAGTGTTTCACAATGACAATGTTTGTTGCCATTTTTGGAATTTGTCGCACAATTTTTTGGTTTTATTTTCATTTTGTTTCATTTCTCAGAAATGGAACATATGCATAATCTACAATTTTAAAACAGGTAGATAACTGCCACTGAAATGTTGGATAAACATCTTATTATTACTGCCAGGTTAATGTTGCTCTGCCCAACTAAAGACCAAATTTGTTCCACTCAGTGTTAGGACCAGCAGGTTCAGCCCCCTCCAGTGTCCTGGTTGGCCTGTGTCCACTGTAGTGGATAAAATGACCTGGTTTTACAGAGATTCTCAGCCAGGGCACAATACAAAGAGAACAGGACTGCCACACAAAATATGATGAGTCTGCATAAACACTACTTTATTCCACATGATTAAGTATGCTAGTATTACTTCAGCCACACATGCAAAAATATACAGTACACATTCAACAGACTTCAATATTACAGTGACAAACAATTAGGTTAATCTGATAGTTGTAGTAAAAATAAAATTCAGTTTAGTTAGTGTATTACAGAAGTCTCTACAGACAGCCTGCACATACTTTATTTAAAGGTTGGTTCAATCCAATAAAAACATGTTTTATTGTCATCACTTATGGTATCCAGTCATGCAGACCACAATACAACAGAAGTGAATTAAAGGGCAACTGGTTGTTACTGGTTGTGTTTTTTTCATGGAAGCCATCTTCATTTCACTAGCAAGTGCTTGGTTCAAATGAAATACCATCCCTGCATGCATGTAGACATCCAGCATTTGTGCATATGAGCACATTTATATAACATGCAAACGTGACTCCACAATGAACCACTTTGGCTAAAAGCACATATTAAACAACCTGAGGTGCCAGATGGTTTGTCACATAGAACCATCTGAGAAGTTGACCTTGGTAAAAAGTTTGGAAAAGGGCAGGCACTTTCACAAAAATACTTGGCAGATAATTGGATAAATCATCTGTCTATCATGTGCTGAGCATGAGTCCAAGCAAGACGCTGATTGATGCAAATATCTGTGATTCAGAAACAAGCAAAAAACAAGAATCCTGACAGGATGGATTAGTGTGTGATTTTGCAAGGTAACAAATACAACAATGAAAAATTATGCGAGTGTTGAAAATGTTCTGCTTAGTGTAGCAAAGGTAAACTCCTTCATGTAGCATTTAAGACCCAATAGCTTGCTGTCCATATAAATGTAGCCTATACTACATCAATCCAAAAGCTAAAAGGGAGCAGGACGCTGTTAGTCACTGTGTGTTCTATAAACCAACACTTTTTTTTCCACACTCCTCCTTGTTGGTTTGTTTCTGATAAAAACCTGATACTAATATTGACATATTAAATAAATATGCACACATAACATTTACAAGAAAAACACATATGCATGTCGGACTTAAAAAAAAAAGAAAAAGAATGACATCAGGTGTTACATTCGTGCTCAATCTAACCTTTCATGGTGAGAACACCGCGGCAGAAATCTTTGAAGTCAATCCGCCCATGAGAGTCGAGGTCCAAGCATTTGGCCAACTTCTTCACCTGTAGAGAAAAAAACAGAACAAAATCAAAGGCTCAGTGTAAGCAGGACACATTTCTGTTAACAGAGTCAGAGTACTGCCATTGTGCATGTTGGCTCACAGAAAATGCTCTACTACACTCAATGGAAAGGAATATTAATTATTATCATTGGGAACACCTGTCCTTATATTACTTAATGTCAATATGGCTGCTGAGAAGAGGTCTTGTGATGCTAAATCATTGCTATAACAATTAAAAATCTGTCTGTCATCAGGACATAAACTGTGGTATTTTATTGGTATCAGGTGATTGAAAAATATGCTAATTCAACGTGTATTTGAACACGTCCCTGTGTTTATGTCTCAATGGTCCTCTGATCCTTGGTCCTCCCACTGACACATGTTGCACCAGTTGGTTTCCCAGAGGAGAGGTGGCCAAGAAGTACAAACCAGTCATCAGTACATTACTCATAATCCCTTTCAATATTGCACTAATGCTCTTTTGAAGTGATGGAAAAGCTTTTATACCTTCAGAAGTAGTGGTAGTTTGATTGTATTCATTCATGCTGTATCTGTTACATTAACATGCAACAATCACAGTTTTGTTTGTCAAATCATAATCTAAACACCCATTTGCCTTCGTCATATTGCAAACAAGACAATAATATAGGCACACTGGTGTCCACTGGAGGCTGTGATGTTGATAATATGCCACAATGCTGAAGTGTTGGTTTGAAAATCTACAAAACACCAGTTATTGTTGACGTTCTTATAGTTTCGGTAGTACTGAGGGCGAAGTTTATCCAGATAATAACAGTAGAAAGGTCATGGAATCATTAAAATCAACATGGTTATCACTCAGGGCATTTGTGCCCAGTCAACTCATGGCAGTCTGCCTATTAGATTAGGTTATATCAAATGAACAAAGAGGGTGGAGCACAAATCACAAAGTGTCCATTGTAGATACAAATCTGCCTCCCGGGAGAGTTAATGTGCACACTAATAGCCAATCTGTCTTTTACAGTTGGATATTTTCTTGTGTATAGATGGAGATTTTGTTCAAATGATGGAACTAGATTAAGGCCCTTGAGGTCACACAAATTATGAGAAACTATTCCCTGTTAACCATGATATAAAAAATAACATACACAATATTTAGCCAGTATCTGTGGAGATATATTTTACATCTAGACCGGCAGACAAACCAACAGACTGACAAAACGGCATCACGCTCTTTAGGTCTTAACTAAGAACAAACTGCTATTGTAAATAAAACAAAGGCTATAGACAATGTGGCATTCTTTACTAAAATAAACAAATAACATATTGGCATTATCACAAAATTGTGCTGTAAACTGCAGATAGTGCCTGCATAGCCTCACTCATGATCCTCCCACATTCAGATCACAGAAGAGGGCCGTTGCCTTTGAGTACTCTGCACCGTATGGATGAATAATATGCAAATGTAATAATGCATCGTTCCTTTTGCCAGCTACCCACAGCCATTTCAGATTTAACAACGCTAATTTTAGTAAAGCTGTGTGGCTGGAATGGAAAGAGGTCTATGAACCCAAGTGATTCTGAAGCGTCTGCTTAAAGAGGTAGAGTATAAACTTACCTAGAGTTTACATGAGAAATAAGAAACATATTTTTGCTACTACCCTCTAAAAAGTGGGTCACAAAGTAAAAATTTTACACCCTAGCATAAGATTTTTAAGGGGTTTTAAAGAAAACTTAAAATAAATGTCACCTATCGCCAACTGGTTCTGTTCAAGACAACCCGGGTATCTGTTTCTAATCTGTCTTCAGATGCTTAAGGTCAGTGAAGGGTAAAAAAGAGATCAGGGCAGGAGACACCTGGAGGATAACATGAGCATGTGCACATTTACACGTGACCGTACAACTGAGAAAGTGTCACCTACACAGTGTATGTACAATAGTAGGCCAGGTTAATGCAAAGCAACCAGTGGGATTTGCTCATATAGGACAATGACATGAAAGGTCAAGATCTGCAGTGGGACAAGGAGGCGGCTTATTACAGTAGATCGCTTTTTAAAAAAAATACAAACCCAACAAAGACAATCTTTTTGTGAAAATACTTAGAATGTATACTTGCAACAAAAGTTTGTTAAATAATAATTTAATTTTAACATGCAGGTCTTTGAGCTATACATCACACACTTCATCCTACTGGGTGAACCCATTTCCCAGGTCAGCAACAAACGTCCCCTGGGAGCTAATCAGTGCCTCCACAATGTTCCTGCTGACGAGCAACACAACACTGGGGAACCAATCAACGACAATGTTCAATTAGCTTGACATGCAGTTTCTTCTTGTTTTCGTTCTAATCATGCTTTTCTAAGCAAACTTTGATTTGAATAAAACTGTGAAACTATAACCGCTATAAAGCGGCATCTTAATCAAGGCTTATCAAAAAAAAACTAAAGCGGAAAATGACTTGCCTTTGGGGGGTTTTAGGCTTGCATGATACAATCGTGACATGCAGATTGGAGAAGTTTTCTGTATTTCAAAGATTCACACTTGATCAGTTCCAAATGCTAAAAGGCAGAAGCTCAATACACCCACAATTTTACCATTTATTATGGTAATTTGGCCTGCTTGAACTCTCAGCAGCCAATTTCGTTAGAGCGCTACGGCCCATTCATTCATTAAGCATTCTTTAAATTTCTTATCTTGTTCCAAGATGCAGAAGATTAGAGCTGCCTTAATTAGCACCCACTGGGTAAGAGGCAACATACACTGACCTCAGACAGGTCTGACTAGTCTAAGTTTAGAGGTACATTGTGTAAGAATGACAAATAAATGACAATTCAGTTTGTGCACGTCATTCACTGAATGCAGCATAAAGCTCATTAATCAGTTGTTTCCTCTTCGAGCTGCTGCTCCCACGACTCTGACTAACTTCCCAAACAGGCTTTATTTGGAACACCTGACCACATTGGGGATCTGAATGTTTAAAACTTAATAAAGTGACAAATTCACAACACTACAGCAAAAGATGACACCACTTTTCAGCCTGGCTCTGCCGCGTTAATTCTCAGTTTTCTTCGGGCAGAGCTACTTCTTCCTCTCCTGTTGGACTAAATGGAGACAGGACGCCTCAGTGATTCATTAGCACTTCTTGAGGGAGAAGTGGTACCACAGATGGGGCAGGGTTAGTTATTTTGGTGTGCTGTTATCTCTTCACATTCTGGTAAACCTCGGGAGCAGCTCTGAAACATTTTTGATGGAGCTCTAATTAGAAAGGCTACAAAAGGTTGTTGGTGATGTCTCACACCCACTGAGCTCGGTATTTGAGCCAGTGATTAGTTCAGTGTCCTGAGGGCCAGCCGGGATATTTTCAGGAAATCTTTTATCCCATGTGCCATACTAGTATTGAATGAATAAATATTTAGGTAGGCATTTTAGTTGGGTAGGTATTTAGCTTGTTCGTTTTTACATTCCTGTGAATCACACTCTATATTTGTATTGTGTGTTTTATGTTTTACGATGTGACATACTGTACGTGCACAATGGTTTTGTCTTCTTTTGTAGCAAATGCAAAATGTTAGATATGTGTCTTCATATCCTACTACTGGACTTTTTAGGCCAAAATCGATAGCGATATTTTAACCTTTAAAATACATGTTACATTACTATATTGAAATTTCTTGTCACTTATTGGTAAAACTTTGTACATGTACAATATGGCTGAAACAAACTAATATCGAGCAATAATGATCATTTTTATGGTAAGGTATTGCTTGATATTTGCCCTATATTGGGTTGTTAATATTTCAATATGTAATGTGTTAATGGCAGCTCATTTACTTAAAAATGTTTTAAAAAGAACCTTAAAGATGTTTATTTCAACGAGACAATGTGGCCACTGACCATTGAAATTTTCATGCAATGTTCAGGTCAGAAGCATAAAGAAGCATCAGGATGTTCTGGACTGTCACTGCTAGGGACAAAATGTAATGCTTCTTGATAATTGCAAATTATTGTCATTCAGCACATGTACATATGAAGAACAAAATTTGGTTTCTGGGCAGCCCAGTGTTCAGTAATAAAAAATATAAAATATAGAATAAAAATAAAATATAAAATTAAATAATAAAGTCTAGAAATAGTATATAGAATGGAATATGCAATTATGGACAGAGTAAAATATAATACAAATATGCAATTATGGACAGATGTTCCATATCGTGCAAAGAGCCACAATCATGTTTGTTGTTTGGATTATACAAAACTCGTTCATGCTTCAATCACTCAGAAAAAGAAGAAATGCACAAACTATCATTTCACGTCTCTTTTTAGAAAGTCGAGGGACTTTGTGATGTCATGGAGTATAGCTGCCTCCACTTAAACCATGATCCCGCACACTTTTTTCAGTCTTCCGAGCTAAAATTCAGACAATCAGAAGAGAGGCTCATAAACATTTCTCTGGAGCTCCAGTAAGGCATTTAAGAGAGCTCTGTAAAACTACATGGTATTCAATTTTACACTTTAAATCCCCTATCATCATGATAGGGGTATAAATACAATCCAGAACAGTGCATGATATGGGACCTTTAATCAGGTTTCTTCCAAGTCCAGTTGAACTCTACTAAATTAGGGTCTTTTATAAAAAGAATAAAATAAATAACTTAAAGTATAACTTCATAGCAACAAGAAAAGCCTGTGATTAGATAGTTAATTAGTCAGGATAAATCCTAATAATATAATGAGTGCGCGCTATTCAGGTGGCATTTAATTACTATATTAAAAAATACAAACAGAGCGTATTAACTGAAAAAAACATACAATTAATCCAACTTGATGTCCTTGGACACATGTTCTCACCTGCTCCGCTTGTCCGAACTGAGAACCCAACTGCACCAAATGTTCCGCGCGGATAAACCCGTCTGAGTCCTCGTCACACAGGTCAAACACCTCTTTGAGTTTCCTTAGAATCACAAGCAGATGTTCCGACTCAGAAAGGCAGTCTTCGTCCATCTCACCGGCTCTTTATCTATTTGATATCTGGACGTTTTTTCTTTTTACCCTGGCGTGCCCCACGGTGGAACCATGTTGTTTGGAAACCGCTCAGGGTTTACGCGCGTGCGTCACAAGAGCTGGTGGATGCTGCTACTGCTGCTGCTGCTGCTGCTGCTGCTGCGCGCGAGGAGAGGGAGGCGGAGAAGGATGAGGATGAGGAGAGAAAAGTAGTGCTCGTATGGAGGACCGCTTTTCCTTCACCGCCCACTCAGTTTGTGGTCACTTTTCAGCTCCGGTGAGGCGTTAACTGATAAGACAATAAGTGGCTAATTACCGTGATAGACAAAAGCTTTCCATTGTTTCTAGACATTTTCTTCAGTGAACTCAGGATAGAGAAAACTATCAGCTACATTATTCGGTTTACATTATATAAGCTTACAGGATATAGTCAAGCCAAGTGAATTTTATTTGCATAGCCCAAAATCACAAATCACAGATTTGCCTCAATGGGCTTTACAGTTTGTACAAAAGCAACACGGCATTGTTTGTCCAATGACCCATCGTAACCTTAGTAACCACCATACACAGAAAAACTCCCTACAAAAAAACGTTAACAGGGAAAAAGAGGAAGCAATCTCAGGAAGATTAATGGAGGAGGATCCCTTTTCACAGGATGGAATACAATACATTTAGAACAGGAAAAGAGTTGAGTATGACATTGAAAAGAATAACAAGAATATATTGATAGAGTCAGACCCTCCAGCAACTGAAGGCCATGGTCTGTGAATGAAAAAACACAGGGCAGGACTCAGGGAACAAAACAGACTTCAAAATGGCACATCAGTGGGTCATGAGTGTTACAGATGGAAGAAATAAAGAGAATCTCAGGGTATCTCGTGATACCTGGTACACTACATCAATGTGCAAATAATTGAATTACAACCTTTTTTCCTGCAAGGTGAACTCATTTTGCCCAGTATGCTTCACTGGTGATCTGGTCCCCCTGAACAGATGCTCAGTTTAGTCTTGAATCACAGCTTTCTAGAAGTTACCTGACACAGATTTTTATCCTTGACATTGGTCTATGCTGCTGATTTCACCTTGTGATTGATGTGCCTCACACATTCTGCAAAGGAAGGTCATTGTTTGGAAACGGAGACGAGGAAATCTACACTCCCTGCTACCTCTTTAGTTGTACCGATGTTGAGCTATGAGACGAGACACAGGTTCCAGTTTAATTAAAATGTCTTTACAAGATCTTTAAGAGATTTTCACACCTAGGGATGGATCTGTGGTGGATAAAAATATGATCAAATGTCCTCTAGGGTACCCTTCCAGCAGAGGAAACATGATAAGGTGTCCTCTCACTATGCATCTTTTTGCATGCTGGTGCACCACCACAGCTGATGCCTTTTTTGGCTTTTTTCCCCCCTAAGCCAATCTGAGTTCCTCACTGTTCACACCTCTATCGTCAATGTGAGACAGCAGCACAACATTTGAAACATCAGAAAATAAAGAAAAAAAGCTGAGATGTCAAGGAAGTAAAGCAGCAGCTGCAACTGACTGGTTTTCATATGTGAAGTCAGTCAGTTATTATTCCCCTGTTTTTTTAGCAAAAGATCTTTTCATTGTAGGATCTAACAAACCTTAAAAGATAAATTATAAAGAAAGAGTTAAACGTCTTTCTTAAATGCTGTTTTATTAATAAGTATTAATTCCTTAATGCAGATACTGTGTTGACAACTCTTATTATAGGATTATATCAAGAAACTGCTTTGCAGTGTTTCCCAGGAGGCAATTCTATAACAAGCAAAAGAATCTCAAAGGAAAAATGACTCTCGGGATATATACAAGAATGTTCTATGATTAGATTTACTATTGCTTTTGAACTGAATTCACTGTCATTGAAATACCCATAGAGATAACCTTCTTTTTGATAAATTGTTAATGAAAATGGCTCTTCATTTTTCACCTAGAAGTTAGAACATTAATGTGATTTAGTATATAATCTCTTCCAGATCTTCACCTTGATATAAATTATTTTTATACTGTTCGCTTTAATTTTCATTTTATACAAACTGAACTGGGCGACACGGTGGCGCAGGGGTTAGCGCTGTTGCCTCACAGCAAGAAGGTCGCAGGTTCAAGACCTCCTTGGTCCGGGGTCTGGGACCTTTCTGTGTGGAGTTTGCATGTTCTCCCCGTGTCTGCGTGGGTTTTCACCGGGTACTCCGGCTTCCTCCCACAGTCCAAAAACATGCTGAGGTTAATTGGCAACTCTAAATTGCCCATAGGTGTGAATGTGTGAGTGAATGGTGTGTGTGCCCCACGATTGGCTGGCGACCATCTGGGGTGTATCCCTGCCTCTCGCCGTAACACGCTGGGATAGGCTCCAGCAGACCCCTGCGACCCTAATGAGGAATAAGCAGGTATAGAAAATGACTGACTGACTGACTGACAAACTGAACTACCTCAAAGTCACAGAGATTCTTTTGGACTTGGTGATAACAGATGTTTAACCGTACACTTTTTTCTGCATAACAAAGATTTTTTGCTAAGACTCAAACAAACTTTTTTTCCACATCATTTCCTTCAAAACATTGAGAAGAAGCCCCACACATTGTCTCACCTATTGCTTAAACATGTATTGAATGACAACATTTCAGTCTCTCTATAATGGGTATGATGCACCTGTTGCATGTTCAGAGATTTTTTTCTCAAAATTCTGTCCATTTTTTTTAGAAATGCATTAAATGCAATAAAAAGCTTGAGAAGAAAAAAATATACACATCTTTCATATGTGGTGCGTTAATCAGATGAGCTACTAGCTGAAGGAAAGTTGAGAGAAATAAAGATTTTACATTGTGACATAAAATAAACTATGAATTTCTTTATGAAATTCTTTTAAAATGAAAAGGGTTCAGCCAGTGTCCTGAGCATTTTTAAATTTGACATCTAAATGCACAGCTGCGTGATCAATTTTTGAAGGGAAACCTGATTTTAGTAAGGTTTTGGGGGTGGAAGACTAATCAAATCTCAGATAGCAGTTACGGTGGTTACAGGGAAAAAAAGTGTATTCTTTATCTGCAGGAGAAACCTGCACACAGAGAGCATGAGAGACAAGGTGCAAGTGATCGAGTGAGAGTGGCCATTAGTTGATTTACTTGTGTAGGTAACACATTGTCAAATATGTTTAAACTTCAATAAACTGCCTATACAAGTAGTTATGTCTCTTTGTATTTGTCCTGTTATTGACATAATGAAGATCATTGAAATAATGTGCGACCAGATGTTCAAATAGTTCAAATATAGATTTTTTTTGGAGAGAACATTCAAACGTCAGTTTTGAGCAATTTTGACAGCCTTATGAGAGAGGCACTCCCCGCTCTGAGTAGAGGAAAGAGGAACTGTTGCAGTTCTCTTTTCAAAGTTAACACACGTTACAATTTACACTTAATTGGTGAGTAACCTCTGGTAATATTCCATGTAATATTTCAGTACATGGAATATTACAACCATGATTATATAATGTATGTAATAAAATCCCCTAAAAGATGCAGCCTTGTTGTTGATTGTGCCTGAAGACATTGCAGCTGATTACTGTGTCTCTAATTACATTGTTCTCTCTCTCTCTCTCTCTCTCTTTGTGGGAGAGGTACCGCTTCTCTTTCCATATACTGTATAAAGAACATCATTATAGATCCCTGTCCAACAATTCCATGTGCAGACCCAGAATCTGATGAGAATAGGCCAGGATGGGATTTAGAGGCCAATCTTTTGATTTTCTCAAGCGGCCAAATCCGCAGGTGGGCTCAGCCAGAAGCCTACTCCGCCGCTCCTGAGCCCTTCCTCAGCCTCGTTAGGTGTTTTTCCAGAGTTATTCAGCTCTGCCACCTGGGCTCGAAGCATCTGGGTTACAGGGCTGCGACTTTTCAGATATTATCTGTCATTTTCTTAGAAAGTTTGACGAAGAGTGCATCGTTCTTGCCAGCGGCATCTCGCTCTCCTGCATCTGTTGCTGCCACAGTGCCTTTGCTTTTTTTTTTTTTTTTTGACAAAACAAAAGGAGCCTATGAAAGTATCAAGAGCTGAAACAAATACATCTATAGACAGAAAACCAACTATTTTCAAAGTTGACTTGAATCTTCATCACAACACCAGACATTCTGGATTTAAAGATTTTCCATTGAGAGAAATTACTGCTTTTCTCTGCTTTATATGATGAAAAATCAAAGATTTCAAGTTTTGGTTAAACAAGACAAAAATAATTGAAGCATTACATCAACTTCCTGGGAAGTTAGCCTTAGCCTTTGTAGAGAATTTTACGACTTCTGTTATTTTATCCAGCAATACGCTGACACATAACAATTTTTAGAAGTGGGTTACAGAGAGAAAAGTTGGCTATTTATTCTCATCATACCACACATGCGAACACTGAGCTCCAAAAAAGGAAGTGTGTTTACAGGTTCCACTTCCCCCGTCGTTCTATCTTCAAGAGGATGTCATATGTATTAAGAAAACAGAGAGAGGAAGAGAGAGAGAGACAGAGCAGCTCATGCTTGTATGTGCTTCTCTTCTCCAGACAGTCTTCTTCTTCTTGTGTCAAAGATGCAGGTTGTTAGTTGTGAGCGATTTCTTTGGATATACACTCTGCTTTTCACTTCTCTACAACTTTGGGGTAAGCATCATACTTATTTATATATAGTAGTTTCTTCTAAATATTCACATTATTGTCATCACTGTGTTTTTTGTTTGTACAAAACTGCTTGTACACAATATATTTTTTTGCTCATTAACAATGTTTTGGAGATGAAGGCAAAGTAAACATTAGTGAAATCACTAAAACTGTATAATGAATAACACAAACAAGTCTGTTATGAAATGTACAAGAAAATAACGTTACAGGCTTTAACTGTATTTCAAGTTTGACATCAGCTGTAATCGTGTAGCAATCACAGGAGGGTTTTACGCACGGCAGCTGCTGTTGCACCACTTAAAAAAAGGAATTTGTGACATGTGACGGATTCCTGCGACACATTACCTTTCTCTCTCCTTCCCAGGAAGACTTTCAGCTTCCACTTCCTCTGACAATCTTCCGGCGCCTAAACTTGAGATCCATTCCAGGTCAAGGGACTCAGTGGTCCTGGTCTGCCAGGCCCCAGCGGGCTACACAGGGGTTCTGTTCAATTTATACAGAGTCAGGGAGATGGTGAGAATGCATGGATATTTGCCAAAGTGTCTTTGCCAAAATGTCTTGCCTCATTTGATTCTATTTGATCCTGTATTTCTCTTCTATTTGTTAAGGTGGATTCCCAGCAGTTGCCTTCCATTGGGCAGGTCTTCTTCACCGTTAGGGTAAGGGGAGAAACCTCAGAGGAACATTACTGCTGCCTGTACAAGGACCAGCAAAACATCTACAGTCCGATGAGTCCATATGTGCGGATAGAGACATTAAAAGGTTAGTTTGTCTTTGTAAAATTACATTTTTCAAATGGGAATTTTGGAATTAAAATCAGTTCGATTTAACCTTCTGCCACAGTTTTGACTCTACATGTGTTTCAAACTATTAAATATACCATGTATTGTAAGAAAAAGAAACACAATAACAAGGTATTCCATAGTATTATGGATGATGAAAATGTGGCCTCTTACTTTATGTTTCATTCAAAAGTGGAACAAAGGAGTTTATCTGTTCAATCAGCACCCAGCAGTGATTCTTATAATATAATAAACACTCCCATCCGCTCCTCTCCAACCCCCAGAACACACGGCTGCATGCAGGTGTTCTGTGCTCTGTATTGTCCTCCGCTCTGCTCTGTGGGTGTGTGTGTGTGTGTGTGTGTGTGTGTGTGGTGGTAGTTACATCCTGCACTTCATACAGAAACCACACACCCACACAGACGCAGAACATCAAACAGAGTGTGTCCTGCTATGAACCGTTGACAGTTACAATGGGAAGGTTTGGTAAGCAACTGTGGTAAACCAGGATTTAAAGAGACAGGCTTGACTTCAGATTAAAATGATATTTGTACAAGCACAAGGCCACAAAATCATATAGATTCCTGTTTCCTCTCCCTCTCTGTGCTCCTCCAGCTCCTGCCCCGACTCCCTCCCTGCCCTCCTTCCCTCCTCCAGTCCTGTCTGTGGAGCCCTCTGCTGGTGTGGTCAAACGCGGGGACACGCTGTCCTTCAGCTGCTCCGTCCCGACTCACCCAGCATCGTCCAGCTCCAGGTACAAACAAATGTCCTTTCTCTTGCTGAGGACTGCCGGAGGAACAGGGGCGACATCCATAATCCGCCAGCCTCAGGCCAGCCAGGCATCAGGGCCCAAAACGCAGCCAGGAGTCTTCAGCGTGGGGCCGGTGAGGGGAGGAGAGGACGGGGAGTACACCTGCCTCTACCAGGTCACCAGGAAACAGCTGCTGGTCAATTCCACCGTCAGTAACACGGTCCAGGTCACCATCACAGGTGAAGCTGCATCATGTGACTCTTTTGCTTTCAGGGCCTGTGAAATTATTGCAAAAAATACCTTGTTGATTTTCTAAAGCCCAAATTGACATATTTATGGATTAGTTTCTCCAACGAGCAATCCAGTTTGCTTTATCTAGATACAAAGATGATCAGTGATCTTTTTTTAGTTAAAATGACTTAAAATCATTAACTGATTTGTCTGCCCAACAACTACCGTTCAAAAGAGTTGCGATTTGTGATCTTTCAAACAGGGGAAGCTCATATTTGCCGTACGTGTCAGTTTATTTACAGACATCCCAAGTTCCAAAAAGTCATTTCAGGGAGATGTTTATCGGCATTTATCCAATGGCCACCGAGTTTCGAGGCAATGAAAAAAAAGCCCCATGCAGTCCCAGAGACTCTCAGCATCTATGGGGAAATGCATTGACCAGAGACCAGGAAGCGGTATGGGAATGTACGGACAAGTAATTTATTTATTTGTGATAAGTAGCTGATTCTGAAAGAACTTGTCTTCAAGAAGAACATGTTCTAACAGATTTATAGTCAATAAAATGTTAATACAGCTGTTGATTCCCTCGCAGTCTTAAAGAAATCACCTCTGGTTCAGAAGTTTGGGGTCACCCAGGCAATTTTGTGTTTTTCATGAAGAGTGAGACTTTTATTTAACACCATGAGTTGTAAAATTAATGGAAATTTGATTTCATATTGATTGATTACCACATTAATATATATATATATATATATATATATATATATATATATATATATATATATATATATATATATATATATATATATATATATATATATATATATATATATATATATATATATATGTATGCATGTCAGTAGAGTATTGATGACAACTACAAGAAGGTTGAAGGTTCAAGGCCTTGACCTGGGACCTTTCTGTGTGGAGTTTGCATGTTCTCCTTGTGTCTGTGTAGGTTTTCTCCAGGTTCTCCGGTTTCCTCCCACAGTCCAAAGTCATGTGTATGTTAATTGGAGACTCTAAATTGTCCATAGGTATGAGTGTGAGTGAATGGTGTGTGTCCCACGATAGGCTGGCAACCTTCCGGTGTATATCCTTGCCTCTCGCCCAAAGTATTGGGATTGGTTAAAGCTGACCCCCGTGACCCTAGTGAGGAATAAGCGGGACTGGTCAGCAGTTCACTCTAATACCCCTCTAATTTTATCTGTTTCCAGATGTGCTGCCAGTGCCGACCCTTGTTTTCCAGCAGCAGGCAAATATTTTGCATTTGCACTGCACGGGGTCTCCTGCGTACCCCGGTGCTGTGTTTACTCTCTACCTGGCGAACAGTAATGACATCCCTGTTGCCACTCACCATGCTAAGGTCATCCACCATGACGCTTCATTTCCAGTGCCTGTCCAGGACACTCCAGTGGCTTTTTACCAGTGCCAATACAGTGTCTTCTTAGGGAGGAAATGGAGTCACTCTGAACGCAGCCCCCCTCTGGCTGTAACTGCAGGTACAGAGATATATATATATCTCTATATGGTTTGGCCTGAGTGTCACTTTAGTCAAAATGTGACGTTTGTTTCCTCTTTCATCTTTCAGGATTTCCCCCTCTATCAACCACAGGTAGCATTATGTCATTATCTAATTTTACTATTCAGAATCTTGAGTCACAGGAAGTGAAAAGACAAAAAGATGTTCTGACGGATTTAAATCTACCACAGTTGTCTGATCTAATCTAAATAACCATACAGATTGAACAATAATTGTGTTCCTTTTATAAACCCATCTCATAATAATTCCTGTGTGACATCTGCAGTTTTTTCAGGTGTGGACTGGCCTCTTGTGCTGGGCTCTTTCTCTGCTGCTGTCTTAATCCTCTGCTCAGTGGCACTTGTGGTTGTGCTGGCACGCAGGAGAGGTATGATGCAAATGCACCATTGATCACATCTTCCACATAGATATGTTTATACTTTGATGATTGTCTTCTTATAATTTATGATTTCCTCTCTTTTCAAATCTCTTTAAAGTAAAAGCTGCAGCTGAGAAAAAGAAGAAAAGGTATCGTCTATTTCTCTTATTGGTCATAGTTTAGATAAAATCACTGTGTTTTTAGAATCATTTCTAGAACCATTTTGTCTACCAACAATGACCATTGCATAATTTACTAGGAAGCATTTGAACTGATATTCATGAGCATCTGATATTCATGAGTGTTTATGTTGCTAAAATATATGGTTGCACATTTGCTCCAATATGATATATAGAAGGTTTAAAATGTATAATTGCCTGTAGAGAATTAGGAGCAGTTCAGGGTCAACGTCTGGATCATCAGGTTAATTTTCAGGTTACCTGCTATATAAAATGCATTGCAGCATAAGTAAATGTTAAATCTTGTCATATTGAACTCTTTCAGGGAGGAAGCACAGTTCTGGACTAAAGTACATGCTAAGGACCATGTTGTTGGTGAGTATTTCTTTTCAGAGATACAGCTCTGGTTTTATAGCTTCTTAGAGGCACAGAATGTCATTTTTATGGATTAAAATGCTGTAAAACTGCTCTCTTGGAGCAAAAAGCCTCCACTACAGTGACTCTCTAGGACCACAATTGGTGACCCCTGTTCTCGGGTGGCCCAATGTGCAAGACAGCATGTTAAAAGGCCCCCAAAGGTGCCCTCAAATTGGACAAAATGTGATAAAGTGCCCTTGATGCATCACAACAGAGCATGTTGCTATTCCAGCACATACATTTTTTTAGACTGAGAGAATCCTAGTGGCAGAAAATGAGATTTTGTGCTTTTAATTGTCAATTGTCACTTTTCATACTTTTCTTCATTGGAATATTCTGAGCAATAATGTATACTGACAAATGTGACTGCTTTTTGTGTTTCAGACCTTACACTCAGGCGTGCAAGTTTCACCTCTCAGGTAATTATTAAGCATCACCTGTGTCACCTGTCACTCACATAAATTCTCAGACTCAGAATCAGCTTTACTGATACAAGTAAGTTACAAGGCTTTTTATTCCAATGACTCTCAATGTGCTTATACAAAATAACATTTTAGGAAGATAAACACAAGGACATACAGCCAGAAGAAGGACATAAAAGCTTAATAATGTTAATTACACATAGCTTTATCACCATTATGTACAAACAAGCAAGCCAGTAAAAAAATACTTTACATATAGAAACAACAAATAGAAAAGTAGATGCAATGCCTGCATACATGTAGAAATGTAAACTTTAAACATAATTCAAGCAGTGTATGATGTGTAAGGTGTGAGGAATGCTGTAATACATGTATTTTTGTACTTAGGCAAGGCAAGGCAAGTTTATTTGTATAGCAGTGATTTATCAGATGCATATACATTAGAGAGCAATAGATACAGATACAACAATGGGGATGGATGTCACAGAGGAATAAGGCTTTGGTTGCACAGACAATACTTGTATCAACATTAATTTTCTCTTTGCAAAGGATCTATTGGCAATAAGAAGCACATAGAATATGTCCAGATGTTTGGCATCTTTATCCTCATCAGTAGAAAACATCAGAGTTCCCTTAGTGACACAAGAATGGGGCTAAATGTGTGCAGCTCATTGACATGAGTTTACCTCTTTCTTCTGGTATTTCTGCAGCTTCTGAGTTTCTTCAGTATTGTTATTATAATATTTATAAACTTCCTTGATCCCCTCGCTCTAAACAAACACACACATACATACATACCCACTGCCAAACACCCACTATCACAAACACGCTGTCAAGCTCAAGCCCAACACATATTCCTCATTAGTGCTGTTGTACAGGGCTTGGGCCCGCCTCATTAGTTGTAATCACTTTCATTAATTAGCTTGATGAAGGGCTCTCATTAGACTAAAGGCTCTCTACAGGCTGTGCTTTGCTACTGAACAGCCATCTTAGAGGACAGAGCCTCTGCTATCGCCAGCTGATGCAAAGACTAACCAGCTCTCATGAAACAGCCATGAGGAAGCGAGACCCTCCAGAACAGATGTGTATTTAATATTAGATGTTTGATCTGGAGGTTGTTTTTTTGTTTTTTTTACACAGATGCAAAATTGCATAATACTGCAGGCTCCCATTCCTAAACAAACTTAGTGCTGGTAATGTTGGTGTTGTAGGAACATATTCACCGAGTTGCAACGGTGCAGCTCATTGATGTGATTTTGATTGTTTTTAGGGCCTACGGCTCAGAGGAATAATAAATACATCACCCGTTAAATACGCGCACAATACTTGTCAGTGAGCTCAGTTCATTGTTGGTTTATCTCTGTGCATGAGATTTGTTAATATGTAAAATATAGAAAATCGCCAGCCTTATTCTTTAAAGCAGTGAGCGAAAACAGGAAATTACATCATGCTGAGAGGTTTAACAGCTTGTGTTTGTGTGTGTGTGTGTGTGTGTGTGTGTAGGAATGGGCCTGCGGGGACACAACAGAGACAGCCTCCAGATCCCCTTTATGGAACTCTCTCTCCACATTCACAACCCCAATCCATCCAGTCCATTAGAAGTGTTTCTTCTCTTTCTCTCTCTCTCCCTCTTTGTACATATACTTTATCGAATAGCAATATAGCATCAGTGGGAGTTACACAGCAGGACAGGAAAGGCTATTTCTTCAGTTCCTATTTCATATGTACTCTATTGGAGTTGTACAATTTGACAGGATATGACGTTGTTGTTTTTTCTTTATCTTACATGTTGTTGTGCCAGTAAATGAAGTTGTCTTGTGGGAGATGTGTTTCGTGACTAACGTACCTTGAGCTTTAAAGTTTTTTCTCAGTCTGAAAAACAGTAACTGACAAACGAAAATCATATTTCAAGATCCATTCAGAAGCTGAACCCGCAGGAGGAGCGTTAGCAACCACAGTTTGCCCAGATGTTATATAATTCATCTACTAAGTGAACCTTGAGGTGAGATTGTTTTGTCAGTTTTGCAGAACATGCTGTCTTAGGTTTTAGCTGTTTAATAAGGCAATATTACAAATTGTCAATTGCTCCCTCCAGTCTGGTGCTTTTCCTAGTGCTTTTAAAACTGCTGCTATAAAACCAGTGTTAAAAACACATCTAAATCTGTCAGTCTTCAGTAGCTGTAGATCAATCTCATATTCTCCATTTCTACAAAAACTGTGTACAATCAAGTCAACTACCTAATGACAAATGACCTGTTTGATGTTTTCCAGTCATGCTTAGATCTCATCACAGCACATAAACCAACCTTGTTAAAATTTTAAATGATTTCTGCATAAACATGGACTCTGTCAACCCTGGATATTTTAGACCTTACTACCATGATCAACACTCACATAGGATCATGGGATCCAATGTGAAAAAGACTCAAGTCAGTGGAACTGTCTGTTCTGACTGTTCAGTTTCAAATTGGTTTACCACATATCTATTGGATATGGATTTGTTTTTCTTATATTTATATCTTTTAGTCTGACAGAATTACTGTGAATGTGGGGTTCCACAGGGCTCAAATCTTGGTCCTCTCATTTTTATTATACTTCCACTTGGACTTATTAAAGAAAAATACAAAATACAATAGCATAATTATACTAAATTTTACATCTCCCTCTTTCCTAATGATTTGAGCCCTGTAGAAGCACTTATTAAATGCAATATTGAGATTAATACCTGGAGGAACAAACATTTCCTGCAGTTAAACAGCAACAAAACTGAATTTATTATCATAGGTGCAAAGGCATAGAAAACAAGTCACAGCTCACCTCAGTTCTGCCTCTAATGTAGATGTTGATCGTATCTTTCACTGCCATATTAATAACATCATTGGGTCTTCTTTCTTTCATCTCAAAAACATCTCAGATATCAGAGGCTTCCTATATAACTCATGCTGAAAAACTGGTTGTATACATGTATTCAAACTATTCAAACTCAAATAGAACACCTTAAATAAAACCAAGGTCTTAAGTCTCTACTTTGGCTTCTAATACAAGCCAGAATTGATTTATAATCCCACAATGCTCTGATTTGCCCTGCACCAAACAAAATTAAACAACTACATAAGTTATCCCTTGTGTACTATACAAAGCAGGTGAAGTAGTATTCACTTGAAATGTTCAAAACGGGTGGAATGCCCTTCCACCCGTTTTGAGACCCCAACAATTGTCTCTTTTGTAAGCAGACTCAAACCATTTCTTTGTAGTGTTGTGCTCCACAAGATTGAGCACCTGTCTGGTTTATTGTTGTTTAACTGCATATATTACTTAAATTACATACACTATCTGTTTCTGTTTTAATTGGAACCATTGTGCACTTTAGTTACCTATGCATACGCATCTCTATGTTTCTATTTTTTTTATTGTCTTGTATTTTATTAAATTGGTCTTGTGAAGCACATTGTGTTGCTATTTGTGTGAAAGGTGCTACTGTATATAAATAAACTTTATTATTCTTCTTCAAGCATGTAAATAAAGATTTTTCACACTTTTTTACTGTATGAATAACTTTTTTTTTCAGTAGTTCTGTTTTTCCAGTAGCAGGGTACAAGGAAAAAAGGTCATACATAAAAACTAAACATTGTTTACTAACACCGCAGATGTTAAACCTGTGGAATGGGATTATGTGCAAGCAAGTGTTTTTCACAATACAGTCTTGACGGAGTTCCCATTTCTGTCGAACAATGTTTCTTTTCTATCATTCTGCAGTCCAGCTCATCCCAAACCATCACAATGAAGTTTAGGTCAGGTGATTGTCGACACCAGATTTGGGTCATTATCCTGCTTAAATGATGGTCCTACATAAACCAGGAGGGTTTGCTGCTGCAGAATGTCTGGGAAATCATGTTGGTTAAGTGTATGACTTGAACTTTGAATAAATGACTCTGAATAAACCCTGTCACCAATCTGTTCATCCTCAGGGGACAACCAGATTGAAGTAGTAGGAGTAACTGGAAGCATAAACATTGGCGATTGGACCAGAATTTCAACTGTACTCGAAGACTCTTTCAAAATTCCAAAAGATTGTCTGACCTTTATATTTAAAGTTTGAATATAAAATAATGATGGTGTTCCATTTCTCTTAGCTGAACATTTCTCACTACACATTACGACTACTTACTATTATAGTCGCATGTGCGTAATTGCTGTATACCCTCACCATCTCAATACACAACTGATGGTCTCAAACACATTAGCTAACAAGACATACCTATTAATTAATTAATTAAAAATTTATTAATTTCAGATGTCAACACTTTTTTTTGCTGACCACATAATTCAATATGTGTTATCTAATGTAATAGTTGTGATGTCTTCAGCATTTTTTTAAATGAAGAAAAATAATTAAGTATAATATTAATAATAATAAATAAATTAAATAATTAATTACTAAAATAAAGACAAATCTTCAATGAGAAGGTGTGTACAAATGTTGGATTAGTACTGTGTTTTATAATATAAACTGTATAGTATAATACATGCTGGTACTGTATATTACAGTACATACTGTAAATATATCAAACTGCATCAACATATGAATATGCACAGATCAAATAAAATAATTAATTTTCTAAAAATACTTTTGCAGAAGTGATAGTGATTTCAGTTTGTTAGTTTTCTTATATAATATGAGAATCTTTTTGGTCTTATACCTTGGGATGTGACCAGCTAACAGACTGAGCATTGTAGAAAAGTGTTGCAGGCTAATAACAGAGTATAGTGTCTCTCAAATGTCAGTACTATGTGCTGGTATGTGATACTGTGCTAGTGACTGAAAAGGAAAAGGCACAACACACTTTGATATTGTTCTGCTGTAGTTTTGCTAAATATTCTGCAGAGGGCACTGTTCATATATATAACCTGAATGTCTCAAACACAACTATAGTACAGGACAATATAAAAAGATTTATTATTCTTCTGAATACCTTTATAATGACAAAATAGTTTTTCTGTTCAGTGGAACACTTGGTTCTGATGTGCATGAAGCCAAACAACAAAGTAATACAAAATCAACTGAAAAGTACCAGAGCTTTGCTTGTTACCATGCGATCATGGGACAGGCATCACCTGTAAGGAAATTACATTGTTTTTATATGATGGTAAGAAAGTAAGAAAGTAAAATGACTCAGGAGGGAGACACACCTTAGACCTGTTTATGTGATTTTTATGGTGGACAATAAATCAGCAGATAAGGACTGTCATTCTACTTCAGGAAACAAGACAGAGCCAACTCTCTATTGTCACTGAGTTTTTATTATATTTTACTGTGCAGTGCAGTGGCAGACTTGTAATTTTCCTTCATACATATTAGAAAAGAATGTGATATCTGAGGGAAGGGAAACTTAGATGTATTTACAGTAAGTGTTGAAAATGTGCTTGATTTGTCTTGCTCATATCACACACAAGCACACACACACAGTGAAACTATTTAGTGGTAGAAGATGACAAATGGCAGATTTGTTTGACTAAGAGGCAGATTAATAGGAGGCCTGAGTGATGAGCGTTCAATGTGCATGTGGCAGCCTCACCCTGTGTGTATCTTTGTGTGACACTGTTGATATTAAAATGAATGACATTTGCAGTGTTGATATTCATGATAACTGCTCTTTTAATGTCACCCTAAGCTGTGCATGTGTGCGCAGGTGTGTCCTGAAATGTAAAACTGGGAAGTGTTAGCATTTCATCTGGAACTTTTGGCAGCTGGTCCAGGATTTAATTTAATCTGATCTAATGCACATTATGATATTAGTAAGTTAATTGAAGTCACTGTGGCAGGACACGCTATGACAATTTAGCTTGGGTACGATCCATCTCAGTTGATATTCTTCAATACCTTATGGCAAAGAAAAGTGCTGTTATCCATTTTCCTGACCAATTACAACATTACACATGAAGGCTGAAGGCTTTTTGTCTGCAGACAGTTCAATCTAACTGTCTTGTAAAATAATTCATATAACAAGATCACAAGCAAATGTAAATTATTGTTTGTTATTATTTCTAGTTGCATTGACCAGAACCAGACTTGGACAAATGGAAAATAATAATCACAAGTATGATTTATTTCGTATATAGTTGAATCAAAATAAGAACTGTGCTCCTATTAGCTTAGAATGACTTCCTGATTAAGCCCTCTGGCTAATTTAGTTTAGAATATTTAAATAGCGTATCACTTCTGGACTTTCTAAATGTTACAAAGCTGAATGGTAAAACAAATCATTTTATAGGAGGTATGATGCTCAGAAAGAATGAGCCACCATTTTTGGAGTGAATCTCACGTTGCCCTGCCATGTATCTACAGTAGCCCAGAATAGACAAACTGAATGCTGGCTCCAGAGACTGGCTTTTACATTTTTTTAGGAGGGGCACAGCTACAAACTTGATTTATTATTCAATTGGTTGCAATTTGCAACCTCACCACTAGATACTGACATAAACTACATACTCTACCTTTAAATATATAATATACTGACACTCATTTCAAGGAGTCTTAAAGCAGGCTGATTTGAAAAAGAAAAAATCAACTCTCCATTTTAGGACTATTTAGACACAATTCCACGTTAAGATGGAGATGAGTGTTTTGCAGTAAAATATCCCTTAAATATGTCCCCACTATACAATAAAACGCAGATGGAATACATTTGCTGTCATGGGCTTATGTTGATCCTCTGTGACTCAGCTCTGCCATCAGTCTATTCCCTCTTCTCTTGAACATCAAAGCCACAAAACACCCACCCACACTAAACATTATGATATGCAAATGTGAAAAATCAAAAGAAAAAATCTCCTTTATTGTCTACTGACAGTACAGACATGTATAAAAGTAAGGATAGCATTAAACATATTACAGTATAGCTAGATATGAAATTGGGCCAATGGCACATATACTGTCGTCTCCGCCAAAAGTCATCAAACCAGCTATTTCCTTGTTCCTATAATTAACAACAGCAACAAAATGAGTGCAGGTGAATAATCATTCAAATATTTTACTAATGCCACCTATGTAGAACATAATACAGCACAGAAAACATCCTGCTTTTAAAATGTTAGTTTCATGAGGCAGGACTAATCTCATCTCATTATATTGTTAAGTAGTTTTATCAATTACATTTTCTATTTTATAAACTGATCACATTTTGTGTGAAAATGTGATCAATAGAGTATCTAATAGCTATAATAATAAGAAGAATATTGTTGATTGAGTTTTTCTTTTAAAAAAAACACATTTCCTTCTGCAAGTAGTAACAAATCATTGTTTTGTTTTTCGAGGAAAACTCTTAGTAAATACAAATAAAGGCCTCTAAGATCGTATTACTTCAAAATATACTGTAATTAAATACAATACTTGAGTGTGAATACACCTAGTCTCATTCACACTATAGGGAGAGGCCATTTATACAAGCCAAACAGACTTGAGTACACGTTGTATTTCTTTTCTCACATGTCACACACACACACACGCACGCATGCACACACACACACACACACACACACACACACACACACACACACACACACACACACATCCCCTTGACATCCTCTTAACTACCGTCTTTGACAAAGAGGCATTACAACGGCAGCGCTAATCCTCTAAAGACTGACTCCCTCACACAATGGTGCCTGCAAGACTTTGGAAGACAGTAATAATAAAATATCATGGAAATGCATCTGGAGCCGCATAAGCTAGATGATAGACAGGTGTTTTTTTGGGTCACCAGATTTGAAAAGAAGCCAGAGCAGATATCAGAGTGAGTGATAGAGTGGCTAGCCGGGATGTGCTGCCATACCTGATGGTGTGATAATGCTCACTGACTGTTACATTATTCCTAAAAGACAAAACAAAGGTTAAAACGTCATCATGCTTTAGTGTTGTAGGCAATGCGCAGTAGTTAATTTGTTATATTTAATTTCAAATATGGTGAGAGACAGCAAATCACTTGCTTTATATCGATGCCTTTGGTGATGTGCCATCAGCCCTGGCGACTCGGCAATAAGAGGGAAGTTTCCTTAATGCAGAATAAAGCTTATTAATAACTTTGATGACTTCAGTTGCTGGAGCTCCACCAAGATATTGTAGTGGTAATGTCACTGGGTCAGAATGAGGTCATAAATTATTCACAGGAGATTGGGAGGTCACTAAAGCGTGGTCTGCTTCATAAAGCAGATCATTGTTCAGAGGGTCTGTCTCTGTTTATATTGTGGCCATAACATTAATAGTGTCAGTGCTAAAAGTTTCGCTGTGAAGGAGATGAACATGCAGCTTTAAACAGAATGTGCTGTTTGGGGTCCTCTTGAATAGCTAAAAAATTTTGAGTTTTGAGGCCAATAGGGACAGAAAATGTAGGAAAAGCACTCAAAAAGTTGTATTTATGGAAGTTGGAGAGATTTGATGTTGATATCTGATTTATGAAAATGTTCTATTGAACAATTGTTAAGTCTATACTCACATTTGCATTAATTTGTTGGTTTGGCCACTTCAGACTAGTTAACAAAAATATGCTGGAATGTAAATGTATTGTCAAACAGTGGCGAAAGATCACTGGCATCAAATTGAACGGTCTTGGCCAAATCTATCAGGTTAGGAATATGTAGAGGTCAGAGGTCATTGTAACAATCCCTCATCACTCTCTCCACGCAGAGTTTTGGCTCCTGCCATCTGGAAGAAGGTGGACATTTTCTAGGCAGGCAAAGACTAATAGATACCCAAGATCATTTGTTGAATATTTGACTCAGCTGTAAACATTGCATTCTGTTACATTATCATGATGACATCTTTTTGTAAACTGTCATCATATTCCATGTGTTTGACTGTACCACTGGCAAAACAAGATGCCCTTTAATTAATATTAAATATTTCATTTATTCATTCATTACAAGTCTTACAACAGAACATCTTTTATTGAAACATAAGGGTGTGTATTATGCATGTATTAACCTGCATTCAGCTCTGAAATCCTGATTTTAAGAAGGTGCTTTATTGCACTATAATCCAGCTTTCAGTATGAATGAACATACCAAAAGAAGTAGTCATTGGATTAGGGTGCTATAATTCAATGGCCTAGTTACCAGTTCATTAGGAAAAACCTCAACAATGGGATCAAAAACAATAATCCTGTAATAAATTCTCTTTGTGAAGTTGTAGTGAATGTTGATATTTCACTATAGTCTCCTTTACTGTGTATTATGTAATGACAAAAGTGCTAGTTTAACTAGTTTCTACTTTAACAGTCAACCCCACCGCCAGTTACAACTTCAAAAGCGACCCTGACACACTGCCAATGAAAACAGAAGAGCATGAGCATACAAAGGTAGGATTTATTGCATGGCTATTGTTAGGATTGCATCAGATTGTATAAGTGTAATAATAGTAAGTCTGTGTAATACATCATTAAAACATAAAACTGGAGATGACTATTTGCTTCAATTTTAAATTTCCTTAATAATTCTCACCTGCAAATAATAATTCATTATTATTTTGAAGAAATCAAATGGTAAAGAAGTTAATTTCGGTCTGAGATCACATTCTTTCTAAATTAGCAACTCTTTTCTCCAGTGCAATGTATCATTATTATATTAGCCTTTTTACATTCATTAGGCCCGGAGTTTCCCTGTGTTACCCAACAGCACTAGAAGCAGGCCAAGTGCTTATTCACTAATAGGTGGCCCACCTCCTCCTTTTTCTCTCCTCCTTGCTGATGGATTCTTCAGGGTTTTCAGTCCACCACCAATCCTTTTCCTTTTTCTCCCAATCCACCTGACCCCCTTTCTAGCCTCAATCCCTGACCTCCTTCTCAAGTCACATTACTCTTTGTCAACGCTTCCTCCTTTTTCCCTAACCCTACTTGTCTTTTCTTTATTTCACATTCCCTCATCCCTTCATTTCAAAAACTAGGGTCTTGGTAAACCTTCCTCCCTTCCTTAGTTTTCTCAGTTCACTCTGTCAGTGAATTCTCAGTCGTTGCCTTCCTTGTTGTGTCCATTGATGAGTCTTGACTCCCAGCGATGCACAAGTGGAGTCTTCTGTCTGGGGGTCCGAGGACTATGTTGGACCTGGGTAAAGTAAAAAAAAAGAAGTAAAGACAGCAGGAGTGAGTGGTGGAGATATTGCAGCAAAGTAAAAGAAGAGGAACGCATGTAAAAGTGGGTGTAGGAAGAGAGGGAAAGAAGGAGAATAAAAGAGAAATATCAAGTGTGTGGGAGCAGGCGATGGAACCAATAAGCCACCACAGGAAAAAGAAGCTGAAAGTTAAAAAAGAGTGAGAAGGATGAATTTATTTCCGCCAGCATCATCAGCTCTGTAACTCAGAGGGAGGTTAATGCAACTGTGATCCAAGGCCATGTTCAGCATGACTAAGACAACAACTCCAATTTCTCCAGCAGTCCTTCATCTATTCCTCAACTGTAATCAGGAAGCAGGTCGTGTGCTGAAAGCAGATAACCAAACAGCTGAGGGAAGGGATTGCTGGGTGGGAGGGGGGGCGACGACAGAGCAAAACGTTGCTAATGCTATAATGTCAAACTGAATTGTGCAGTTAAAACCCAGCATATCAATGTCAAACTGAATTAAAGAGCTAAAGCCACAGTGCAGCACTCTAATCAGAGATACCACAGTTTCAAAGAGTTGCAAGGCAGGTAAAGGAAATCAGTGGGACTGTTAATTGACTTTACCTTTTCTCTGCTATTGACTGCACACATGCACACGCGCACACACGTGCATGCACACACACACAAGCACACGCGTGCATGCACACATTCTCTCTCTATGCCGTTCTTTCTCTCTCTCCCTCAGGGATGTTTGCCTCCTTCCCTTATCTATAAAGATAAGCTCCTTACTGTGTGTTCAGTATGTTATCAGATGTTTGTGCCCCATATTTGGTGCAAAAGAGATGCTGGCATCCTCCCAAGAGCCTTTCTTATTGGACCCTTTACAATCCAGTGCAATTTTAAACATGCATTCATATTCACGCCACTATGAGACTGAATGAACTCCCACTCCCCACTCCATCCCTCACCCCTACATTGCAGTTTAAATATAAACTCTTAGAGGCTTAATGATGGTGGAGCCTGACAACTTCTCACAGTAACTGCAATCGAGGGAGACACAAAGAGGCGATTTGCCTACATTTCCATGTCCTGTACTAAGTGTGCAATAGGCAGATTGGTGTGATAATGTATAGAGCAATGTGTTAGTAGATTTTTATTGTGAGATGTATTTTTCCACCGGGTACTCCGGCTTCCTCCCACAGTCCAAAAACATGCAGGTTAATTGGCGACTCTAAATTGCCCGTAGGTGTGAGTGTGTGAGTGAATGGTGTGTGTGCCCCACGATTGGCTGGCGACCATCTGGGGTGTATCCCTGCCTCTCGCCATAACGCGCTGGGATAGGCTCCAGCAGACCCCTGCGACCCTAATGAGGAATAAGCAGGTATAGAAAATGACTGACTGACTGACTGTATTTTTCCCTCACATTAAACACCAAAAAACTTATGGCGAGTAACAGTGTAATGGGAACTTCCATATCGACTCTTCTTTGCAGTGAAGTGACTGGCAACGCTGACTCACCTCTGGCCGGTTAATCTCTTCCTCCTCAGCCTGGGCCGGGGGCCACACGCTGAACCTGCCAACAGACTGACGTGCTGGAAGAGAGAGAGAGAGAGAGAGAGAGAGAGAGAGAGAGAGAGAGAGACAGACAGACAGACAGACAGACAGACAGAGAGAATAAAAGTGGATGAGTGCACTGAACGAGATGTGGGGAAGGTGTTCCTCTGATTTTGTTTGTGCTCCACACTGTGAGAAATAAAGCCTCTTGAATCAAATTAAGAATGAATGTAGTGAAGCAGCAGAGAAAAATTAGAGGAGACAGAGAGAAATGAAAAGGGAATCAAGGGCAAGAAATGCATTTGATTGGAAATGAACAGCAGAAATGAAAAGTAGGCAATGGAAATGAAGAGATGAACTCATAAACTCATTGTCTGCAAAGCTAACGAGTTATTCACGGTTATTCAAGTCCTGTAGTGACACACCCTGGTCAATTTGTCATTGATTTGTTAAGTCTACAATGACTACTGTTGCTTTTATTCATTTGTAGACACAAAGTAATTATCATACCAATGAAGCACAACCTTATACTCAGACTTATACTTGAACTCACACAGAGATTCGCTTTAATAACTCACCCTCTCAGCAGGCTGTGAAGGCATGTCACATTAATTTTGTTGTCAAGTGTCTTCAGGCCAACAATTAATAATCATAAAAACTGAAAACAAGTTCTATGCAGTTTTTGAATGCTGGTTATGGACTTCATCCCAAAATTGGAGCCTGTCCATCCTTCTCTTTTCTTGCAGACAGAATGAAGTCTCGAGATAGGATTCAGCACTCTCCATCCTCTTAGCTAATATAACATACGAGATGCAACACTTGTGTGGAGTAACATGAATATATTTTCGTTATTGGCCAGTTTTATGGTCTCCAGTGGAAAATCATTGCTCTTAACAGCTATCACTGGTTTAGATAGCTGTTTTGAGGTTTTCCTGACCATGAGATGTGCTGGCTGGGCTGTTTCCGAGGTTTTTCATCATCTCATGGCTAATATAAAAATTACACACATGCCCACAAGCATCCACACACAAACACATTGTCTGCCTGAGCTTATAGACACAAGCAGAATTAATTACACCCCACAAACATGCACTTTTAGCATGGCCTAACAGCAGTGCAACACCAACCTGCTGTGGGTCCAGTTCCCCCTCTGGATGAGGAGCCAGGTGTGTCAGGAACAATCAGTCCATTCGCTGAAGAAGAAGACAGCATAAAACTCTTTCCCTCCATGCTGGACGGCCTCCCGCCACCACCTCCTCCTCCTGCCCCTTCTTTTGCACACTGTGTGCCCCCATACAGGCTGATCCTCTGCTTGTGTAGCTCTTTCTCTCTCTCTTGAGTCTCACGGATATCCTGCTCCACTTTAACTAAATTTGCGGAGGAGCGTAGCTTGAAAAAAGGGTTCTCCTTGGGTGCCAATTCCTCCTCCTCCTCCTTTTCTTGCTCTCTCTCTATAATCCCACCAGGCGAGACATAAGGAGCTCCAGAGTCGACTGCTGTGACAGCCTCTGCCTCTGGTTTGGCGTGGTAGAGCCTCAATGCTGGGACACTCAGGTTATTCTCTATGATGATGACCTGGCAGCTCGACCCCTCAGAGATGCCTGGTCCTCGGGGCGTCAAAAAAGTGGAACCCCCTCTTTTGGCAGAATCTGTGCTCTTTGTGGGACCCAAAAGGTCTATACTCCATCTTCTCTCCACATCAGAGTCTCTTAATGTGGATGCCTGTGAAGAGATGTCTTCCTGGTTCTCCAGGGTTGAAATGTCACTTGCTGAGGACCAGGACATGGGCTTAGTCCTGCCTGAGATAGTCGAGTTTGAGTCACTAGTTTTCTGAAAGGCTTCGAAAAGCTGCTTCCTCTCTTTTAGCTGCCGAACCGTGCCTTTGTCATAGAAACCTGGAACTTTCCCAAGCTTAACCAGATCCTGCTCCCTCTGGGCCTCTTCATGGATCTCATGCTGCATCTTTTTGTCTGCAAACTGCTGATCTTTGCCTTTACCCCGCTCAGACTTGGCAGGTAGCGGCTGGTTGAGGACAGTTTTCCTTAAAGGGATGTCTACATACTCTGGGCAGGTTGGTGGATTCGGAAGACCTCTCAACCTCCTCAGGCTTTGTTCACGCTCTATTGCCCGTCTGATCTCCCTCTCGATGGGGGTCTCTTTGGGTACAATTCCAAGAGAGCTTGTAGGGATTGTGCTGCTGCCCTCCAAAGTGCTGCATGGGGAGAAGTCAGCTGATACTCCACTGTCACTCTCGTCACACGAGTCGCTCTCCATCCTGGTGTGTCTGATGTGTTCAAAAGGCATACCACAGTTGTAGTTTTCTGTCTTCTGCTCTCTGATTTGGGCTTTGTTTGAATATCTTAACAGTCCTCCACCATGTTGCTGCCCATCTGCCTTGTTCCTTTCAAGTCCACTCTCTTTCTGTCCTTCCTCTCCACCTGTTTCTTTTTCTCTCTCCGTCCTTTCCCCCACCCTGCTGTGCCTTTCGCTCACAGTGACAACACAACCAGAGGCTTGAGAAGCTGCCCCACCCAGGTCGGGTGGCTCCATGGCAACGGTCGACAAAGGTGCAGAGCTCTGGCCGAACACCTGTTGTGAAGCTTCCTGGTTTGTTCCCTTGGGGGCAGGTTCACATTGGCCTTGGGGCAACAGCACCTCCTGCTGTTTGGCCGAGGTTACTGTAGGCAGGACTATGGTTGGGTCTTGTTCAGTAGAAAATGAGACATTGGCAAAATAGGATGGTTGGAAAGGCTTATTTCTGGTATCTATTGCTGCCCATTGCTGATGACGAGATGCAATATTTATGCTCACTTCCTCTTCCTCATCACTTTTACTGGCAAAAGAAGGAGAACCGACTGTTTGTACATCATCTGATGTGTTTCTGTCAGGTTTCAAATGATGAACAGTTGAACTTGTTCCATCAGCAGCAGTAGCTGATGTAATAATTCCATCTTCATTATTCTTAAAAAAATCCAGTGAAGCAATTATCTGTGCAAGATTTCCCTCAGTTGTCATTTCATCTCCTCTCATATCCTCAGATGTGGAATCTACCTCTCTGTTAACTGGTTCATTGAACTGAGGTGTCTGTTTCCATTTTTGACTAGTCTGGCTATCAGGAGACATAGGCTCTTCAATTTGGTTTGATATGATGTCATCATCCATGAACCACTCAGCAACCCCTCTCTCTTGTCTGAAAAAAGTGTCTTTCTCTAAGCATTCCACTGCTGTTAAAGCAACATAGGGTAATGGACTGATAAAGCATCTTAATCTATTAGATGTGAGAAGTTTTCAGATTATTCATGAACTTGGGATCTAATTTTGCCACCATTTCTTGAGCTTTGTCCTGAACCGCAGGCTCCAGGACATCAATGTCCTCTTCAGATTTTGCTCTGGGAGGCTTTTTGTCTTGCAGAGGGGAATTACGGGTTGCACCCAGTTCACCCTACATCCAGGACTCATTGACCCACTCATCTAAAGAGTTGGCAGGACCCTCTTCCTGCCAGGCAACAGGCTTTATTGCCATGGTGACTGGTCTGCTGATGTAAAACCCTTTGGAGCAGTAAGGATATTCAGCCTTCAGGTCTGAGTGAAAGCAGGGGGACACAGAGGGTAGAGAGGAATAAGTAATTAGTAATTAATAAGTAATTAAGTACTT
Source organism: Lepturacanthus savala (assembly GCA_030544235.1). Classification (NCBI taxonomy): domain Eukaryota; kingdom Metazoa; phylum Chordata; class Actinopteri; order Scombriformes; family Trichiuridae; genus Lepturacanthus; species Lepturacanthus savala. The sequence goes on from CM060466.1 coordinate 22,220,274, forward strand.
AACAGAGTTCAACTACACATATGGCCACATAATATCCCATAATTTCATCAAAGATGTTTTTTGTTATATCTGTAGCTGAGTGAAACCATTCCAATTTCCATTAATAGTCTAATATTGACCAATCGCATTTGAGCAGGTTGTGGTTGCATGCAGTGATGAGTCTGTGTGGAGAGCTGCACAGAGGTAGAAATCATTGGCCAAATGACATCCTGCGCTTGAAGGGAATATGTCGATGATTTATTTCTTTATTAGCTTTTACAGCTCTATTATTCTCGTGTCTGAAGTTACTAGCTGAACAGTAAACAATGTCTGACAAACAGAAAAGGAAGTCTTGGGCCGGATATCCACTGGGTCTATACCGGATACAAAGAAATATTGGAGCTCACCCTCAGAGGCCAATCCGCAGTCAGACAATAGCTACTGGATTCTGATATTGCCAAGGGAATGAATCACCACACTGTATTTACTGTGACATTTGCTGTGGAATAGATTTGAAATATGGGAGTTTGTTTTCATAGCTCCTTCAACATTAAAAAGCTATTGGAAGAAAAACACATTTTAAAAGCCACAATTTAAAAAGTAAATGACTTGTCTTGTCTAGAGTGCTGGCATTAGCCAAGTGTATCAGTCTTACTCTGTATCCCATCTATGACAGGAATGTTTTACTTTTCTTTTTAGAATTAGAATGTCAACTTTCAACTTTCCTTTCATGTACAATCATTTTAATGCATGGACACACACTTTGGTAGAATCACTCATATTCTGAAGGAAAAATCAGAACAAATTAGTGTTGACTTGCTTTATGGTTTGATAAATATATGTCCCATATGCTATGGCCTTCAGGAGATCTCAAATGAAATTGACCACCCAAGAGTATTTTTTTGTGAAATGTATATGGTATATGTTAATACATATGAACTGTAGACGGAGAATCGCTTTATTTTACAGGTCTGGTTATTTGTAAATACATATGAACAGAGATATGAACTATATATGAACAACCTATGAACACAAATATGAACTAGAGTATATGTGAACAACATATGTGAACACTTATATGAACTACATAAGTTCATGCAGGATGACATTGAAGTTCATATGTAGTTAAGGACCTGTACAATGAAGGGTTACCAAAAAATGTCTATGGTAGCTGGTGCAGGAATGGAGGAGTAAAAATGCAGCTGTGATGATGACCACTGCATTTGTGTCCTATCTTTTTCTTTTGAAGGCAGATACTGTTTGCTCTTGTTATTGTATGACAGGTAGGTGGTTTATAACCTTATGCTTGCTGGCTGTAAAGTAATAGCCACAAATACTGTACTGCACCACTATACTCCACTATGCAGTATATAAAGTTTTCTGCTGAACCGCTGAACACACTTCGCTTTAATCAGCTTAGCAGGCTGGGGAAAGGCTCAGTATTCACACACATACACACACACACACGGAAAACACATCCCCTTGACATGCTCTTACTTTAATCACACACACACTTCAGGCTTTCACATAATCTGAAATAACAATAGGTTTGGCCACAGGGTATACTAACTAAAGGGGAGTCCGACACACACACACACACACACACACACACACACAACACACACACACACACACACACACATATTCACAAAACTCTGTGTTCAACTGTCACCCTGACAAACTTCCATTCCCATCCACTGATTTTTGCCAAGCCACTCTGACTAGGCTGGACTCCAACACTGTGACTGATCATAAAGGGGAATGTGGATCACAGCACTAGGGATGAGTAGACTGATGAGTTTGGATGGATGGAATTACGGACAGTCAGGCAGGGTAGATGAATAAATAGATCTTTGCAGTACATTTCCCCCTTCATGTAAATATGATGAGTGACAGTGTGACATGGCAGGAAGAATGTGGGTCTCTGTGGTAATAATAATGACAGGGCATTTTGATACCGGACCCAAACAACATGGCATTATGCAGGACATTTAGGATGAGAACAGTGAGGGAACAGCAAGTCCTGAGAGATGTGAACCATTCACCAGCTCCATACTATCACTGTATTTGGATCTTTGGTAAAACTGTACGTATTTATATTGAGATTAAACCTAAGTCAACATGATGAACATTTATACAGTATGTTGTGTCATTTATTTGTTCCACAAACAGCTAATTGGAGTGCACTCAGAAAGTTGCATTGATTCCACTCCGTGCCCGTTATGAATATAAACTCTGGCATGCCCTAATGCCATTAGTTTGTCTAAAAAAAACTGATAGTATTATATATCTAATCTGAAACAGACCATTTTGTTTTATTTTCTAAAATGCTTAGAAGAAAGCTGGCAGAATTTACCAAAGTTCCTGCAACTCTCGCTGTGCAAGTAAGGTTGCAAGAGTTTGTGGGTTAAAACTCCATTACATAACATGTTTTGCTCATTATCTACAAAGTGAAATTGTGATCATCATTAAAAACACATCTGTGACTGGCCTTACTAATACATTTGCAGTCCTTTTTTGGGGTCAGCAGTGTCCTAAGGTAGTTTCGGATCCATCTGACAAAAATGCAAACGAATAAATAGCACAGACTTCATCCCTACAGTAATTATAATGAGTTCTGTTGTTATCTAATGGATGCTGACATAGTTCTTTGCACATTTTACAGTCACTTCATTTAATATGCTTAAGTCACTGTGGGAAAAAAAAGTTGTATCAGGCAAAAATGGTCTCTACAGACGAGACAGTTAAGAATAATTTCTGTAATGCAGCTGTTCTCTTATTACCTGACTAGATCATTTATATGTGTGTAAAACATTTTAAGATCAACAAACACAGACCAATTCACAGAATACAAGAATATACAGTTGTACGTACCTGTTAAAAATGCTTTGATGCCCTCCAAATAACAGATACACATTTCTAAGAATTCTTTTCTTTTCTTGTTGAGGAACCTCTTTGCTCACAGCTCTATTTCCTTGCTGCCTGCATCTCCCCCCTCGTGCACAACTAACACCCTCCACACAAGGCTGTGCACACCCACATCTGAATACCAATCTCAGTAGCAAACATTCATAAATACATACAAAAGCATGAACATGGGTGCATGCACACACGTGCTAGAGGCTTAGCCTATTGTTGTGGATTAGTAAATGTATAGTACTAATCCAATTAGTGAGCAACACACATTAATTATTGCACAGTGCAAATGAATTAAGTAACCAGAGGGATGAGGTGGTGATTATATCACCGCACGCTTTGTGGCTACTTATATCTGGGTCAAAACTGTGTGGGTTTGTCACTGTGTTTACACCCTTAACATTATTTTTTTTCACATTACATATTGCTAGGAAATTACATGAAGTAATGCTTGATGACTTTTTTCACAAACTAAAATCTGCCTAGTTTGGGACAGTATAGCACCAATACAACTTTAAATGACCCATTGTTTCTTGTATAAATAATGTGCCCATGACATACAAAGGATACAACAACCAATAACAAACTGTGATGTGTAGCCTATTTTTTAAAAAAGTGAAGTAGATTCTATAGCACTTTAGTTTAGTTAATAACAAAACCATTAAATAAATCACGAAAACTGAGTCAAAACTACCCCTTCTCTTGAATGACTTTCTTGGTAACCATTATTTTGTCATTGCTCTATTAAGCCAAATTTGGCAAAATCTGAACCCATTGATTTTTAGTATGCAGTTATAATCCAAGATGTTTTTTACAGATATTAATTTTTCAAGTAGTCAAATCAAATAAAGTCAATTTTATTTATATAGTCAGAAATCACAATTCACAAATTTTCCCTGAAGTACTTTCCAATCTATACAGACAGCCTACATATAACACCTCCTATCCTTAGACCCTCAAATGTAAAAGCTGAAAACATCATCACCTGTATTGAAAATAACAAATTCATTTCAAATTGGGCAACAAATACAATAAAACAAGTGTTGTAAAACTTGGAGAAAGAAACATCGGTTGCTCAAACTGCCTCCTACATTACATCAGGGATGTGTCTACGAAACAACGACACAATAACAGAAATAGAAATTCTGACAAAATTAATCCCATCATGCTGTGCTCTATTTGCGGTATCGGGTGATTTATAGGGGACACCTCTCCGAGCTGAAAAATTGTATATTATTTACCATAACTCAAGATGTTAGATGAATATAAGGAACGTGGAAATATTTAATCTATAAAAAACACCCAGTTACATCATGAACTGATGCGCCAGACTCTTTCCTGCTGTTTGATCAGCCACTTCCTCCTGCTATTGGTTGACTTTCAGGCTTGTTCTGCACAGAGCTCCTTTGCGGGATCCATCAGGACAGGTGGAGGCAGCCGATAACACTTCAGCTGAGCCATGAACTCCTCCATCTCCCTCTGCTCCACCTGCCTCTGTCTACTCAGCAAGTAAAGGTCGATGGAAACCCTCTTCGGTGACTCCACAGCCCAGCGCATCACCAGACAGTCGGGGCAGGACGTGTAGACGAAAGTTCCGGTGAGATTGAAGCGATTCCCCACGTCGAAGGTGAAGGAGCTGCCTTCTACTGAGATGTTGTAGGGCAGCCGCTGGCATTGGTCACCAAAGCGGTTGATTTGCGTATATGAGAAAGCGGAGGCTTCACTGGTGTTGAAGAAGTACATAGTGATGCTGTCTCTGAGTCTCAGGGCATCCATGGAAGGCGAGTGGTTAAGACTGCCCGCAACTAAAGCCCATCTGCCCTCAAAGTGACGAGGCTCCAGCCGAGCCACAGGGTGGACTAGTTCTTCACAGGCCGGAGCTGATTGGCTCACAGACAGCGAGCACAGGAGAGCGATAATAAACACGGCGAACATCTCTGTATCTCAGTATCTTGGAATTACACAGTTGATATCCACATCTTTCCAGTTCCAGTTGAAGGTTCTCACACTGAGTGGAGTTGGATTTGGAAGCTTGTCCCCTTTTATATTAACAATTGAATGAAGAAAGTCCAGTTTTGCAACACAGTCCAGGTTCATTATCTCTTATCTAAGTGTAATGTAGATTCCATTATTGGGAAATGAAAGAAAGTCGTGTTAATATTTGTGGTTCATTTGTGGTTGTCTCCCACCTTAGATGTTATTGGTTATTTAGTTTCACTATCTTGGTATTTTCCTTTTTTAAGGACTAAAACATGAATGGATATTTTTTGTAGTGGTGGTTATCTCTTGTTTTTGCATACAGGAATTATACACAGACAGCAAAAACACATACGGTGCTTAATCAAGCTCATAATCAAGATAAGAATCATTTTCTAATGTGTTAATTCTAAGGATTCAAAAAAGGAGTACATGAAAGTCACTTGAGGCAATGCACTCAGCGGTTCTGTTATTAATCCCTGTATTTATCTCCCCTGCTGAGATAAAGACTTTGGAGAAGGGTTTGTTATATATACTATGTACACATATATTCAGAGATAGATATTCAAGTACAGAAAGATGAAAAATAGCTCCAGGATGGATTTTATTCAAATTCCACACATCAGTGACAGGATTTTAAAATCTTATAATTACTTTTTTTGTTTAATCTATTAATTATGTAATGGAATTAATATTAAATTAATAAATATATATTTAAAATTGCCAGGGAGTATGTGAATATTTGTGTGAAAACATACACAACAGTATTGATGTATGTTCATTTCTAATTACATCTTGAAAAAGGAATGCCGCTCAACCTTCTTCCCACATTTTATGTCTTTTTTTTAGTATAATTAGAACAAATGACTCATCATGCAGTGCAACAAATTAAATCCTATTAACACATGCTATAAAAGCAGTGTCCAACTACTATGTATATACTGCATGTATGATAAAATCATGATTCTTTCTTCTTCACCTTGTCAATTGTGGTCTGGGTTGTTATTTCTCCCCAAGAACAGGGATGTTCATCCCATAGCACAACTTTCACCAAGAAACCACAGTTTTGCAGCACATCAGTACACTTTTACTATTCATTATCCAGCCGTAGATTCCATTGAAAGAACATTTGATTATTCAGGGAATGATCAATATTTGAATTGGAATACCTCCATCTGTCTCTAATCTCCTCACATGCCACAGGCAACTGCTCACGGTTATTATATACAGAGAGCAGCAGAATATATCGTAGTTCATATAATTGGGTTCAGGGTTGCAAGTAGTAATTATTTTCAATATTGATTATTGTGCAGTTTATTTTCTTGAATAATAATTTGGCAATTAAACATGTGAAAAAAGTATATCCAGGGTGACATGTTCAAATTACATGAAACTGTTTACAATATGAAGACTTGAACCAGTGAATTTGAGAACATTAGTGCTTGACTTACTTAAATGATTGAGTAAGATTAATAATTGATTCTTTTTGTGTGTGTGAGTAATGGAGTAAGTAATCAATTAACCAATTGAACTCTCTGATTCTGTCAGAAAGTGCTAAAGAACTTTGAGTTCTTCCCAAAGTAGAGAAATGTTTGGATAAGCAAAAGACTTTTTAGAGGAGCATGTTTTTTTAATTTTAATATTTAAAAACATTATTAATGCTTGATATATTAAAGGTGACATAATGTACCCTTGTTCCAAGTCAATACAATTCCACATGGTCTTGATAAAAATGTCTTTGACATGTGTGGACAATTCTTTTAAATTAAGAATGAAACAAGCAAGCAAACAAAAATAAGAATGAAATGGATAGAGGAAAGGAAAAATAAATAAAAATAAATAAATACATAAATAACATTAGTGGCTTTATTCTTAGAGTCCAACCAGAGACTCACACACACACACACACACACACACACACACACACACACACACACACACACACACACACACACACACCTACATTTTTGTGGTTTGCTTCTTCATTGTTTGTGTTGCTGCTGTTGTTGTTTCCTCCCTTTTATTCCAGTTTGAGTCTAGTTGTCCCTCTAGTCTTGTTCTGGCACACATAGCAAGCATTCAGAAATAATAAGGACTTAAAGCCATATAGCTCCATTCCAGAGACCCATGGGCACATTACACAGCAAGGCAGACAAACAAGATAAATAAAACAAACAACTGTTGAAATCATATTATTGAACATTGATTCAGTCCAACTGAACTTTGTAATTGAAAATGCTGCTGCTAAATACTGCTGGATTTTCCAGCTAACCCTCAATTACACAATACTCAGAACTCCAGTGCCTTCATCCACCCGTGGAATCTGTGATTTTGAACAGATTGAAGTGCTGTAATTGTTTTTTTTTAAATTGGATATATTCTTTTTTATGTTTGGTCAGGTCTTCTCTGGCATATTGTGGTACATCTCATGATGTCTTTTATGCACACACACACACAGGTTCATGCACACACACACACACATCATAAGTTGTTATTTCCCTTTTCTTCATGGATGCCTTGCAGCATCCCTCCCCAACCCGCAGACAGGTGAATGTTTTCCAGACAGCTCAAGGCCGAGGCTGATAGCAAGGATTTCCTAGAATGACGCCTGTCTCCATCCATCTGGGTGTGTGGCTGCCGAGGTTGTTCCACTGGTTGAGCCTTTTACTAATCCTGGCATTAGTTAGTCTCCAGCGCTTCAGCAGAATCCAAGAAACTGCTCCTGGAGCTGAGTCACTACCTGTCAGGAGGGTGTTTATGGAGCAGATGCTGGTTGACTTTGGCCTGCTGGAGGGGCAATGATTCTGAGGGTAGAAACACAGTACAGGGAGTACAGTGGTTGATTTGAGGCATCCAACCACTATCCTGCAGGTCTCATTAGAGACTGAGTCCAATTTGTGGACATGATCTTCTCCATGCAGGGCAGGCATATTCTACAGTGGAATAGCACTGCTATAGTGACCAATATGATAATGAATTTTTATCAAGATTTGAATATGTCACAAAGATATTTTCTCCAGTGGTCGGTTATGCTCTCTAAAGCAGCAAATACAGAATAAAATAACATTTAAATTCAAACCAAAGTGAAAATATTTTTAAATAAAATCCCCAAACTTTCTCAACCAATAAGTCCTATACAGTAATCACATATTTTGAAAGAATATAAAATTGAATATTTGCAGAAATAAATCTCAGGTTATATATGGGTGCCCTTCTAGTGAAAAAAAGGCAGTTTCCCTAAATCTGAGATATTGTTTGTCTCATATTGGGTTGGAACTTTTTTAAATATAAATTTATAGAAATGTATCAATTTTAATAGTATAAAAACGTATAGAAGATAAATGACAATATTACACAGTATGATGTTGCAAAATACAAAAATAAAAGTTTTTTGAGAAATCTAATTCATTTATTTTTCCTTATTTATGAACAAAAAACAAGAACTTAACATGAAAAAGGGTTGAAAACATTATTTCTAAAGAGGGACACTGCATTTAAAACATACACAGGCTTACCGACTGATCAAAGTCAAAGTCAAAGTCAGTTTTATTGTCAAAAACCATATGTACAGGTTGCACACACAGAATTTGAAATTGCAGCGCTCCCTAGGCCCACAATGAACATTAAAGCGTCTTTTAAACAAGACAATAAAACAAGATGACTAACATAACAATATAGCAACATAACATAACAAACATATCAATATAAACACAGAGGGGGAAAAGGCTTGTATATAATACAAAATATATTGCTCCAAATTAGTTGAAATGCAACATGTCAAAAAAGGTAACATATACAAGCCTGCTGCTTTGGTTACTCCTGCGTTACATCAAGGATATTATTATGTCTGCTTAAATGGCGACATCGAACTGAAGACACTGTGTTTTGCAAAAACAGTAAAGTAGAGCAGAATTAAGCCTTTGCGGAAAGCACAGCCTGAGTCTCTTTAGCCTTTTTGTGGCTTTGACTTCTCTTCACTTTGACTAGTTTAGTGGTCGTCTTTTCTGGACAAATGGATGAAGCTCCTTGGTAGGATCCATCACAACAGGTGGAAGCATGTTCAGACACACCACTGAGCCCTGAACTCCTCCATCTCCTTCTGCTCCACCTGCCTTCCTCTGCTGAACAGGTAACAGCATAGCAGTTCATTAGACTCTGTGTCAAAAGTGCATCACCACACAGTCAGGACAGGATGTGTAGACGAATGTCATGGTGAGGTTAAACCCATTGGAAGGTGAAGCTGTTGCCTTCTAGTGAGATGTTGTCGTGCACGTATCAACAGCTGTCGCCCAAACTGAATATACGTGTGAAGGAAATGCTGGAGGTTTCACTGGCTTTGCTAAACTCTATGCTGGTACTATTTCCACGTTTGAAGTTCTCTAGGTGTCCTTGGATCACTCAGGTTCCCTGCAACTAAAGCCAATCTGCCCTGCAGGTGACCAGGATCAAGCAAACAAGTCTGGAAACGTGTCTGATGAAGAGGTTATTCTGACTTTAATGCCAAATACCAGAATGCAGAGTCACATTTGCACCCATGGATCCTCTGAGTATGAAATAAAAGACATTTTAAAATATTGGGAAATTAATTGTTTACCCTGAAGGTTTATCAGTTGTTTCTAACATAGTCAGCTCATGATCAGCTGTGTATTGTATGTTGTAATACTGGAAATTCTAGAGTCCCTTTTTTTCCACCTTAGGGTTGTGAAATGAATTAATGTACACTGGTACTGTGACTGGCTGCTGTGACTAAGTATATACAATATATATATATATATATATATGTGTGTGTGTGTGTGTGTGTGTGTGTGTGTGTGTGTGTAACCTTAAAAACTTGCTACCAGTCAGTCAGTCAGTCATTTTCTATACCTGCTTATTCCTCATTAGGGTCGCAGGGGTCTGCTGGAGCCTATCCCAGCGCGTTACGGCGAGAGGCAGGGATACACCCCAGATGGTCGCCAGCCAATCGTGGGGCACACACACCATTCACTCACACCTACGGGCAATTTAGAGTTGCCAATTAACCTCAGCATGTTTTTGGACTGTGGGAGGAAGCCGGAGTACCCGGTGAAAACCCACGCAGACACGGGGAGAACATGCAAACTCCACACAGAAAGGTCCCAGACCCAGGACCAAGGAGGTCTTGAACCTGCAACCTTCTTGCTGTGAGGCAGCAGCGCTAACCCCTGCACCACCGTGTCACCCCAACTTGCTACCAGTTTAACTCTTAACTCTTAAAAAGTTTTTTTTTTAAATATGCTTTCAGACAGTTTTTATTCTCAGTGAATTGAATAATAATAATAATAATGTTTGTTTTTTTTTGGTTACACTATTTGACATTTCGCATCCAAAAAATTGCCTCATTTCATGTGCAGGTACAGATGGACTTTCACATGACATGAAACAACTTTTGCAAGACTATCCCTTTGTAATATAATGCATCATATATAAGACAAAAATTGTAAAAAAAAAAAAAAACTCAAAAGATTGCATCTTACAAATATATTTATCTCTCCTACATGTACATCACAATTTATCAAAATCATGTCATGTATTTTCTCAGTGTCTCTCAGTCTTGTTGTCCCTCAGTCTTCTTCTCGGTCTGAGCTGTTGTGTTGCTGGCCGTATCTTCAGGACAAAGCTCCTTGGTAGGATCCATCACGGCAGGTGGAGGCATGTTCAGACACTCCATTTGACGTCTGAACTCCTCCATCTCCTCCTGCTCTAGCTCCCTCCTCCTGCTGAAAAGGTAGACATGTGTCCTCTTTCCTGATTCCACATCGAAGCTCAGCAGCAGACAGTCATGGCAGGATGTGTGGACAAAGGTCGTGGTGATGTTGTCAAAGGTGAAGCTGCTGCCATTCAGTGAGATGCTGTAAGAAACATGGAGGCATTTGTCATCCATACGCCTGCTGCGGCTGAAGGTGTTGGTTTCACTGGAGTCGCCGGAGAAGTTGACGGTGGCACTGTGGCTAAGATTTAACTGCTCCATGAAAGGCAGATGATTGATACTGCCAGCAACCATGGCCCGTCTGCCCTGCAAATGACTGGGATCCAGTCGGTCTGAAGGACGGACCAAGCCGTCACAATCCAGAGGAGCTGAGTGGCTCCCAGACATGAAGCAAATGAGAACAACGATGCACACAGCAAACATGTTTCTATACGATGAAATCAAAATCTTCTGTTGTGTTTGCAAGCAGCTGTTGAGATAATTATCTGAAGTTGAGGTTGATTCTAGTTTCTAGTTTTTATAGTTGTTTCAAAGACCTTTAGGTTATGTAATGCTGAAAATCCCAGAGATGAAAGTCCATTTTTCATGTGGGGGTTCTGTGATTGTGAAATGAGTAAATGTTTTCTTTGTCTGTGACTTATAATACATGCAATGCTGCTGTATTTTTTATTGCTTTTAATTGAATAGATAATCAGTGTTTGTATGGCTCACTATGTCACCACAGACACTTGGACAGGACAAGCTGGGACTCAAACCCAGTGATCAGTCGACCTTCCACCTCCACCAGCTGAACCATGCATCAGGATTTTTGCTTAAAAAATGTCTTATAAAAACTGTCTAGAAATTCATTAATATATCAAAAGAAAACAAGTGCAACTTGTGAATAAACATTGCACACTATTTTTATTATTGTTAATAAAAATATTTATATTTTAGTGAAATAGTGTGATTGTTTACTTACATGCACAATATTTTTGAAACTACAGAGCAGAATAATATGTAGGTTAATGGCAACGTATTAAGAAAAAAGTCTAAACCTGGCAAACATGGTTAATTTGTGATGTTTTTTCAATCAATCATGGGCGGGTCCATATAAAAGAAAAAAGTATTTTTATATTAAATTATGTTTTGGTATATGAGTATACCAATATTTAAGGGGGCATATGATGCTTTTAGTTATTTTCTTTTTGTATATACAGCTATGATGTCAGATGTCCTTTATAAACATGGTCAATGTTCCAAAACTTGGGAAAAATAGAATGTAAAAATGCAGATCTAAATATTAGCTGCATGAACACTGCAATGGTGGAACTCCTGAAGGTGAGGTCCCTTTCACTGCATGATAACAAAAGCGATAAAAACCTGATTTCACATATGCTTATCTTTTTTTTTTTTTTAAAAAAAAAAGGTCAATTAATCAAAAATGAAAATCACCTTTTTTATTAATAATTTATTTTTTACTCAGTTTTTTATCTGCTATAATGTGTTTCTATATGTCTCTTAGTCTAATACATATACTATTAGCTGAGGGATGAAAAAGCTCAGTGACTAACACAATGCACATCATGAATAATTTGGTGGTTATCACTGAGCTGTTTAACAAACATTTAAAAGACAAACATATATCAAGTTACAGATTTTTGGAAAACCTTTAAAACTGTGGGTGTGATATTTTCCAGTAGCCCTCGCACCTTACACAACACAGAAAAGGTATTTATTGAAGTAATTTCAAGCATTGTTATGTTGCTGGCATATTGATACTGTACATGTGTGTGTGAAGAGACAAAACGGTACGGGTACTGGTCATATAATTTCAATATCATGAAAAAGTTTATTTATTTCAGGAATTCTATTAAAAGTGTGTAACTTGTATAATGTATACATTTATGTCATACATACTGTGAAGTGGAATCTGTGATACGTCAGACCCAACAATGCAGTAGAGCTGAAGGCCACTATCAGGGCAACCTGGGCTCTCATAACAGTAGTTATGCAGTAATTAGAAAAAAGGAGCCCCAACCAAATATTAAGTGCTGTACATGCTCCTACTTTTCATGTTCATGCTTTTACAGTTGGCCATCATTATTAAAAATCTTTTTTTGGGATCAGTCTTGAGTAATATTCTAACCTTCTGAGGTACTGAATGTACCTGTAATGTATGTGGGAGTTTCATATTTTTCAAAATTAAAAGAAATAATAAATCATTATCTGAATGTAATTACTGATTGACCGACATTTTTATTTAAAGAGTATATAAACATTTTCATTGTCTCTCAGTCTTTTTGTCCCTCAGTCTTCTCCTCGGTCTGAGCTGTTGTGTCGCTGGCCGTCTCTTCAGGACAAAGCTCCTTGGTAGGATCCATCACGGCAGGCGGAGGCATGTTCAGACACTCCATTTGACGTCTGAACTCCTCCATCTCCCCCTGCTCCAGCTCCCTCCTTCTGCTGAACAGGTAGAGATGCTCTCGCTTCCCAGACGCCACGATCATACGCATCAGCATGCAGTCATGGCAGGACGTGTGGACGAAGCTGGCGGAGAGGTTGCTTTTATCTGTCCCATCGTAGGTGAAGCTGCCGCCTTCCAGGGTGATATTGTAAGAACTGTACAGACACTTGTTATCCAAACGGATGCTGCGAGTGTAGGAAATGGTGATGTCACTTGAGTTGCTGGAGAAGTCGACAGCGGCGCTGTCTCTCTGTTTGAATCGCTCCAGGTATGGTAGATGGCTCAAGCCGCCGGCGACTAAAGCCCATCTTCCTTCCAGGTGACGAGGACGTATTTGATCTAAAGGTCGCAGCAGCTGTTCACAGGTCAGAGGAGCCGACTGGCTCCCAGACACCCAGCAGAGGAGAGCAAGAACACACACAACAAATATCATTCTGTTGCTGTATGAGTTGTGTCAAGCATCAGTCACACTGCAGTGTTTAACTGAACATGTGGCTGCTGAAGACGAATCACTGGTTATGTAGTTGGTCTGAAACATCAGTTTCACAATACAGAAAATACCAGAGTGCAGAGTCCCTGTTTTCACCTGCAGATTCTAGGATTGTGAAATAAGGAACATTTTGATAAATGTCCATGACTATTAATGTGTCATCTGTGTTAATGTTATAAAATCTCTCTCTCTCTCTCTCTCTCTCTCTCTCTCTCTCTCTCTCTCTATATATATATATATATATATATATATATATATATAATAAACATTCTAAATTATAATATTTTTGGGAAATTTGGGGTGCTTTGTTTGGCGGTCACTATTTTTATTATTTTAACCCTACGGGTCAAATTGACCTGATTTAAAGTTTGAGGATCTAGGAAAACCTGGAAAAAGTAGTATTTAAGTAACGTTAGTATTTAATCTTATTTAATTTGTATTAATTTGAATATTTTCCCCTTTTAAACAACTGTTTAAATTGTATTTTGATGCTTTTAATGTTTAGTATAAAGCACTCGTTGAAATGTTCTATAGAAATAAATTTGCCTTGCCTTAATCAACATATAATAATAAAATTGTTCATTTCACATATATGTTCATTTTTGCTTCACAAACAGTGCACTAATGTAAAACAAAATGTAAATGTTAAGTTTCGATGTAATGTAAAGTGATTGGTTTTAGGAGGGTTAATATATGGAATATGGAAACATATCAGTCATAGCTTAAAAACATAGAAACAATATATAACTGACTCAAAGCGGATAAGAGTAAAGTGGAATTTCATTATATAGTTGTTTTCCCTTTGAATTAAATGTCAAACACTTCTTCAGTGCTTGTGTATAAATATTTCGGTCTCTGGTGTTCCAGCTAAACACACAAACTGTGAAATAAGACCACCTACTCATTCTGTTGTGGCCTCATCCACAAGCCGGATATCAAGTACAGAGTAGAAGTTAATAGCGACCGCCCACATCAATGTAGTTACCTTAGCAACTTTGTCACTTTTTAGACCCTTTTAACAACCCATGAGTCCACGCGTTAACCCCACTAACATTGTAACGTAATGTTAGGAGCCTGGTATATAGAATCCAGCCTCCTCACCAAGAAAATTGCTCAAATGCTGAACTGAAAACTGGATTTTGGATTTTAGGTTTTGACTTTCTCTTCCCAAACATTATTTGTCACTGATCCCAGAATGAAACCAGCAAGGAGACATATATTTATACATTTATTCATTTTCATTAAACAAAGTTATGCAACATAAGTTTATCATCGCGAACATAAATCATACATCAAAGTCTCTTAAGCCTCCCGTCCCTTTGCTTTCTCTTTACTGGGAGCTGCTGGGAGTGGACAGTTTTGGGCAAAGCTCCTTGGTGGGATCCATCACGATAGGCGGCGGCATCTTTAGACACTGCACCTGAGCCTTGAACTCGTCCATCTGCTGCTGCTCCACCGCCTTCCTCCTGCTCAGCAGGTGAAACTCCACAGATGAGTAATTTGGTGCCTTGATGATCAACCTAAACACCACGCAGTCCTGACAGGACGTTTGGAAGAACGTCCCGGTGAAGTTAAACTCCGCCACCACAAAGCCAAAGTTGGAGCCCTCCAGTGAGATGTTGCGGTAAATATACTGGCACTGCACGTCGTAGCGGATGCCTTGGGTGTATGTGGAGTTGTGGTAATCAAAAGAAATGCTGTCTCTTCCTTTTAGATTCTCCGCATCTTGTTCATCCGTCAAGCTGCTGGCGACCAAAGCCCACCTGCCTTCCAGGTGGTGGGGATCCAGTTGGTCCAAAGGCCGGACCAGGCTTTGGCAGTCGATAGGAGCTGAACGGCTCACAGACATCAAGCAGAAAACAGCAGCAAATACGGCAAACATGTCTTTATTTGTTTCTTGCACAGTCTCGGTTTGTGCTGCAGCGTGGAGCTGGAAATGTGTCTGATAAAGAGTTTACTCTGGATTCATAGTTGTATCAGAAACCTTCATTTTCACAATGCTGGCAAACACAGAGTCACCTTTGCACCTGTGGATCCTCTGTGATTGTGAAATAAAACACACGTTTAAATATTGAGCAATTTATTGTTTACACTGAAGATTTATCGGTTGTGAGCGATGTGGTTGGTTCATGGTCAGACAAATATTAGTGTGCACTCTTTGTGCCTCCTTTTTAAAAGTGCTAAATTAGCCTTTACAAATTTTAATGAATATTTCTCTCTTCATACTTGAGCCACTCTGAGACACAGTTCTGTAAATGTAGTTGTAACAAAATTCATTTGTAAAAATATTGATGCCAAAGAGCAGAGTTGCTTCCGCACCACAAATTTCTTTGCAAACCTAAATTATTCAATGTTTTTTTTTTTGTGAATATAAGTAAAACTGGAATGTGCTCCTTTATGACCCTACGGTATATGCACATTTTATACATATAAACATTATACTGGCACAGCAGAAGTTGTTGTAATCAATGGTTAAACTGTCTCTTCCTTCTATAAGTTCTCTGCATCAGTTGTGTCCAGCACCCCGGAGTCCTGTTATTTCTTTAAGTTGCCGGGCAACCAGCAGAGACTCAAGGAAGCCACTGTTCTTGTTTTGGACAAAGAATTTTTGCATCATGTAATAACTCCCCATAAAACAACATATGCCAATTAATGTGTTAAATACACATGTATTTAATATGCACAAAAGAGGACAGAATAAAAATGAATCTAATATTAAATATATAGGAACTATATATATATATATATATATATATATATATATATATATATATATATATATATATATATATATATATATATATGTGTGTGTGTGTGTGTGTGTGTGTGTGTGTGTGTGTGTTTAAGGTAGAGTATGACTCCATTCATAGTTTAGTCTTTCTGGAAACATGAAACATGATAATGTATGTTAGTATCTACTATTGTGCTTGCATGTAAACTTTGAGCACCCTGTGGTGACAACATAACTTTGTAAGAGACTCATTAGCATTGTGGCTGAATGCTACACCAAAAATATGAGTTTAAAATATTAAAGCCCTCGTTGATTAAACCAGTGTTTGAAAATGAATATTATTTATAGATGAGCTTTTGAATAGAAATCATGTCTTATGCTGACCTCAAAGTAGTTTATTGTGATATTTATGATCATTTTACATGTAACTAACTTTGCGCTGCCATAACACAGACTTGGCAAAGGAAGCTATTGATATGTACAGAACCAGTAACTAATAATTCAAAGTCGAAGGATTTGTTACATAATTAAAGTGTCCCATATGAACTACATCTAAAATATTTTGTATCAAGATAAAGAAACTGATCTTTGTATATAATTCCTTCATAGTTCTTTAACAATATTGCTTTTGGATTTGAGGGTTATAAATGAGGAGGTGAAAAAAATAAATATGATTATAAGGAAAAAAGCCTAAATATTTAAAACCACTAATAGGCAACAACTTTACACAAAATGTTACCGGAAGTACCAGTGGACTCTAGCAAAGGATTTTAGAAATAATAAAGAACCGAAGCTCATTTTTGAATGTGGGTGGATTATTTTGAGGAGTCAGGGTTATTACAGAACATATTATCAAATACAGACAGGGAAACAAGATTATATGTATGTATGTGTATGTGTAAGAAAAGAGAGAAGAGAGAAATAAAAGTAAAGCTTCTATAATTGTCTTCTCCTCACACTGGGCCACCCATCTTTGCAGATCCATGGCCAAACCTAAGCTAAAATCTATGTACTGTACAAGGCAGCATTTTTTTTTGTCTCTGTCCACCAGCTTTTGTTACTGTTCTGTTGCCAGGCAACAAGCAGATATGTCACTGGTTCTGTTTTGGCCAAGAAATATTTTGCAGCATGTAATTCCCCATATATTTGCATGTTCTCCCCGTGTCTGTGTAGGTTTTCACCGGGTACTCCGGCTTCCTCCCACAGTCCAAAAACATACCGAGGTTAATTGGCGACTCTAAATTCCCCGTAGGTGTGAATGTGTGAGTGAATGTGTGTGCCCCACGATAGGCTGGCGACCATCTGGGGTGTATCCCTGCCTCTCGCCGCAATGGGATTGGCTCCAGCAGACCCCTGCGACCCTAATGAGGAATAAGCGGGTATAGAAGATGACTGACTGACTAATTCCCCATATAAACAACACACGTCCTACGAGGCTTCTGAGCTCTTGACCATACCTCTGTCCTTAAAGGTTCAGTAAGCAGTTTCTGGTGGCATCTAGTGGTGAGGCTACAGATTGCAACGGACGGATCAACGAACCAGCTAAGGTGGCTCAATGGAAGAAAACCCACTTCTAATGTAGATCAAATCCTCTCATTCTAAGGTAATAAAAACACAACAATTCTATTTTTGATTGAATTATATGCTAATTACAGACAACTATAGACACTGTGGTTGCATGGTACATGTCAGACCACTATGTCTCCATGACAACCCACTCAATTATGTATTTCATGTGGTAATGAGTGAAGTGATAGAGGGTTAATTAACTGAAAGGTGGCTCCAGAAATCATACTGTAAAAGCAACTACGCATCAAACACACATTACCCATTTTTCTATTTTAATGAGTTATATATAGATCTCTGTGATCCCCAACAGAAGAGACTGAGGGCTGTTGACGGTATTTATATTCACAGTACAACAAAGCTGCAGTAGCCTCTATAATACTAGGATTATAGTGATGTGAAGTGTATTTGTGGATCAGAATAATCATATTAGCCTTGGACGGACTGTACACACACAGGCCTCTACAGCCTTATGGTCTGAACAAGTTAGCTACTAGGCACTAATCAACTTTCACTTGCCATGCAGAGGAATTCCTGCAGTTTGAGCATTTATTTCTCACACGTATATGGTTACCTTCAAGGCCTGTCAATCAAATAAATAAGGTTACAGCAGCAGCACACACACCAGCAAGGATCTCACTTTGGAGGTCTGTAGACATCGGGGACACATTTACATTGAAAAGATATGAAAAGGTGAGATTTGCATAATCTGTGACCTTTAGTGACTACCCACCTCCTGCCTCGTTTGGATTGTTATTGGCTCCTCATGTGTTTTTCTTCCTATAGTCCTATAATTGTTGGACAGGACCCCTGGGAGTTGTTAGCTCAGCTTATTTTCACAGGTACATGGTGCAGATAATGAATCTTTGGTCAGGCCCCTCAGAAAAACACTGGCTCAATATACTTGTAGCTAAGCACAAAGATTTTGGAGGCACATTGAGGGCAACACAAGGTACATCATCTCGCAAGCTCAGTCCTTGTGATCCTGCCAGGACTAGGATTGGATACCTGTGATCAAGATGCTAATTCGTTCTCTTCAGTTGTCACAATTATTGACTCGTCTAAGGTGAACTGGAAAATCACCACTCATATTTTCTCAAGTGTGCTAGGCAAGTTTAGGGTTTAAAAATGGCTCAATCTAAGGTAATAAAACACAACAATCCTCATTTTGACTGAATTATACATTGATTAAACCATACTAATGAATAATATATTATATTCCTGTTAAATAGCACTAAATCTTATACAGTGGACTTTTAACTTTCCATCCAAATTGTGTGTTTTGGGAGTATAGATTTCTTTTTGTGTCTTAAAAGGTCCCTGTGGAGCAGGAATACATGCATAACATTAATAATATTATTATTAATATACTGTATTTTGATAGGATCCATGTTCTTTCAGGATTCTTTCAAATTAAAGTTGCATTATGTTATTAGAATAGATACATCATTGGTTAGGATCTGATGCTTCTATTATAAAAGAGAAATAACATTATGAAACAAATGGGTAAACATTATCCAGTTTGTGTACTACTAGTGCGAGGCAATGTGGTGGATTTTGGGACAAAAGTTGAATGAATCAAGTAATGTATCACATATGTCAGTTTAATCAACTATTGATTAATCATTTCAAAACTGACATCATACAATCTCATTTCCACATGCTTTCTGCATACAGTATATACATCTCTGTCAGGAGCACTGGAGCCTCTCTTCAAAAGCAATCTGGTGAAAATACAAAATTCATTTCATTCATTCATTTTCAGGTATTTTAAAAATAATCTCTTTTAAAAGTTTTCTTTTTTTGGTTATGGCCCACAAAACATCCAGTGGTGCACACCTTGTTGTTTGTAAATAAGACGCACAGCTACTAGGTTTGTGTAATCTGTATTGCAGAGAGAATAAAAATGTTCAGGTCCTAAAATATCTCTAATAAAAGACCAAAATCAATAAAATATTCAGATTTAAAGTCATTAAATTAGATAATACAAACCTCTCCACATCTTTTCCAGTTCACTCTCATATGTACATAATGAAAACTACTCAATTAATTCTACATGTAGATACAACAGTTGACAAGAAAACATATTTACTCTGTTTTCCAAACAACCGCATCAAAAATGAAAAAATATTTTTGCAATCCTATGTAGTTTGGCTGGCTTGTCTGCTAACCGGAAAAATTAAAGGTCCCATATTGTAGAAAGACAGGTTTCAAGTTCT
This sequence comes from Lepturacanthus savala, assembly GCA_030544235.1. Taxonomy (NCBI): domain Eukaryota; kingdom Metazoa; phylum Chordata; class Actinopteri; order Scombriformes; family Trichiuridae; genus Lepturacanthus; species Lepturacanthus savala. Next base: position 22,240,326 of record CM060466.1, read on the forward strand.
CAGTGTTATATAAATACTGCCTCATGTTTCAAAAAGTTCAATCCACAGCGAAATGTACACAGCCTGTAGTCAGAAACCAGGCCTCAAAACAAGCAGTGTGGACTTTTGTTAAGTTGTGGCCTCAGAACTATGCAGTCACTGCATGCCCACTATTCACAGCCATTCAAATAAGTCAGAGGAGAGGCTCGATAAAATTAATGAGACAGTCACAAAACGGTTCTTTATAGAGCTCCATAAAGAAGCTTCAGAGGGGAGATGTAAAACTATATTTGATGTGATGATTTTTGTTACTTAAAATCATAAATATATATTGTTAGGGATATCAAACCTTCAAATTAAACCCAAGAGAAGTGGGCAATATGGGAGTTTTAATCCAAACTAAAAATGTGTAAAGGGAACACCATGTTTTTGGTCCATGCTGTGAAGTAAATTTAAAAGTGCAGTCAAGGGTAATGAGCTCCAAAAGGCACTAAAAACACCCAAAAGTCCACTTCATACCCTTACCCTCTTCATGTTGGAGAGAGCTCACTTCCTCTTGGAGAATCAAAGCTTAAGAATAGCAAGAGAAATTCTCAATATGACTCCGACAAATAAGAGCAGAGGGTGAAAAGAGAGGAAAGGGAAGCAGCTAGTGTGTGTACTGATTTGATAAAGGATGGGTGGACAACATAAAGGGACAAAGGGAAGGAGTGTGTTATGAATTGAGCAGCTGAAGGATACTGAAAAGCCTGAAGAGGGAGAGAGAAAAGGATGCACAGAGCAGGGCATTTACATAACAGAGCAGCACTGGCAGGTTTTGTGTTTGGGTGCCGCAGTCTCCTCTCCTTGGTTGGCCCTGGTTGGGGTGTGTGTCTCTGTGCTGGTTGGGCTGCTGGTGGCTGCTGCTGCTGGCTCTGCCTGGGTGTTGGGGGCTTTGGTCTGGGACAGAAGGGGCTCCAGCTCCCCCGGCTCTGCCTCTGTCCTCTGCTTCTCCTGGGGATCAGCCAGGGGAACCTCCTGGAACTGACCGGGCACGACGGCAGGGTCTTGGGCTTCTAAAGGCGCCTCAGCTCCCTCTGGTGCCGCCGCGGTTTCACCCTCTACCCCCACCTGCTCTGTGGTGAGAGCGTGGGGTTCTGCCTCAGAGTAGACTGGCACCACAGCCACTGCAGTGCCCTCTAGAGGGGACAGCGGCTGCACAGAGACCGGCGCCTCCGTTTGGTTGTCCTCTACTTCAGCTTTTGTCTCTACATCTCCATTTTCATTCTCCACATCTGCATCTCCAGTTGTCGGCTGACGCTCTGGAGTGAGTCTATTTTCTGATTCTGTGAACATTTCTGGAGCTGCATCTGTTTTTATGACCTCCTCCTCAGCTTCTGTTCCCTCTGGATCCGCTTCTGGATTTGGCAGAGGGGGTTCCTGCGGATGTGTGATCTCCTGCTGATCTTCCTGAGGTATAAGATCCTCAGATACATCGTCCCCTTCGTCTGTGATGATTACACGTTCCGCTCTCATTACCAGAGTCCCTTCTTCCTCATCGTGAATGTTGAAATGTGGGACCCGACCAAGCTCTGGCTCAGAGACCTCTGGGCTCAACCCAGGTTCCAATTTGATGCTGACACCACTCTCAGTTGGCCCGTTGGTGGTGGACTGAGGTATCTCCTCTGCCGCATCATGATTTATGTTTGCATCTGGGTCTTCTCTGCCATTAGTCATCACAGTTGTGGTTTCTTCCAGTAGTGGGGTTTGGTTTGTCTTCACTTCTTCTTCTTCTGTTGTTTCTAAAGATAAAACATTAAATTAACATTGCTCTCATTAATTGAGTGAATTAAGGGGATTAATAATAAAAAAAGCCAGCGCTGTTCTACTTTGCAATGGTGTTGAGTGAATTTGCAATCAATACGACACACTTTCATTAACACTGATTATTATCTTTTATTGTAGTTGCTGTACACACAACGTTACTTGATTGCAATTAGTGGTTGCTTTCTCGCCAATATGTCAGCATTCAATAAAGCTGTATTGTTATGCTGTTAATAAAAGGTTCTGGCATCCATGGTTTAAATGCAAATCATGGAGAAGTCACTCACCCCTCAGAAAATATAATAAAATAGAAACTAGCAAAGGACAATGTGTTTCACCTACATGACATAAAATACTGACAATGAATGGAGATCTACAGATCAGAACAACAATCATCAAGAGAGTATATTATTTATACCATCATGAGGAAATTTATTAAACACTGTCAGACCAAGAGTCATGAGAGAAGGAAGTGCAGCCAAAGTAATATAGAATATAGAAAGTAGTATACTGTAAAATGGAATGAAAACTTGCTCATCTGCAGTTTGAGCAGCATGGAGCTGACACATCTGCGTACCCACTGCCCTCTAAAAAAGCAAATTATGCACTTGCGCTCCTATTAGCATAACTATATATGCAAAACTGTATTCAACATGTGTAAATATTCATCACAGCATGTGTGAACTATAGGTGTGCCTGTGCCACTCCTTTCTTTAGAATGCAAATTTCATTCCTACAATGCATTATGAGGAGTAAATATATAGGGGACTTTTAAGGGGCGGGTTTAAGCAGGTGATCAGATAAGAATTAACAGGAGAACGAGTAGAAAAGAAAAGTGGTTTCAGCTTAAATGTGGTAAAAGAGATGTTGACATCAATGAGTATTTTATGATGTCAATGTGATAATGATTGGCCATGTGCAGTTTAGAACATACAAATCAAGTCTTACCCACCTGATACTGTTACATTGTTTGCTCCGTTCTGAACAACAGCATCTTGGACTATTTCTGAGAGGGAACAAATGAGAACAATTTGTGTTGCAATGTTAAGCGGTAGCAGTGATTTTCAGTTAGAAATACAGTATAGAAAACATGAATTACAATATAGAGGAGATTACTTTCAGAAAACAACACAAATGATATATTAATCATACAGTGCTTGTAAATTCATATAGTCAAACAAACTAAGATGCATCTCTTATCCATGTTATGAAATCCATTGACTGCAGAATGAAACATAATAAATATATGTTAGTATAGCCTCACTTGTCCTGACATTGATGCACATATGCACCACTAGAAAAAAACAAAATGTTTCAGAAGAACTTCCTTCAATTTGTATTATACAGTAGATTCTTTATTAAATCTATACACGTTATCAATTACAAATCCTTTTTATTGGACACAAACACAGATGCATTGGGGAGGACTCAAAACATTAAACAATTTATATCCAATTATTATGTACTGATGTATTAATTAAGGGTATAAGTGCAGCCTTGGATACAGGCGATGGTAGCCAGAAAAGCACTTACCCACTCCTTCTGTCACTGCCTCCTGTTGGGAGGAAAGGGAAACATGGTTATTTTGTAGATGGGGAAAAAAGACAAAAATGAAATATAAATACAGTAACATTACACATTTACTATTAAATATCATTCCTCATATTTTTTCAAAAGGCAAGCACGGACTGTGTCAGGTGAATGTTTGTGATTAAGTGAAGAGAGTCACAACTTCCTGCCTGGTCACAAGGGGGAGTGTTAAAGCTGTAACCCGACCTGACCAGTGACGAGCTGACACCTTTCCACAGTTTAGTGTTACATGCATTTAACAACATCAGGGGAACAATTATCAAGCGTTCTAGTGTAAGACGGTACTCCCAACTGTTCATTTTTAATTTTCTTATTCCTGTAATAAAGATAATGTGCATCCTTGGCAAACTAAACATGATTGGATACAGTCATGTCCTACCAACAGTAATTTATACCAACAGTATATTTATATTTTGTTCAGGTCATCTCAAATAATAGCAGGGTATAATACTTTAGAGATGCCCTATAGTCATATTGTTAAAGTGCATTCCCCAAGACTGTAGCAATACAGAAATAACAATTTTATAGAGTGGTTCACAGAAAGCATAAAGTTTGAAAACTGCATAATTTCTTGGAAATTGGAAAATCATTATACAATTAATTTTGAAATAACTGTCAGATACAAGATATCATAACCTCTACTTTGCAGCTTTGAGTGTTGTAAAACATCTAAAACTCTCCTGACATCTTTAGTTTATTTTTTATTTTTATTTCTAACAGCAGATATAGGATAATTCATAAATAGCTCTCAAATCTTACTTTGAAGTATGACTTTTGGTCTTAGGTCAACTTTCAGTGCGATTTCAAGGACTGATTCTGAGAATCTTGCTAAATATGGGCCAAGTGTTGTATTTGACAGTTATCCTGTGCTGTATGTGTGCATTTGTTGCAAATAAAACCCCACTTTCAAGAATCTCAACATGTCAAATCCATAGGCTCATAAGAAACATTACACAAAGAAATTGTTAGGATGGCTAACCAGCTGTAATAGCTACTTAAAGAGGAATCCACTGTCTATATGTCTCCAGCTGATTTGAGCTAAACTCTAAAAGCCAAGGTTAGGATGAACACATAACTATAAAAAAAAGAACTGCTGGCAGACGGTAGAAAATTAGCTTTTTTTCTACTATAAAGTCTTTTAGTGAGGTGAGATAAACATACTTGCGCTCGGCTTGAGGTGAAACAATAATTTGAAGCGGATCAAGTGCTGAATTGTTTATGTAACAAGGCAGCTTACATTCATACAGTTCCTGTTTTTGATAAAGAGGCGCTACATCAAGGGTACATTCAGAGAGGAAATGCATTATTCATGGCAAAAAGCCATAGACAGAAGTTGTGGGAATTTTTCTGCCTAATAGAAGATGATAGATCAAGCTTGTTTGGCATTTATTCCACCACCCCCCCAAACACACACACGTTCATGTCTGTGTATGTAAGTTCCTCACCGTTTGGCCATCCTCCATCTGTTCCTTCAGCTTCTCTTCCTCCTCTGCCAGCCGATGACTCTCTGCCTGCAGCCTGAGACACACAAAACAAGCCCATCAAATCTAATACTAACAATGCACTCTTAGTTAATGACGTTTTTAAATATTATGATGTATATACATTCAAATGTGATCCCATATATGATTTATGACACACGTCTTTCCTAAGACTGTGTGATTAATTCCCCCAGAGGACATATACAGTGTGAGAGGAAGCAGAGCTGTTCACCTTTGCAATAACACTGCTAGGATATAGGAGTGAAATCTTCAGGGACTTGCTAACATTGTCCACTGCAATAAGAAAGAACCTCATCCTGTCTGGCAAGTGTGCAGGTTGGAGTGGATTACCCTTTTAAGCTTAGTTTACCCTCACAATGTTAGCAGTGATCAGCCACTTGCCAACTGGGAGACTGCAGACAAACCTTTTGATCAGTCAGGTTGTGTTGATCTGACGGCTTTAAAAGTTGTGTAGTCTGTACCAGACTTTACTCTCGGAGTTCAGTGCTGGCAGAATTAGGTTTCAATTTTTGCAAAAGTACAACACAACCACAAGAGCAGAAATTAGAAAACAAAAATAGAAAAAGGGAGCACGGCACAATGTGACAGCTCTAGTGCTAACTGTCTCCTGGTTTCCTAGCTTCTAACTTACACACACACACAGACACACAGACACACACACACACACACACGTACTTGTCAATGCGCTTTTCAATCTCCTGGGCCTGGGAGCCCCACAGAGGGGAGCGAGGGCTCTCCAGAGCAGTCGGCGACAGAGGAGCTCCCTCCATCAGCCACTGGTCCCTCAGAGACTTTCTCTGGAGAAAGAGAAAGAAACAAGAACAAGAGCAGGAGAGTAAGTCAACTTTCAGTAATATTGTATGTAGATTATGGTTGTGTCATTAATTAGTAATTACAGGATCTGTAAGTTGATGTAGATTTGTCAGCAGTCACCATCTGGTTGCCGGGTTTTATCGGGCTGTTGTGAGCAGCGCTGCACATCAAGTAGTAAGAATGTTTTCTTGTTATGTATTTCCCCCATTATTGTGATGGACTTTCTGTTATCACCCGATTCTCTCATCCCCCCAAAAAACAATTTTGAAAAATATAGAATCATTGTGTATGAGTTCAGTAAAATGTGCTTTTTTTGAAGAGTATTGGTGTGAAGAAGAACTAAAGTGAGATAGAAAGAGACAAACAGGAGTCCTTGTAACCTGTTTTCATCTCAGCTATCAAACAATGAAAGCGAGCAGGAAATATAGCATGTGTTCTTCTTTTCTCACAACCACTCTGATAAATGGACACGACCCAGTGAAAGAAGCTGCCGGAGGCTACTAACCATGGCTTCTATCAGTCCACCAAAGCAGATTCTTTCCAAAAACAAGAGCTACATTCTCTGTGGAGCTGACTTCTATATCAACATCAACTTCTAGACCATGGTAAGTGCTAAACAGGCAACAACAGCAAAAAAAAAAATATCCATCTAAGCCTAAAATTCAATTCAAAACCATAGTTTTCACTGCTTTGTCATCATTCCAGCTCTGAAACTACCTCACCAGCGTCACGTCATCTGTATTACATTAACTGAGCTTTGCAAGACTGTCACTGAGCGTGTCTTGAAAATTATAACTACATCTCTTTTATAAAGGCGCCTTCCCAGATGTTTTAAAAACAGCTGTGGTAAAACCTTTACTGAAGAAAGCCAATTTAGATGGAAACACATTGATCAGTTATAAGGTAATATCGAAGCTGCTCTCTCTAAAATAATCAGTGACCTCACAATAAACTCTGATGAAAATATTCTTATCCTCCTCAGCTTATCCGCTGACTGAAATGATGCAGTGGCTATAAACTCCTTTGCTACCTGTCTTCTGGCAATGAATGAATAGATGAGCAATCATTTCCTAAAGTTAAGTGAGGACAAAACCAAAATCCTACTAGTCGGCCCAAAATAAAAAAGAGAAATGCTGTTTAATAATCAGGGCAGATTAACTACCTGGATTTAATCTAGAGGACCAAGTCTTGTGGTTATTTTAGATTCAGATCCAAGCTTCATGAGCCTTCTTAACAATGAAAGCATCATTTTTCCACCTGAAGAAACTCCTAAACTACCCCCATTTATAAACCAAAAACTGATTCATGTCTTCATATTGAACCTTGATTACTTTAATGCACTTTTTACTGGCTCCCTGAAAAAACACAGACAGCTCATCTAAAACTCTGCAGCACTGCTAGAACAAAGCAGAAAGAGCACATTAGTCCAGTCTTTGCTGCTCTGCACTGGCATCCTGTAACATTTAGAATTGATGAGTTTTAAATGATGTGTTTACTTGAGCTGAAAGTAAAGTGAGTGCATCAGTCTTCTAACATAAGAAAAAAATCATAAAAGAAAATATTGTACATGTACTGTTCAAATAAAACTGGACATATTTCTTGCTGCATCCAGGAATTTAAACAAACAAACTTGATGTAACACACAAATGATCACAGTGGCATAAAAATGAAGTGATAATGATAGTGGTTATAGTGCCATTTGTAAGGCATCTCTATCAAGTCTGCCATTATTATAAATGTGTGTACAGAAGTGTCTCAGTGTATGAGTGTAGTATTAATATCATTGCAGAAATTGAATATCTAGTAGTGCAAGTGAATGGAAACGCTATAAATGATTAACCAATGTAGATATTACACACTTCACTGAGAGTTGGAAGTATGTAACTGTCAAGAAGCAGAAGAAATTTTTCTTTCTTTTTTTTTTTTTTTCAAAAAAAACAATAGCGTATTCCACTGGAGGTCTGGACTAAATATAGTGGCTACAGGGCAACATAGTAAGCAGCAAAGCTAAGTTGCAACCACTTGACCTTGGTTCAAGTGCTTGTCTTTTTTCAGCATGCAATTGTTGGACTAAAGTGCCCTGAGCACGACAATGAATAATTATTTATCAACCCAGCAGCACTGTTCTTTTCTTACAATCAGAACAAAAGAGTTTATCTGCAGGGAATGTTCAGTTTTGAAATTAAATTCCATCTAGTGTCATTATTTTTTAATATAGGGCTATACTGCATGTGGTAGAATTTACTATTCTTCATTTGGATCCACATTAGCTTCCACAGAGTCGTTCCCTTTTCTTTCTGGGTTCTAAACAAAAAGACCATTTTAAAAGATTAATTAGGAAATAATCACAAACACACAGTACCGGAAAAAAAATGGCAACAGCACAATAACATACTGCTAAGCTCTCACAGTGGCCGTATGCCAACTGTGTAAAACCAGGTGACGTCTTTTTACTTTGCTGTGGAGGTGAAAACATCTGAACAACCCGCATTCTCCCCCTCCGGCCTATATGGCCCCATGGTTCCAGAAAATCTGGCAACTGTTGGGTCAGTAGCAACCTACTTAAATATAAGCATCACAAAACCATCTCTGTGTTTTCTCCTGCAGCGAAGAACAAGCCCTGCTCTGTTCCCCTCCCTGTGCCTTTGGCTGGCTGGACACAACCCTCGCTATACTTTCCTGCAGGTCAGGAGCAGCGCACAAGCTGCTCCCATCACATCCTTAGAGCTACAGCGGGGTTATACTCAATGTCAAAGCTAATGAATATACGGTACTAAAAGCCATGAGAATATCACCTCCTGTGAGAGAGCAAGTCTTGGAGAAAATATTTTTAAAAAGAGAATCTTTGAAGGCTGTTCGCAACCTGAAATTTAATCTCATACTGTGGCATGGAGTGTTGTCTACAAACTCATATATGGCGAGCATATCCAAATCAGGTATGCATGTGATCACTTTTGTGATCACATGCATACCTGAGCACATAAAAACATGCTGCGCGGATTACACACGGTTTGAGGAATGTGCCCAAGGGCAGCGCAACACGGTAGAGTAGGAAGTGGGAACGCCAGGCTGGAAACGATGTGAAAACAATAGAGCAGCTCTGCGCCTCGCAGGGCGTGTAAACACCCGCATTAAAAGTGATTTCAGCAAAGGAAGGCTCGCCGCTAACCTTGTGGCAGGCTGGCAGAAACCAGGAAGTGTGGAAGGTTGTGTAGTTCAAATACATTTGGAGGCCATCTGCTTGTTAACAAACTGGAATGAGCCTATAGAGGATTTCGACTGTGTGAAATTAAGAATGGATGAGTGTACAGCGTGTGTGTGTGTGTGTCTGTGTATGTGCGTGCGTTTGTGAATGAATAAAAGACAGGTCATCCTGGCCAGACCTTGAGCTGCTGTAGTCTTAGTTTCTCATCGTCCATCTCTCTCCTGGCTCTGTCCTGTTCCTCCTGCAGCCGACGTTTCTCCTGAAAGATGACATGCAGGAGTGAAGGAGAGAGGGACAAGAAAATTAAAAGTATTGATATTTGGTTTGCTGGAGAGGGAGCGAGTGCCAACTATGAAAGAAATATGGACGGAGAAAATCAGCTCGGCATCCAGACATACACAACAAGCTGGCCTAAATGAATAAACAGAAACAAAGAAAAGGGAAGAGACAGTAGTGAATAAAACATCAGTGGGAAAGAGTGAAGGGGGTGTGACTCCAGGTCAACCATCTGCTACAAGTACACCATCATCCCAGACATCAGGTATACTCTATATCCCTAACACTCAAGAGCAACTGTCCCCATGGCAACCCGGTGTTGTTTCTGTGGGACCAAGGCCACCCTGGGTCACCACACGGCATGCTTAATTATTTAGGAGTCATGGGCAGCTCAGAAAGCACAGCTAAGGCTTCTCACCCTGTCTTTCTCTGTATACACAGATAAGTGTGTGTGTGTGTGTGTGTGTGTGTGTGTGTGTGTGTGTGTGTGTGTGTGTGTGGAGACTTACAACAATGGCTTCCAGTCGCTGTTGGTATTTCTCCGCCTCATCCATCCTGGCACCTGTGACACAACAAAACAGTGTCAAAAGTTAGCGATCAGAGTTTAAACAATTGGATCCACTTATTCTCTGAAATTCCTTTCATTGGCCTGGCTACACAAATCCAATACAGTAGTTTCCAAATTTTGCAATTCTTATATTCAAATGCCTATGTTTTTGTGTGCAGAATTGCCTCATTTTTTGTCTTCCCAAGTGAAAAAAAAAAATGTGTCTGCGGACTAAAGAGATTGTAGAGAAGAGAATCAAACTGTGTTTCTTTGTTAGTCCCAAAACTGCACGAGTCCCTCCCTCGCTACAACAGAGCATCTGAAGAGTGGCAACAACGGCATCAGAAGCAACGTCTTAAAAGTGTGAAGTGCATAATTGGAAAAGTCAACGGCGTAACATAGCCTCAGGCATCGCCGAGAAAATGAGCATATATTTGTTTCCCCTGCAGCTGACGCTAAATGGGACAATATTTGATTTCCCCAACACTCAGAGGTGCATGAGAGAGCAGAGTCTCACAGCAACTCAGTCATTAGTGAGCTCCCATCATCATAAGCTGTCGCTCTACTTTTAGAAAACCTACCTTCCTTCCTTTTTAAAAAAAAAAAAAAAAAAAAAATCACAGGAGGGGGAATGACGTTTATTTCTGGCCCACGTGTAATTCTGCACCAGGTGGGTTTGCAAAGAAGTCTTTACACGATAAGAACAACTTGAATAAAAACACTGTAACTAGAAATTGGAAGTGTTTAATGTAATGGCAGCAATTATCTCCCAGCCATTGACAATCCCCTGTGTGTGTATAAACAGTTGTGTTCTATACCAAAAAAAAAACCCAAAACACATTGAGTCATCCCAGCGGCTGGGAATTCATATTGCGGGAGAGCTGAATAATACGATGGCCTATTTCTGGAACGAATGCCACAACTGGTGTCGCTAATCGCCATCACGGAGCTTTGAAGCGTAGAAAGTGCGGGCTTACCAACGCCCGGACACAAACCCGAATAACAACACTTGCGTTTATGCTAAAACGCGACTACAAACAGACGCTTCAAGTGTAAAAAATAAAAGTTACTAGTGCTCCTTACCCACGCATGCACACACACACAATGAATGAGGTTTCTCATTTCTCCCCAGAAGGCAAATAAAGCTGATGCTATTGTTGCTCCTTCAGTGTGGCAGATCTTTCAGGGCCTCGTGGTTTGCTAGTTATAGTGGAAAAACATCTCCTTAGCAACGCCTGAAGGATTCCACCGGCGCCCTCCAGGTGTGCGGCGGGTGGCAGGGTCATGGTGGAAAGGGGCCCCACATACAAAAATATCAACATGAAGCGTACCCTGTGTGAAGGGGGGAAACAGAGGAAAGAAAGGAAGGAGAAAGAGGAAAGGGGAAACAACCCCTGGCATGCCTTTCATTACACTACAGCTCTCTCAAGAACTGAGGTGGTGAGATGGAGAGGAGGATCAGCAGATGTATGATGACATGATATACATAGTTATGGCCTAGAGAGATGGGGAGGAATGTGAAAATGCATCCTCCAAGAGCAGCAGAGGTGAGACAAAATCTCATTTTGGCAGTGTTCTGAATGACTGGAGGTGCAGTGACAGCTTACAGTATAAGCCTCCGTGGGGAGTGGAGGCTTGTGTCTCATCAGGGCTCCGGGGGAGCGCCTAGAATAGCAGCCAGAGATAAACAAGCAAACACAAACAGAGGCTTTGATGAGGACGTATTGAAGATCTCCCCGTAGACACGCACCGCCTTCGATAATTAGACGTGATGCAGGAGAGACTGACAAAGTCAAAAAGTTAAGAGACGGGAGAAAGTCAAGAGGGTTGGGAAGGAGATGAGGAGGAGATGAGGAGGAGAATGATGTGACGGGGAAACGTGGCGATTGGTTTTGGGATTCAAATCCCCAAATGTCCAGAGGAAAAAAAAAAAAAAAGAGTGGATGGCCTGTGACAAAGAAATTCTTTTCTCTTCTTTATAGGAGAGGAGGCACATTATAAAACCAAGTAGAAGTTTAACTAATGCAAAATCTTTAATTATGAAACTTTGCACCCAGACTGTTTATCTTTTACACACTGCAAAACAGTCCAGTATTGAGTAGAATTGTCGTATTCCACTGGCAGATAATTTAGCTTATTTGAAGTTTTTTTTTTTTTTGTGATTTTAGTCAATTTCTTGTTTTTTTTAATTGATAGTCTTAAAACAAGATCAAATTGACCCAAATCAGGAACAAAGATTAAATAAGTTAAATTATCTACCAGTGGAATAAGATAATTCTACTCAATATTGGACTAACTGTACCACAAACAAGACATCTTCACCTGTTAAGAGTTCAGTTTTTGCATTGCACAAGTGCCACAATCTTTGTGTTATTCAGAAATCATGGCAACCAGGGCTGCAATGTGGGATTACGTTCATTATGACAATATGACGTGCAATATATAAAACTAATTGAAGATGATCGTGGTTGCAAACCTGATCAGAACTCACATGCAGCAGGACTAAATAAAACTTGCCCCCTTTTTTTTTTTTACAACACTCTTGTCTCTGCTAATTCAGATTTCATAAAATATATCACAAAACTAAACAGAAGTATTAAAATACCAATATATCATATGGGCATTAAACCTTATTGCTAGAGTATTTAATTAGATATGTTCACCTGCAACACCCATTACGTTACAAGCCAACGCAGATGATTAAAATGACTGAAGCCTTGGTTCCATTAAAACATGGCAGCTTGTTTTTTGTTTTCAAGGTAATAATTTGTGTCCTACACACGCACTTTCCAGTTGAGCAAGTCGTAGGCTGCGTGACCTCAGTGGTATGACCTCCCACACAGAATCTCTCATACTTACAGTAATCACATAGTAAACTGAAGCTGCTGTGGTCAAAGGTGAAAAAGACAAGCAGATGCATCAGACTATACCCCCAAAGTACCATTTTAAGTACCCAAGAACCAAAAAATGTGTGGGTGATGGGTTGTTTTTATTATTTTCTGAATATTTTATGCACTAATTAAATTATGATTTAGGGCTGTAACTAATGATTATTTTCATTATCAACTAATCTACTGATTTCTTTCAAATGAATCGATTATTTGGTCTACAAAATGACAGAAAAGAGCAAAGGCCAAGCTGCCTTTTTTCTGTCTGCCAAAGTGAATTTTTGTTGAAACATATTTAACATGTGTGGATGTGTATTTGCATTAACTCACGCTGCCCCCGATAAATTTGCTTCTTCTCACATCTTTGTATTGACTTCTGCAAATTCTGTTGAATTAAAAATCCACTTAGTATTTTGTCCAAACACAAAGTTAAGTTGGTAATGATTACTTTAAGAACTGGGATCTAGAATATATTTTGTGGGTTAAGGAATTAATAGTCAATTATTAAAACTAGAATTAGAATTGACAGATTGCCTAACAGACAATTTCTTTGAACTGGAAATAATCATTGCAAATTATGAGATCTTAATAGTGTGTTTAGGAAGACCCAGAAAACTTTCTACTAAGTCCAGCTGCCTCTCAGTCATTCAGTCAGCATGGATGCATTTCAGACATTCCTCCTGCCCTGGAGCAAAAGAATGTATATTTGCCTTCAGTGTATGTGTGCATGTTTATATAACAATGTATATTTGCCTAGTTGGGTGCCATGAAGTCTACGCTGAGGGCCGGTGTAGCAACGTTAGCTATGTGGGAACAGATGGAAGATCAGTAGGGTGTCTGGAATGAAAAACTTTTAAAGAATCATTTTGTATTGACTGCTTGTGGCTTTCTCTGACACACAAAAGCGGTGCATAATTCACATCTATCAGAATGGAAATCTTAAACGGCACTATTCCAACAAGATAACAAGCTGCATTTTTCGTTTTGACAAAAAAGACTGGAAGACCTCAACAAACTCTTTTGGTGTTCAGCTAAATCTAAATGAAAGTCCGTGTATAGAAAAAGCTTTCATTATATTATCAAAACTGCACCAGATACCACATAATTCAAAGTATAAGCGTTTCATTTTCTGAGGTCTAAGAAAGGTCTCTGACTCACAAGTTGTTAAATGGCAGCATTAATGCCTCCTGTTGCTGTGTAACATCTATAATGTCAGTGGCAGCCAACAGCAGCTCCAACACATGAAATGCTCTCTATGCAAAGCTCATGTTTCACGAACTTGAGGCCTGTTCCACAATGTGCAATCAGGAACTATCTTATTGAAATAGAGCACTCCACTTCCTACATGGATATGCTTACGGATTTATTAGAGAAGTAACAGCACAGGGTATTTGACTTTAACATGGCACCGGTGCACTCTGCCTGTATTAGAACAGGAAAACTGCTCTTTCGGTCATGGAATTCCAACAGCACTGTGGCACAGGTCACCTCTTGCTCCAGGCTTCACTAGACTGAGATAATTATTGACAAAGCCTCTCTGATGGAGGTTCAACGTTAGGAGAGCAGTCATCATAATGTGAAATAAACTGAAGAAGGTCAATGACTGTTGAGGAGTTATTATGTAACATCTGTAGTGAGATGTTCAACATCGATTTGCCTAAAAATGTACATCTACTCAACGTCAGGAGGGCAAAGAGGAAGATCAAAGAGCATCTGTGCTCTGAAAGGGCTGATTGTGTAGATACTGGCTACTGAACACACAACATCCACGGATTCTAAAATAGCTTCAGGTCTGGTAGCGGAGGGGGTGGAGGGAGTCGTTAAAAGGCCACCCAGTGACATTTTGTTTTTATGTGATGATGCAATTATGCTGCTGTTAGGTGCTGCTGTTCCAATACCTATATTAGTGATGCTACATTGGGCTAATTTCTGATTTGAAATGTCGTTCATCTGCCAGAGGCTCATTTACGATGCTGCTCCTTCGTGTCATATTATCCTGTCTCTATTCAACATTGATGGATTTTCAACTCTTTTTATAATAAAGAATGATTGGGACTGGGCCAAGTTAGAGCAGACAATTAGAGGGTTTTGTAAAATCCAAAATCTTTCAGACTGGCCCTAGGCATCTGTTTTATTTGCACAAAGCAACATAACATGTATGTACAGCAATGCAAAGTAAAGAAAGGCTGGGGGAAGTGGAATATAGACTGGATCATATAGTGATTTATAAATACACTCATCTCTTCATAGCCTTGGTTTCCTAACTGTGTCACAGTGAAGCATGATGACAACAGCTCAACAAATTAATCCAATATTCACTAGGAAATAATTGAGTTGTGTAGATGGTTCATGTGGAACATGTGTTTATTACTGCTAATTGGTACAATTAAGGTATAAATAAAGAAATAAAGGGATTTATATCAATCGACTTGATGTGGTGCTATTTCAGTAGTAATTATACTGTATCTCTCTCTGAATCATAAAATGTGATACAGTAAAGTTGACACTGCATTGCACAGGATTGATGAGACACAGTTATCCAGTTTCTCCTGCATTATCAGGCAGGATCGTGACTAACAAGTTGTGTGTACCTTTCAAACAGGAAAAAGGAATGACTTAAGATTTATCAACATATTTATCCTGCTGCCTGGGGAGTTACTTTGGTGATTTAATTACATATCAACTGAATGAAGTGTGTTTAATTAAGATAGTATGTTTACATTTCTAGCATTATTTAATGTATTTCAGTGCATGTTCTGTGCTTACTTGCCAGCAGAGTAACTTTGCCCCAGAAACAGACTGTTTATACTCAGCACAACTTCTTAGACCCAATTTCCATCAAAGTACCAATAAGACTGGCTTTGGGCTGCTGCATTTGAATGCACCTCTTGCCTGTTTGCACCTTGTCTCCCACCGGTGCACTTGTGTCCGCTGGGGATAAAAATACCATGCCGACAGGCAAAGCAAATTTTTCAAGATCAGGAAAATACCAAAGAGAGACAGAGAGAGAGAGAGAGTATTCCAAGGCCACTGAAAACCAAAATATCCTTCCACCCATGTGTTTAGGAACAGGAAGAGCACAAACACCGCCGTCCTCCAGACGATTACAGACAGAACATGTGATCGCAGCGACCCTGATCTCTGAACTCAAGCATCCTCTGCTGTCGTCACTGGCCGGCGCTCAGGAAGAGCCCGACTTAAACAGACCGCCAACTACAACAAATTCCTAGATTGAACTTCAATCAAAAGGCGGGGGAATCAAAGAGGCAATCACTCTCTAGCTTGCGGGATGGACAGAGGGAATTGCTGTAAAGTGCTTTTTCATCAGCTATAGATTTTCAGTTGCTGTACAGAGTCCGCAGCAGAAATTGTATTACTGGAGACGGATATCCAGCTTATCTAGATAGAAATAAATCTGACACAGTGGTTGGGTATATATGCACCCTGTGTGTGCCTCTACATGTGTGTGGGAGGTAATGGTAGAATTTGTGCAGACTTGATGGTGTTGCTGCAACAGCAGCAGCACGCAGCCAAGTACCTTTGATTGACAGTCCAGGTTGTGGGAATGAAAACACTGAATTCCGCCGATATGTGTGTGTCCATCGGTAAAAAAGTGAGCAGTTTATGCTTCATGTATTTGACTGCTCTATGTCACAGAGATAACGGTGTTGCAGGCTTTAGAGTGTGTTGGGGATTATCAAGTCAACAATGTACATCGCAGGTTTTCAACAAGTCGTTTATCACTGCTGCACCTCACAGGGATGACAGGCCTCCTGCTGCCAAGCCTCTGAAGTAACACACAGGCAGATATAATAAGTGTGCTTCAGAAGCATCAAAGACGCCATCAACAACCCGTCAATCCCATATTTATCAGCGTATTAAGATCAACTCTGCAGATAGCAAGTTTGCACACACGAGCACAATGGAACACGTACCCTTGAGAACATCAAAGGCGTCATCAGGAAATATCAAAAGAAATCTTCTAAAAAGGTCCCACTGTTCAGTGGCTTGAGTTATGCAGGTTTACTGCACTGACTGTTTGAATAAACCATGTTGAGAGAGGAGACTGTGATGAAACAATCAGCATCTCAAAAGGAGCAAATTCCTTTGCTCTCATTTTGTCTCTACGCTCCACAGTCATGAAAAAGGATCGAGGGGAGGGGGGGGATCAATGGTGTTCTGTCAGGTACCACATGGCACACACACACACACACACACACACACACACACACACACACACACACACACACACACACACACACACACACACACACACACACACACACACACACACACACACACACACACACACACACACACACACACACACACACACACACACACACACACACACACACACACACACACAATAGAGTCTCTGTTCAGCAGGAGGTAGGCTGGTCGTAGCCTCATCTGGTTCTGCCCTCGGTATCCTGGTGCGCTACAGAAACACTAATATACACAACACACACACCGACAGCACCGCAGCTGATCTCTGGTTGGGCTGATCTAGGAAGTTATGTGACGGGAACATTTCTAAGCTGTCAGAGCTGTAGGGGTTTTCTTTATTGTAAATAAACCAAGATGCTTAAATAGAGTTACATAGATTGACAGGTAAGTCATTAAGCAGACCATTTTGGCAACTGTTTAATGTCAGTGACTGACATTAAATCATGTGACACTCGAATGTAACTTACATGCTTATTTATCTTCTATGGTATCATAAAGAAATACTGATTATGGGCAGTGTTAGTTAAGCATGTAAATTCACAAAACTGTTGAAATTCAGTCAGCAAGTCCTTTGATAAGATTTCATTTTTAACCATCTCTTGTTTGAGGTTCTGGAATGTGAAGATCTGCTACTTTTTTCTTGTCTTAAAGAAGGTAAATGCAGGATCTGTCAGTCGCAGTTTGGAAACACAGCACTCAAAGTTGGCTCCTCCTCTCCTGCTCTGCACATGCCAGACGAGACAGTGAAAGGGAGAGAGGGGCTGGTTGGCAGTAGTGAAAGATCATGCCATGAAATTAAATTAAATCATCATGAAATTAATACAATAATTCCACAACAGCAGTGAGCAAAGGTGCAGCAGTAGTGCTGCTGCTGTGATGCTTGGACAAAACAAGACATTTTGGAATGATGTGATTGATTACTTTAGGTTTTTATCATCCAATCGCTGAACTAATCAATTAAATGATAATTGGCAGATTAATCAATTGTGAAAAATCATAACTGATGTTCATGTTCTTACAGATCCTAGTGTTACAGTCATCATTCATACATTCTGAATCTGTCTGATCTGGGTATGTACATTACTCTTTTGATTGTTTTTTTGCATTAACAGATGGATTTAATAACAGTTTAGCTTTTGAGTTAATGCTAAAGTCACGTATCTGCAGCTTAAATGTCCCATGATATTTGCTGCAGTGACGTTATTGCCTGCATGGCAATGTACACAATGACTGACAACAGCCTTTTTAATCTTTAAGTAAATCATTAAAAGAACAGACTCATAAAAAAAACACAATAATGAAATCACATGGAAATCTTGCGCTGCTTGACATAATTTAAAGATCACTGTAGGTGCAGTTGTAGTGCAGTTGTAGTGCAGTTGTAGGTGCAGTTGGGCTGCGTCAGGCTGCCTGAGACAATTCTAACTCATGTGCCAACAGGGTCCATGAGCCGGGTTTTTCCCCACTCTACTTTCATTACTCACAGCAGACCTTCACACATTAATTTCTGCAACACAAATGGCCCTATAGGTTTTCAGCCATCTGGAAGGACCCCAAGGTACCGCACCCCTACTTCCTGAAGCTATGCTAGTACAGTTTTTCAGCGGAAATTCCTTCACCTGCAGCCCCCTCAACACACCACCTCCTTTTTAGGTGCTTGGATTGATCGCATTCACACAGCCTAAACAAACCAAACAGGTAGCAGCACTACACAGGTGTATGTATGTATGTATGTATGTATGTATGTATGTATATGTATGTATGTATATGTATATATATATATATATATATATATATATAATTACTTTTAATTATAAGGTGTGTCTTACTGACGATTTTCAGAACATGGGTTGTTATTCATCTTGTCAGCCAGTTAGTTGACATCTAGGTAAAAACTACGAGGGTACAGTGCTTGATATTGTCCTCTAATCACCATCTGCCACACATATTTAAAATATTAAGTCTGGAAGGATTTTGGGTGACAAAATTGGTTCCACGGTTCCATTGAGCTGAGCAGCAGATCAACAGTGACAGCAGCCTTTGTTAAAGCCTTGTCATCCACTCGTCAAATCAGCAGAGGGGCCACAAAGATTAACAGAGTCATCCGAAGCGAACAGGCGCGATGATGCTGGAGAATAACAAGCCAAGCAGTTTCGGATGAGTCGTCTTGGTCGTGATTAACATACAGGATGATCTCTGTAATCCAACGGTGACAACTACAGTACTCCTGTATGTTTTGGTTTGTTGTTTTTTCCAGTTCAACTAGCAGTCAATGAAGTTACTGAGGTAACTAAAAGAAATAAGGGAAAATTATTCTGGACATAGATACATTTACAGTGTTAAATGAATGGATGTATGGTAATAGTTTTTTAAAAAAACATGTTAAGTTTAGACAACATACCTAGATTGTGCATTTAATGGTAAATTGGAAATCTTTTGTTTATGTATTTAAGCTGCGCAACTATATGTGATGTTGAAGAAAAACGTGATGAAAAAAAGTTTTCATTTGGTTTACATCAGAGTAGGGGTGGGCAATATATCAAATATACTCCATGTATCATGGATTGTTCCACATATGATGTAAATGACTATATTGCAACCACTAATTACAAATGGTCACATAATCATTTTAAGGTGCCAGCATTAGAAATTCATAGATTATGAAATACTGGTCTTATATCAAAATTTAACATATTACCTGAACAACACATACTGTGAGCTGTTCAGGTAAGCAAGGTAAATTTTAACTTGTATAAACAGTAAAATTTGTGATTTGGAGCTAGATAAAAAAAAATAATAAGCAATATGACTAGAAACAAATTTCTTTAAAACAAGAAAAACATAGAAATAAATCTGTTGAAAAGAAAATCATCTGTTGAAGATATTTTAGGGGGAAAGCCCTCAAAACTACTTGGAATTTTCTTTGTTCCTACATGAAAGTATTTTTGAATTTTGTTTTGCTGCCCAGCTCTTCAGGTAAATATACTAACTCAGTCACGACCTTGCATGACTTCAAAGCAGGAGACAACGAATTATCAACTGTCTCCCTTTGATTGTAAAGGCAGACCAACTCAGTCACTGTGGTTTTAATGTTTTGTGAACTATTTTCTCTCTTATCTACAGCTTTATCGCCAAAAACATGTGAAGAGACGGTCGAGGCATGTTCATAATAAGAGGGGAGACACTGTTCTTTTTAACTGTGACATGGAATGTAGAATGTGTCCTATGCATGTTGTTCTTTTCTGTCAATGAGTGAAGATCACAAGTTAGCTGGACAACGCGAATGAGGGCAAAACTATACTGAAACATGGACTGAAGATCATTTCACCTGCATGTCCTATATCTAGGGGTTTTGTAAACAGTGCCAGTGTCATGAATGGCATGCTGTGTAATCAATGCAAGCAGTGCAGCCGCAATCAGGGCATCAGATTTCATTAAAAAAAAAAGTGAAATTCATCAAATCACTGTGTGATGGCATCAAATTTCAATGAGAGAGAGAGAGAGAGAGAGAGAGAGAGAGAGAGAGAGAGAGAGAGAGAGAGAGAGAGAGAGAGAGAGAGAGAGAGAAAGAAGATAAACCAAAAAGGAAGTAAAAGGTCAACACTGGCCTTTTTCCAGAGTCTCTGGTCAAATGAAGCCAAGCACAAGAACATGGACTGGTACAAGACTGAGTCAGCAACCAGAAAGGTTTATAAAATGTAACGGGAGAACAGAGGAAAGAATAAGAGACAGAGAAGTCAGGGGGACTTGTACCTGTAAACTAAAAGCCCTCTAATCATTTCTGTGCAAAAAATACCTTCATTTCTTAACAAGGCTTTTATTGATATTACTGCTAATCATAGGCAGACCTAATGTAGGATGATGGTACTAGCAGCAGCAGCAACACTGGGGCTGGGTATCTTTCCAAAATGTCAAAGCCAGTTTTTCCCCAATACAAATTTTATAAATCCCATTTAATAATAATAAAAAATGTAGTTGTAAATTACCATGCAAATCTTTAGTATTATTTTCAGATCCTTGTTCCTTGGTACTCAAAGCAATTTCATAACGTAAATTATTTTTTAAATTATTTTAATCCAATGTTGTGAAGATTTCATCTGTTAAACATACTTTGTCCAGTAGATAATAATAAACATAAAATAACACTAATCAAAACAAGCAATCACAGCTTTACAAGGCAAAAAAAGAATAAAGGATATAACACCAGATACATACTACATCCTACTAATAAACCAATTCATGAAGTATTATATATATATTCATTACCACTCTTACTTTTTGATTACTATTTGCTTATTTATATAAGCAAACAGTAATGTAATATGAAGGGGAAGGTAAATTGTTTATTAATAAATTGTTTATTAATTATTTATGTGGTGGGATTAAATTATTTTGGACTTCCCCTCAACCCTTTTTCAGATTAAAGGATTTAACCGTTTTCTTTTTAAAGATTGTCTTTCTTTGTCCATTTTTGTATTATTTCTTGTTTTTACGAGAAAACAAGAGACTGGCAACCACTAAATAACAGAGGCTTAACTGTCCGTCTTCTGCAAACTACTAGTAGACCACATATAGATCAAACAGGATGTAAATGCATCTAACGTCCTGTATATTCTGCTTTGAAGGCGGCTGGATAACGTCCGACATAACTGTTGCTGCCGCCAAGCCAAGTGTTGTGCAAGTTCACACTTCATAAGAGCTATCTCAGAGTTCCATTTAAAATTAACTAGTTAACCTTTGTAGATCACAGTTTTGACTTTTCTCTCAGTTCTTCCGTTTTCAAAATGCTGTGAGTTTGACATGAACTTTGTGGCTGTTAACTCTTGTTCTTACCTTTTGTAAATTATTCCTCATGATAATGACATTTCTTGTAATGATACATTTTTCAGTCGACTGGCAATTTAAGAGAAGAGAAATGAGGCATTGTTCTGATTATTGTTAAACTGATTAATCCCTCCATATCGTCCCCCTAATGGGTTTGCCTCTACAGCCAAATCTGTAATGAATTTGCTGTTTTTGTTCAGGAAAAAGTATCTCATATTCAATAATATATTCAATTTGTGCAGCAATGCATCTGTCCCCTTGTCACCCTCTCTTCCCTGCCACTGTCTACATTCTCACCTGTGAACTCCAGAAATCGTTATCTTGATTAGATCCCTACCAAACTGTTCAAAGCTGTCTTTAATTGCTTTGTAAATTGCATAGGAAATATTAATAGCTTTGTGCAGAGTGGCATATCACCACTTCTGTTAAGTCTAAGGCTTAGGGATTCAGTTGGCTTAGTGGGTTTTGTTTCTCACCTTGTTTTCCTCGTACTTAAAAGGACAAACTATAATGTTTAAATTGGTAGTTTTTGTATCTACAGAAGCAAAAAAGTGAGGTGATGGTTATGCCTGGATTCAGAAAAACTGTAATTGTTTGGGTTCTTAGGATATTTCTGGCTTGCTCTTTATACATACCTGATCAGGCCTCTCCGGTCATCGGGCAGTGGCTTTCTAGCTGAACCCAAAATTAGATCCAGGTCCAGTTCAGACACTGTTGTCTTATCACAACTGTGTCCACATTCAAAAGCAAACGCAAGACACTCCGATTCTCCCCAGCCTGTGGTTAATTATTGCATGTGCATGTGCATGTTATTGTGTCCAAAGGCAAAATGACCTTTGTTTAACCCGAAATGGCTTTGCTCGCTGACGCATGCTGTCAGTTGGGATCTTCACTGAATCCGCTGGCAGCAGGTAATTCGTTCATGTTGCTCTGTGGTTTAATCACTCACCATGTTGCGCATTAGGAGGACGTTCAACTGGGTTAATGGAAAGCAGATTTTGACAGGTGGCTTTACCACACTGCAATAGATTACAATGAACAAAGGCTATGAAATAAATCAGGCTTAAAGAATAATACTATACTACTAATAATATATATATATATATATATATATATATATATATATATATATATATATATATATATATATATATATATATATATATATAAACGTTACATTCAGATAGTTAATTGCTTGAAAGCCAGAAAAACTGATAAAAACACAGGGAGTCATGGCGAAAATTTCAATGATGGAACCAATTTGCAATTTTCTACTAATGAGTTTTCTCACTCCTCGGCGTACAGACAGATACTCTTCTTTTTGTTCAGGATTTTCTTTGTACTTTGAGCATGTGTAAGACATGTACTGGCTTGCTTCAGTGATTTGCCTGTCTGTGTGTGCAGGATTAGTGTGTGTGTGTGTGTCAAACAGGTTTGGAGAGGAATGCAGGACTGGTGTAATCCGGTCTCGGTTCATTTTCGCTATTGTCATAGCATCAAAAGCCTGCAGGCCTGTGTGCCGTGGGGCCCCGTGGCTCCATTGAACATCTCACACAACACAATATAGCAGCCCATATGAGAATTAAACTACCATCAGGATAATACTACAAAGGCAACGTTTAAGACAAAGTCTCCTTCTGGCAATGTCGAGCTATAAAGTTTGTTCAAGTCTATTCTTCAAAAAGCCTGGTCACCTTGTAAACCATTACTCAGACAATCTAATGTTTACCATCCCTCCCTCTTCATTATTACTGGACAAACAAATCAGTCATTCCACAGCGGTTTCTCAATTATTTCTGAGGTTAGCAAGGCAATGGAGAATGAATTCACATCAAAATGACTTCATGTGTTTTATGAAACATGAAAGCTAAGAAATATTGATAGAACTGAGGAGTATTGATTGAGGAGCCATGCCATATGTAGCAGGAAAATGTAGAAAGACCAAACCTCAGCTGTGCAATGATGTGACTTTACGTCTGTGATAAGCTCAACGTTTACCTTGAACTCACATTTCCACACACACATCAGAATATAAAACAGTCCACAGTCTCTTATTTATTAAATAATGTGCATACTTGTTACCAACCTGAAGGCTGTGAAAAGAAGACAAGACTGATGCTGAACATCTCACAAAAGTACTTGAAAGTCATGAATTCACTGGTATCTTTCCAACAGTTGCATTTCATTTCCAATAGACCTGGTGCTCTCTTCACAATCAGATATTTTAACAGACTTCATTGAATTGTACCTCATTTCCAGGTTTTGTCCATTCTCTGCTATTGACTTTTTTTTTATTTCACTGACTCACATCTCCACTCATCCACTTCTCTCATATTGCTTTTAAATTTAGTATACAAGCAATTATGGTTTCTCTTATTGCTGTGTGTATCTAACAGTTTTTCTGATGATTTAAATCTTAATGGAAGTCAGTTAAACACATTTATATAAATCCCAAGGGCTGATCCCCAAAACAATGAAGCTTTGAAGCTTCAATTGTTACCACGTAAACGGTCATGAAGTCTGTGATAGATTTTTTAATATAATAGTGTGCATGCAGCATTGACAAAAAGGTTGAGAGTCTGGAACAATTTGAACTTCACTAACGTCTGAGTTGTGCTTAGCAGCATTATTTTTGTGTATATCTGTGGTTGTCATAGTAATCACGCATCACTACTATTCAGGGTGTAGTTATTCTTCCTGGTTGGCTTTCACTAAACATCTGATGTCTAAATGAGGAATAATGTTTTTAGCTTCTATTTTTCAGTATGTTTCAGACAAGAATATATTTATTGAAACATGGGCTAACACGTGAAATGACTATTGATTGGCTGCAGGTTTTACCAGAAAAGCACTCGCTGCGTCGCCGCATTTAGTGCCGACAGCACTGGTGGGAACACACACTCAAATGCGCATACACAGGTCTTCATACCACCACTATGCCTGAATCGGGTTCAGCGGGTAGATAGGAAGTGTTTTTCAGGTTTTTAGTAACACACTGATTGGATGAGTATCACAACTGCTCATAGGTTATAAAAGCTGAATGTGAGACATTATGTGTGTGAAAGGGCACCTAAAAGTCTGGTCTACAGCTAGAGCTACTGTATGCTGGATTTGAGTGTATTACTGCATACACTGATTAATGGAACTCAAACAAAAGAGAGTGACTGTAAACACGTTTCAAGGCACACTTCAAGATAACAGCAGATGTGACGCACGACTTTCTTTAGCCACACAAAAAAAGGGTGATTTACCACAATTAAAACTCAAAAGGTCATGGAGAACAGTATATCATAACAAAATGAGTTACAGGAACTCAAACCATTGCAATGTTCCTTATAGTGCAAATTAATGCAAACAAAGCCACATGATAATGTGAGTAAGCTTCCTAATATGAACTACTGCTCCTCTCTGGGTATTCCTTGGATTATGTGTGATTAACACATTTATTAATTAGACCTTCAAACTTGAGAGAATGGCAGCTTGTGCTAATAAAGATGCCATGTGAAGCAGTACAACAAGAGTTGGAATATTTTGTTCCAGCAAGTGCCAGAAGAGAAGCACGTCAGTGAGCGGAAAAAAATGAAACTGTTAACAAATTCCTTTTGAGAGCAAAAATTCTATTTATACAATACTGTGTATCCAACATGCATTTCAGGATGAGCCTGGCATTTCATCACAGTGCAGGACAAAAATACAGTTGCTGGCACTTTGGGCAACAGGTGAGTTTCTTTAACATTAGCAACATTTTTCACCATTTAACTGACTAGACTGTCTCACAATTTATCTTTGGTTTATTGTGTTTAATACATGTTTTTTCTTTTCATAGTAGATTGAATCTATGTATAAAATATCCAGAGTTTTCATTAAGTTACAGTGTTTGATACCAGCTCATTTTATGCAAAGATCATGGAGACTGAGATATGAGGCTAGTCTTTAAAAAAGAATATGAGAAAGAAATACTACACTGGGAAGCTAAGAAACCAAAATATGATTCTTTCTTCTCTGTCAGACAGGACTTCTAAGACTTTAAGTCTATAGGTGGAAAAGACCAGTGCACACATACACACAAGCGTAATGACACGTAATGACATTACACAAGAGAAAGAGCACACGCTGGGGGGGGGGGGGGGAGTCTGTGAAATTCAGACTATGGTTCACACTTGAATGTTTTGGGCGTGGCTGGTATCTGGGGTATGCTGACACACAGTGACATAATGCTCTGAACTTCAGATGAGCTCACGAGGAAGTCATTTGCCATACTATGTCTGCATTTCACTGGTTCTAAATAGGGAAAATGACACAATCACACATTACACTGACACGGACTGAAACAAAATTGACACCGTTGCAACACAAATTTTATAAAGTTTTTGGTTCACATGATTACTTAATTGTGAAAATAATCAACTGATTCAGAAATAACTGTTGGTTGTGGTTATCTAAAAAAAAAAAATTTTGTGTGTCTAGGTGATAGGTTGTTTCCAGGTGAACCATCTTTGCGTGTGCTCTGCCTGCTGAGTCTAATCTCCTGTATAGCCATAATAATAACAGCAGCTCTAAGCACAGTGCTTCTGTGCAATCTGCAAACAGCCAGTCAGAGCAGAGGCAGCATGACAAAGAGCTTGAGATAGAACTCTGAAACCATGACATTGACCATGTTGATATGGCTATTGATTTTATTTCTAAATAAGACACTATTTTTATTTAGATGTTTGCACGAGTTGCTTATAGAATGTTATGTTCATATTCCTTTCACATACCACAGAGTACAGTCTGAAACACAACTCAGCCTTTTTTTTCTGGGCTGAAGACAAAAACAGTTATTATGAACACTTTTCTGGTTATTTAACATTTTACTGGTGTTTTTTGTGACAAAACCAGGTATTTAAAACCAAACTATGTTGCAAGATGCTGTGAATACTATGGCAGAACATCATACTGTGATTAAAGATTCTCTAGATTCTCTCAAGAATGCAAAAAAGACTGGAATACTAGTCTTAATTTGATTATTGCTTACTCCGACTGAATTATTCAGGTTAGGCTAGATTGGAAGAATGCTGTTTACAATTACACATTATATGTACTTTCTTCTCTTAATTTATGTAATTTGCACAATTGTTTTGAAACTTTTAATTGTAAATCATGTTGAACTGCCTTGCCCTGAAAGTGCTATATATAAATAAACCCGCATTGCCTTGTTTGCCTGAGTCATGTCTTAATCATTTTATTACTGTCCATGTAAACATGGAGATTGCACCTCATTATTAATGAACCAGAATATGTGATCAGCTTTAACACAAATTAATAGAAATGTGCTAACACTCACAGAGGAGTTTGTTTCTGATGACAATGCTAGCCGTATATAGGGGAGAGAGATGAGAAAATCCAATATCACTTAAAACGGAGGATGGAGAGCTGGGAGCGATGTGGCAGTGAGGAACTTCCTTCCTGCTGAAAATTCATCCATCACCCAGTTTGCCAAGCAAAGAAGTGGTAGACTTCATCACTCCCAGCTACTTCTTTGTCTCCTCCCCTTTATCTTTCTGTTTTTTAATCTCCTCTCCGCCTTGTCAGAGTCTGACTCTCTCCTCAACGAGATTTGAAAAGATTGCTGATTGGTGGTGCTGACGACCACACAGTTTCTGCTGCCCTTTTATCTGTCTTTAACAGCTATCTCGCCCACTCATTTCTGCAGATTCATATAAAAACCAAACTGCTTCGCAAGAAACTCGTATATCGACCTGGGTTCTATGCTATATTTTGGATGCAAGACAGATAAAACTTTTTTTTTCTGCTGAATAACTACAAACAGGCCGGCAGATAAGTCAAAGAAATGACATCTTGTTTCCTTGACTTCAGGAGCTTGGTGCCTAGAAACAAATTTGTATAAATGTTCAATTATTCTCATCAAAATGTGTTGTGGAGGCCACACTGTTTATTGCATAATGTGGGATATTTAAATTCTAAAGTCTAGTGAGACATTAGTCATTTTCAGTCTAACGGTGCTGTGCTTTATGATAGTAATTATCTATTATTAAAATAGAAACCCTCATTCTTCAAAGATGCAGGGCTCTCAGTCAACACAACATTCAGAGCAGACATAAAAGTCTAGTGTGGATCTGATTCTACTTGTATAATTCAGAGCAAAAGTTTTGTTAAGTTTCCTTCGGACTGAGTATCTTAGAACAGGAAAGCTCATCTGAGGACAACACCGGCTAAGGATCATTTCACCATTTTTCTAGGACTGTCTCAATGAAAGGATTCCTATTTACAACAGCAGTGGCGGCCTGGAACCAGCTCACTTTGTTGACTGCTGTCACATAATTTCATGTATCCAACTGTGCAGGTGATCCCTCATGTGCAACTCCTCTTTGAAACCTTCAGGCATAAGCAGGCTTGTTAATAAACCTTCAAGAAATTAAGTCTTTTCTGAGACTCAAATTAAGGTAGAGGTGAGTAACAACACCCCCCTGGAAATGGCCTCAAGGCCCAGCGTTCTTCAGGCTGACAGACGAAGAGCTATGTCAGAGCCCCTGCTGGGATCCCTGCTTGTAAAGCAGCATGCACAGCTGCATGCAAAGCAGGGCTTGTTTGACAAAAAAATAAAATAAAGCCGGTAACATAGCTGTGGTTAAAACTGATGAAACAGCAGAGTGTTTCTGTAAAGTAGGCTGGGTGAGTCACACAGTGTATACGAGAGTCTGAAACATGTGGTTAACCTGATATGAAGAACATGAGATGGTGCTTGCTCTTGTGTGTGTGTGTGTGTGTGTGTGTGTGTGTGTGTGTGTGTGTGTGTGTGTGTGTGTGTGTGTGTGTGTGTGTGTGTGTGTGTGTGTGTGTGTGAGAGAGAGAGAGAGAGAGATGCAGATAGAAAAGTGTGAACAAAAATGGCCCCATCTTACCCTCTACATCAGGAAACTGTTGTAAATGCCCTGCAGACTTGATGCTTATGGACTTAATTACTCATAAAACTCTGTAGCTACTGACAGACAGAAAACAGAAGGCTGGTATTTTATAGCCTACCAGCATAGGCTAACTGTACAGCATCTGTTTTAGGACAAAACTATAAGAACTTACAAGAAAGTGGTCTTGTTAAACTCACAACTGTTGGTTGTGTCAGGTTTAAGAAGCCATAGAAAGCCAGAACATATCAGGAATGTCCTTTTGATCAGCATACATGATATATATTACATATTTTAAAGGGTTGTTACCTCAGAAACTCTTTGGGTCGCAATACGAGGTCAGACAAGTCAACAGCTGCTATCCAACTCCTGGCTGGACTCACTTCCACCCACTTGGCCCAGTTTCAAAAGGTTTCAACCCGAACACGTCCAACTTATGTTAATATTCATGCAGAAAAATGTTGGTGAAAATGAACAAAAAAATTACCTGTTCAAACTTGTCCACTTGGTATTTATAAGTCCAACACAGTTAATGTACGAAAACGAAAGTGATGATCGTCGTGCGACTACAAAAAAAGTGGAAAAAAACGATAAATTCCTTTTCCAGCTCAATGAATTTCTGTTGCAAAAAGAGAGAAGAGGAAAAAAAAGACGCGAAGTTGCCTGCGCGACTTGAACACCTGAGCAGCCTCGAGTCTGCACCCAGGCTCCAAAAAAACGTGACGCACGTGAACGGGTTTTAAACTCCACAGGTTCTTTATGTGAAAAAAAGTTGTGTTTCAGAGGAAAAGTCGCGACATGGACACGCACGAGGTGAAAAAACACCGTCCCGGAGAGCCGCTCTCACCGCGTCCCTCCCCGTCTGCGCGTCTGAAGCAAGGGACCCTGAACGCGTCTTGTGAGGAGGAAGAGAGTCGTCGGTGTGGCCGCCGGTGGTTACCTGACTCCGGTCATTACCGGGAGGCCCAGCCCGCCCACAGCGGCGGCGACGGCAGCTTCATGTTTCCTGTTGTTATCGCTGTGAATGAACCGAGCAGATAGGACAGCTTCCCTCAAAAGCACCACGTCGCCTTTGTGATTTAACCTCCAACAAGAACCTGCCATCTGGATGTAGAGAATAAAGCAGCGGAGAGGAATAAAGGCAAGGCTAAAGAAAAGACGGTTTAAAGCACTATTCACTTTGTTTCTGTGTTGGCTCAGTGAAAAAGCAGATCACAGATGTCATTAGAGTCAACATCCTGTAATCTCCTGCTGCTATATCGGATCATGGTGGCAATTAAAGCAGAGTGTTTAATGTTATAATCATCACTTTATCGAACAGATTCTTGTCAGTGCATATTTAAGTGGAGCATCTCTATAATCTCAGGTCATGTCATGTTGTCAGACAGGGCTTTTATCCGTGCAGTACAGGTAGTTAATGCATCCTGTGGTAAAGGAACACAATATACTACAATGGTTCTCAAATTGGCCTATATAGGCCTATATACACACTACTATAGAAAAGATTAGAGCCACCTGAGTGAGATAGTATGTTAAAAATTGTGAATGACACTGTATGTAATTTAATTTTGAATCTGACATGTTATAATTAACATTTTCATATGAACTCAGCACTGCTGGTTCACCACCAATCGTTTCATAGGGAAGAAGCAATTTCAACTGAAGAGGTGAGGGATATTTTGCTCTTTGTAAGTTTATAGCTAGATGAAGCAAATTTCGCCCACTGAGGGGAGCAGAACTAAAGTGTCCAAAGGATCTACTCATATTATATGATGTCCTACTAACATGATTAATTTGCTAAAAGTAAGACTACTGGTGTTTCTGCTCTGGATTTGGTCCACCAGTTTTGGAGAAGTGAGAGTCAGATGTAAAAAGCTGACTAAAAGCCCTATGTTGTAATTGGAAAAACAGTGAAATTATGAATGGACATATCAAACATTTTATGAACTTGATATAATACTTTTTTTTTTGTGAACAGGGTCACTGGTGTATATTAAATCCAAGCTGGTTACTGTCATCCCGTGTAAAGGAGAAAACTGCCAACTTTTGACCTTTCAGGGGGTGAGTGTTTCATTGTTCTTACCATAGACATTTTGTGGTTTATTCTTGTTATTTGAGAAATATTATACAAATCTTACACACATCCATCTGGAACTGATCATATGAGGGATTTTAGTAGCTGTGTTTTTTTCTCCCAACAGGCTGCATTGTGTCTTGTGCTTGGCTCTGTGGTTTTATTTTCATATTAGCACATTTTGTTTAGTGAGTTAAAAGCTTTAGTTAGATAAACTGTAAGTAGGCATTTAGTCAGGGGGAAGGGGAATATTCATTTTCACTATAACTCAAAACATTCATAAGTAACATAATGACAGAACTATTTTAATCATGGCCTTCATACACTTTCTGTAATAAAACATCTAAAAGCAAATAATTGAACCCCTTAATTTTTTAGTAGACCAAAAAAAATGTTCTTAATGTTCTATATTACTTCATATCACATAACACCTATGGGAAGGATAGAAAGTTTTAATTCAAGACTGGCAGCAAGGTCAGACCAAAGACACCATTCAATTATACAATAGTTATATGAAATACAACTAGGCCAAGTTATTTTTATGTATATTTTATTATAGCTTACTCATATTTCATTTATATCACAATATACTTGAAGCTCATTTTCTGGCGATTAATTGCCTTTTTAATTTACCCAAATCTAGGGAATGAACCCCCGAAGAACTAGCGTAACGTCTTCAGAGAAGGTCTGAACTTTAGCCACATAAAATACACTTTAGCTGACCTGCTGTTTTTTCCTCATAATCCCATTTTGCTAAAGAATCTGATTAATTCTTCATGGCTGAAATTCCCTAGCATGGCAATTTGAAATGAGAATGTCCTTGGCCGTGATCCACAGTGATATACATGAAATGAGAACATCCTGACTCGGCCTACTTCTGATTCCCCAAGACAAGAGCGTCTTCACATGAACAGCCAGATAGTGAAGCACAAAGACTCATATCACACGGATTTCCCATAAACAATATAGCAAAACAGTCTCCTTCTGTCTTTTGTTTGTTTGTCTGTGTGTGTGTGCGCACATGTGTGTGTGTATGTCTGTGTGTGCTGTGTGTGCATGCATGCATGTGTTTGTGGGAGGATTTGTTATTATAGTAAGCTTTCCTTAACAATACTGTGCACATGTGCTTTTGTACCTGTGTTCATGTATGCGAGTGCCAGCACCTTCCAAACACACTGCTCTTTGTTTGCTTTTGCATGTGCTTGTATCTGCCTGTGTAGCGTTCTGTAGAAAGAGCACCGATTGTGTCTGTGTAACTACGTGCACATACAAATACACATGTAAAGAGGAAGTCAGATCATATGTAATATGTAGTCATATATACAAGGACTATGTGCTATTTTACTTAGATATATCTCTGTTAGGTTCAGTTAAAGTCCTTATATTTTTTATGAGATATTGTGAGTAAAGAATGCCAGGGAAAGCGTTAACAGTGCAACCGCTTGTTGACAGAAAGCCACCAGCTTGTGTGAACCAGCTGAAGGGCAGTCTGTTTCACCACTCAGCCACACTGGTGCCATATAAGTGAGTGTGAGACTACGTCATGGGAATGCAGACTTGAATGTGTATGGTTGTGTCCCTAGACAAGAACGTCACTGTTGGTTGATTCTGATTCTGCCACAAACGTGCACTTTTTTTTGGTTTGTCCTAATACCAACAAATTTGAAATAGTTAATATGTGCAAAATCTTCCCATGGTATTAACTATGGTATGTTTAAAATGTTCTCTATCTTTAAAGATAGAGAACATTTGGACTTATAGCAATTAATATGGTCAAGGTTAGTAGTAGGCAATAAAGCTTATCTTATTAAAGCATCTTGAGGAATATCACTACAGTGATTTACAGTAGTAATACCTAATCTGTCTTTTTCTGTTGTATTTCTGATGAAGTGATAATTATAATACACTGCCAAAAAGAAATGTTGGGTCAACTCAAAATTTCAGGGCAGTAAACTTCAGTAAATTTTAGGTTTAGGCTTTTAAACAAAATATTTTAAGTTTTGCTTCTGAGTTTACTTGACTCTAAATAATTTTTTGTCAACTCAAACCTAAAACCTCAAAGTTTTATGAACTTATATTATTACATTGTAATAACTTTTAAAATTGCTGTTGCTATGACTATGAGAATCATGGCAATGGGTGAATTTTCAAAAAATGTTGAACTATCTCTTTAATACAATAGCAACCACTCAGAAAATAACATGCTGTCCTGTTTGAATGGAATTTGCCCAGACAAGCTAATGTTAGCACCTAATTCCTGCAGCCCTGCTAGCATCAGTTAGCCACTAACTGCTAAGGACTGAAAAGATTTGTGTTTAAATTTCACAACTCAAAATAAAATCATCTGTATCATTTATCGTTAAATTAAATTAAAGGTTGTTTAAAACTTTCCTGTGTGGACTCCAGCTCCTGGTAGCAGCACAGCCACAACGAGAAACTAACTGTTTTTCTTTGTTGTGCTAACTTACATTATTTCCTTAAATGACAATAATTTATATTTTTACATTTTACTGACATAAATAAATTCATGTTATACAAGTTGGCTTTTTTTGCAGTGTGGACATTATATATATATATATATATATATATACAGTAAGAATATACAGTATTGTACTTTAGAGGATGCAGCTCAATGTACAATAAACATGAACAATAGCACAGTACAATAATGTGAAGAAACGAAGAAAATAAATAAAAACCAACATATAAAAACAAGTGCAAATACTGTACAATAAAAGCAAGCAAACAAATGAATAATGAACCAAAAAACAGTACTAAGAACATGTCATGAGACGATAAAGCAAAAAATAGAAAGCAACCGATAAACTAAGTATAGTACAGGCCAAAAGTTTGGACATATCTTCTCATTCAATGTGTTTTCTTTATTTTGTGACTATTTACATTGTAGATTCTCATTGAAGGCATCTATGAATGAACACATGTTTATGGTGTTATGTACTTAACAAAAAATGTGAAATAACTGAAAACATGTTTTATATTCTAGTTTCTTCAAAATAGCCACCCTTTGCTCTGATTACTACTACTTACTTAATTTGCTATTTAAAAATGTTCACAGGGCTTTTGCCTCTTATATCTTTGAGTAGGGAATTCTATAGTTTTGGTGCATAGTTAAAAAGCCTGAGCTCCTCATTTTCTTATTTGTATGATATTTTGATACTAAAAAAAATTGTAGCAGTGGATCTAAGAAGCCGTGAAGGATTATAGAATGACAAGGAATTAATAATGTAGGCCGGTCCCAAACCATTAGGAGCTGTGTAAACAAGTAAAATCAATGCTAAAAGACAGTGGGAGCCAGTGAAGGTTAGCTAAAACTGGGCTGAATTTCTCTATCTTTCTTGTCCTAGTTAAATGTCTGCCAGTAGAGTTGTGAATTAAATGTGACATTTACTACATTGACAATCAATGGATGGAAGTCTGTTTGTAAGACCGCTTTTACTTGGCCTATCAACACAATTTCAAAACTGATATGTCGATTGACATCAGCACTGTCAACGTAAATTGTAGCCTTTTTCTTACCATAATATTTGCATGTCTCTCCTTATCCCAATGTACGTCCATGTCCTACCAATATACAATTCGTCTTTTAACACTATACAACAGTCCAACTCCCCCTCATTTGGTCTAATTAGCAAGCAATTGCTTATTTTATATATCCAGCAACAGCAAGTCACAAATTGTTTTTAAATGGTAGACTGGTAACATACCGTGTTTGTTTCTGACTTTTTATGCTGAAAACAACTACCTGCTGCAACTGGAAACTATAATATGGGAACATTGAGCGTGAAAACAGGTGCTACAGGTTGTTGGCCGATAAACGAGCAGAAAGACACTATGAAGCAGAGGGGAACTACTGAGTTGGTTGTAATTCCCTGTGGGTTTGTTTCTACATGTGACCTCTTTCACATTAAAGGAGCCTTGCGTTCCATTGCTGATATAAAAATACTGATTATAGTCACTTTAAAGTTTCAGGATGACACAATGGTGCAGTCTAGGAGTTTGCATGTTCTCCCCATGTCTATGTGGGTTTTCCCAGCCTCTCAGGCTTCCTCCCACAGTCCAAAAACATACTGAGGTTAATTGGAGACTCTATATTGCCCGTAGGTGTGAGTGAATGGTGTGTGTCCCATGATAGGCTGGTGACCTGTCTGTGGTGTATCCCTGCCTCTTGCCTGAAATACGCTGGGATTGGCTCCAGCCACTGTTACCCTAGTGAGGAATAAGTGGGTATAGAAAATAACTTATTGACTTTAAAGTTTCTTTAGTGTTAGGATTAGGCAAGTTTGTTATGGCTATGGTTGTCAGTCAGTCAGTCAGTCATTTTCTATACCTGCTTATTCCTCATTAGGGTCGCAGGGGTCTGCTGGAGCCTATCCCAGCGCGTTACAGTGAGAGGCAGGAATACACCCCAGATGGTCGCCAGCCAATCGTGGGGCACACACACCATTCACTCACACACTCACACCTACGGGCAATTTAGAGTCGCCAATTAACTTCAGCATGTTTTTGGACTGTGGGAGGAAGCCGTAGTACCCGGTGAAAACCCACGCAGACATGGGGAATGGCTATGGTTGTGATAATTATATTAAAAAGGCAAATGTTAATTGCAAGTTTGTGACAGGACACATGGTCTTTTGGATATAAGTCTGAGGTGCCACACATTCTTCACACACCCCCCTATATATAGAGCTTTCTGCATTGCAATAGTGCAAATCATGAGGTGCATAATTATCTAATAAGGATGTAATTTCCAGGATACTGGGCTGGAAGAAAGTCGAGAGAGGACAGGTGCACCGCATGTGCTGTGCACACACTATAAGTGTTTGTAGGCCACACACGTCCACCCCTGTGTGCTTGCTCTATTTACAGAGTCCTACAGTGTCATACCTTCCCTGTCTATCCTTGACTTTGACAACTCCTCTCACTTTTTACATCCCTGTAATGTATGATGTATGAGTTATTTTATCACATACATCACTCGATAAGACCAGGCAAGTATATCAAAAAGCATCACTGTCATGACAGCGACTGAAAAGTGCACACTTGCAGAGTATTAGTTAAAATGATGGGGTGGATAATACACAGTAGATGTCCTTTGGGAAGCTGTGAAAGACAGATATTAATGTAGTCACTAAAATATACTGCAGTTTTGCCCTTGCACCAACCAGGTACTATTCTTACATAAAAGTTCTTTTGTCAATGTGTACTACTTAAGAGCTTTTAAAGGTACTTAACGACTTAACATTATTGATACAATATAATGGTGGATAGTGTTTATGGACTTTAAGTGGATTTAATAATGATGGTATTGTGAATAACACGGTAGAGTAGCTTATCTTATTTGATATGAAACTGTCTTCTAAAATTTTTGAGTGTTTATCAAAATGTGAAACTCAAATTTTTTGAGCTTCTTTTAAGTCCTCAACTTCTGCACACTAAACTTTTAGTCCCCTCAGAAAGCATTGAATCAATCATCTAGTCATTCTAGGTATGCCTTTTTGACAGCTTTTCATGTAGGTAGGAAATTAAACAATTTATGGACAAGGCAATTTGATTTTGTGACAATGAATGGGCACCTTTACGTGTGTGTGGTTGTCTATTTTTTCCTCATATGTGCTTTTCCTCACTTTTGATGTATGAGTGTAAGTTACCATGGGAACTATGGCATATGTGACACCATATGATTACATCCATCATTCTCAGGAAGAAAAAAAAACACTTTAACCACGAGTGGTCTGTGGTCTTTCTCCAGCTGTGAGTGGTTTGTTGGAGTGCAGAAAGAAGATAGGTTGCCTTTTATATAATGTAACCTTACACACTGAGCTGAAAAGTCTTCTGTTTTTCTGTAAGAAACAATGTGTGCTGCCTATAAGAAAGCCGCACTTCTATACTGTATTCTCCTGAGATTTAATTAATTTTAATGGCGTAGTCTCACTGCACACTTTACTATAATTGTTCCATTCAAACTGGATTTCCAAATATGCATATTCCCTGGTTTAAAAGGATGAAGGGTTTATTTCCACTCTGTATGATAAATAGGATGCTAACGACAACAGCTGATTAGCCAAGCTTAGCATTCAGATTGGAAACAGATATCCTGGCTATGTCCAAAGGTAACAATTTCTTTTACCTGTCTTAAAAAAGATAAATGCTAATAAGTGGATAAATGAGACTACAGAGGTATTAGCTGTCAACCCGCCAAAGCGCTAAATTAAATTACAATTTGGAAGCTTAGTGGTGGTGAAGATGAAGTCATGCGATCATCAATGTATTTTTCTATTTTTTTTATAGGCTTATGTTACCTTTTTACTTCTCACAATTGAATTTTATCTTTAAATATCCAAACTATAGTGTTCCATTGTGAATATTATCTTGCTGAACAAAACCTGCAGGTATCATAAGCTTTTGTTTACCTAAGAGCCAATTTTCTGCAATAATCCAATATCCAATGGAAAAATCCCATTGGCTTTTTGGCAAGGAAACCGAGGCGTTGGCATGCACAAGTATATCACCCCTGCAGCACTGTATAGGCACATGTTTTGGAGTGAATGTTACATTTGTATGAGGTGTCAAAAAATGTAGTTAAGTAATGTGCAGTACCTTTACCACATACTTGCGATAGCTAAAGTGCATGTATACAGTATGTGTTTATGCATGAGTATACACCTTTCACACAAAAGTCAAATGCCCCCTAGTGGCTTAGTGAAATCTATCTATCTGTCTATCTGTCTATCTGTCTATCTGTCTGTCTGTCTGTCTGTCTGTCTGTCTGTCTGTCTGTCTATCTGTCTGTCTGTCTGTCAAGCAAGGAGCATCTGTGTATCTGTGCCTCGTGTATTTCTAACTGTTTATCAGATCAAACTCAGCTTCCTGATATAGCTTGTGTATGGAACGTTGGTATGCATCCTTTTTTGTGGAATTTGTTTGATGGATATTCAAAACTGTCAAATTATCATTATCATTCAAAGTTAAACCCCATAGACTTGTGTATCACAGCGCCATCCTGCAGCAGCACTTTCTTTATATTATAAAGCTCCATATCATGTCGCACCTCCTCATGTTGCTTCCTACCGCTTTCATTACAACTCAAAGCTCCATTGTCCTGTTTTTTTCCTGCATCGATTGTGCAACCAAGGTAACGAAAGTAATGTCTTACCTGATGTGAGTCCCTCCCCGATGTGAGTAGCACACATGCAGTCGGATAAATGTACTTAGGCTTCCACTTTTCAATAGGAATACATACTTCGTACAGGAACTACATTAGTATTGGTAATAACACAATGAGCTTTCTCAAAATAAATTCTAGTAAAAGCATGTTTATGTATAGGCCTGGAGGCATTTCCTGCAGCACACCGAAGGTAACATGCTCACGACTAACACACACTATGCACATGCGTAAATCTCTTTGTCAAATGAAGTGTAGCATGTTGATGTAACATTTGCTAGAGCTCACCACAAATTCACATTTTAACCAGAGCAGAAATGTGGCGAAGGTAATGTGTGTTAGTTGTCATTGCATATCCACCGCTGTCAGTACAGCAGACTTGAACCTGTACCGTCTCACACACACACACGCACACACAAAGACATTCACACACTGTCTCTACTTTAGTCCTGAGGGAAGCAGAAAATTTGTTAAAGGCAAATACACGTCATTATGCAGGTATACACTAGACTAGTGCGCACACATGTAATTAGCCAAAAGCTGCTGGTGAGTTTACACTTACAGGACATTCACACACACACACACATGCAATAGAAACATACACCTATGCATTCACATAAAGCACATTGTGTCTGCCAGTTTCAAAGTGGTTTCATGGCGTATTAAAGTATACAGTGTCTCTACCATTTTAGCCACTGTATTGCTTCAGCCTCTGACACTCATACAGACCCTCCCTCCCTCCTTCTCTCTCTTTCTCTATCCCCCTCTCTCTCTCTCTCACTTCCCCTTTCTCTCTCTCTCTCTTTCTTACACGCTGGCTGATTTCTGCTCTCAATCTCCACTTCCCATGTCTCATTCTCTCATTCCCTCTTCCCACTCTGTTCTTTTCCTCCTCCTCTTTGCCTCTCATTTTCTTCCTCACACACAAGCATACAGATGCCTGCACACACACACATTCTCTCTCTCTCTCTCTCTTCTTGCTTCCCTCTCCTCATATCCACCAGCAACTGCGCTGAGCAGCCCCACACACCAAGCCTGTGGATCCCTTCACTTGACTAATTAGCCTCGAAGTGATGTTGGAGATCATCATATTTAGCTTAGCGACCTAGCAGCAGAGTGCAGACAGATATAGACTAGGCTGGCTGGAGGCAGGGTGCCTGGAAGTGGGCAAGCTCTCTATCTCTTTCTATTTGCACTTAGTGCCGAGGGCTTCTCAGTGGCAGAGCGGCAGAAGTGAAAGGTGGCTTTGCTTTGAAAGCAGCGAGGAGGGAAAAAGAGAAGGAAGCGGAGCTGAGACCACACGAGAAACCACAGAATGGGAGTCCGATGCAGGAGCAAATCATCTTAAAGACAGAGGGAGCAGTGGCCACTGTGCAGCAACAAAGATTTAAGGTGAGTTTTTCAACCCTTATGTATTCTTCTGGTTCTTTTTTTAAATGGCTTGTCTGAATATGTGTGTGCATGTATACAGTATACTGGAGAGAGAACATGTCATTATGATTGTGCATCTCTCTGACCTACATTGTTGAACCTGAGGTGCAGCACAGCAGGGATTCTTTGTAGGGTGATCTATCTTTCTCTCTCTCTCTCTCTCTCTCTCTCTCTCTCTCTCTCTCTCTCTTGCCTTCTCTCTTTGCTCCTCTCCTCTCTCTCACACGCACACACACACACGCACACAGGCACCAGCTGTGTAGCACCACTTGTTGGTCGTGACATCCAAGTTGACATGTAATGAATACTGGAATATTGGTCACCTCCTGAATGTGTGAATGTGTGCTGTATGTGTATGTGTATGTGAATGATCCTGTGCATACAGGGGTGTTGATATCAGTGTCTGTAAATGTTTGTGCACATCCGTGTGTGTGCGTGTGTGTGTGAGTGTGTGTGCGCGTCTATGCCAGTGAGATAGTGAGTGGGTCTTTTGTTGCTGCGGTGCCAGTGTGAAGCTTAAGGATGCAAATCATTGTGAATGACATGGACAGCAACATAAGAGAAAATGAGTCATGCCAGCCCCATGTCTGATTGCTTCCTACCGCTTTGGGAGATGAGAACATAAAAGGAGACCCAAATACTGTATTTACAGCAGACAACCTCCTGCGTATGTGTATGTATGTATATTGTATATATGAGCATCTTTTTATCTTCTGACAAAACTTGTACAATCTGTTCTTTCTTTTCTAAGAGTCATCAATCAAACCACTTTTAGCTAAGACTTGACTATAGTAGAGGCTTGTACTCATAGTGGGATAATAGTGAGATAGTATCTCCCATGTGGCAGACAGGCAGCAGGGGGAAAGATGGGTAAGAACAAGTATATGATCCACATCATGAATAATTAATGTACTTAAACACTGACTGTTTCTTCACTTCTTGGTGTATGCACTGTGTGTGTGTGTGTGTGTGTGTGTGTGCGTGTGTGCGTGTGTGCGTGTGTGCGTGTGTGCGCGTGTGTGCGTGTGCGCGTGTGTGCGTGTGTGCGTGCGTTATCACTCAGCTAAATGTTGCACAGTACATAGGCATAAATTCTGTCACTAACTTACTGTCACAGTCTGTAGGTGAATCCAAACGCAGTTACAGGGACAATGGAAAGAGGAAAACAAAGTTTATTTAATAATGTTTGTGATCCTAGGGAAGGTGGGTGGAGGTCCAGAATAGTGGGGAGGATGGCTGAAGGTGAAGGTGAAGGCTATTGGTGGGCTGGCGGGCAGGAGGGCTGGAGAAGCACAAAGGAACAGGAGGTGAAAATCCAAGGGCAGGAAAAACAGAAACTCACAAAATGACTTCAGTGTCAAAAGGCTAGATCAGGGGTAGGCAATACTGGTCCTACAGAGCCACTGTAGGTGCAGGCCAAACCAACCAAGAAGTAACACCTAAATTCTACTAATCAACTATTAGAGCCATTGGTAAGGACCTGCATTAGTGGAATCAGGTGTATTTTTGCTTGGTTGGAGCATAAACCTGCACACACAGTGGCTCTCCAGGACCAGGGTTGCCTACCACCAATCTGTACAAAAAAATGTGTTGACTTGAACAAAGGTAAACCACCACCTGATAAAAAATATGTCCGATCACCTGAAACCGCAAAATCCATCTCAAATAATACACATACACATGCCAAAGCAGTAGGTGGTGATAGCACTCCTGACAATAAAGCCTTTTGAGCCAATCACAAGGCTGCAGGGTTCCACACGTCTCCATGGATACAACTTGCTGTTTATTTTCACATAATGTGACGTCAAACATTGTTGACAAGAAATTGCGGTACATGTTTTACTTTTGGGTGTAAATTATGTCTACCAAAGATTTGAATTGATTGATCAGACAATTGCAAGAGATTGGCTTGGAAGAGGTATCTTTGAAAAGCATTTTAGAAATAGGCTCAAATGGGAAGGGAAGATGATATTTCTCCTGGATTATAATGTAGGATATGCTGTAGTACAGTAAAGTACTAGTCCTGCAGATGGAAATGCAACTTTTTGGATGCTGGCTGCCTTAAACCCAGAAAGAAGAAGAACAAGAAACTGTGGTTTTCCCATTCACACATGCCTGCTGAAACTGGGCTTTTCGAAAAAGTTCACCAGTTAAAAAAAAAACAGTATCAGGAGCCTACATCTTTGTTTCATTTGTGTGAAAGGCTGAAATCATGCACAGAAACACACGGTTTTAAAAATACCCGTGTTCTTATGGACAGCCCCTGAGAGACGATTTGGCAGAGAATGAAGATCAGGGCAGGGCTAAAATACTGGCTTGCAACGAGCTGGAACAAACAGGTGCTTGAGGAACAGGTGTGAACAGGTGTGAGTGGCAGGCAGGTAGACCAGATTGAGTGGCAGAGTGCAGAGGTGGAGGCAGGGAACATACAGGGCAACACCAGACAGCAGGTGCCATCTAGACGACAGCTTGACACCTGAGGCCCCATTTCACAAGATCGCATGTGGGTAAAACCTACAACATATTTTATTGGAAGTGCCTTTCATTTAGATGGTGACAGCCTTTCAGGAGCTTAAAAAATGCAAACAACTGGAACCACTCTCCAGAGTGGAAACCTTGAATAATCTCTGCTGTACCATTTCCATCAGCACTGCCCAAAATGCAGCTTGGGCAGTGCTCTGCTGACATCACATATGCGTTTTTGTTTTATATACATGAACCAGTACCGGCAAAATAATCAAACATGCCACCTGGCATGCATCCAAATCGAAGTCCACATCCTTTTGCGTCACCATATGCATGCAGTTTTCCTCCCAAAAATGCTTATGTAAATTTGGAATAAAAAGTGAAGACAAGACGCCACTTTTAATTCATTATATAAACACAGCTTGAATATGTGTATGGGTGTGTAGTGTAAACCATGTGAACGTTTCAATTAAATTCGTTGACATTTCAACTATTCACAGCCATGAACACGCCTGATGTGACGCTATAAATAGAGGGCTCCGATGATAAATCTATGATGTGGAAAACAGAAACCGCCATGAGGGACTTCATTAAGTCAGCCAGATAATTGAAGTTCAGGTGTGTGGATATCGTGATTTTGCAGAAATCAAATAGAAGGGACCACTATTTGGCACCTCTGACATACACACAGGTACCATCTTGGAGTCTGGTTACATGTTTTTCTGCAAACGTATACACTTTCAAATGGATATCTACGTCTGGATGCCAAGTCTTTGAATTCCAGCTTGTTGTAGATAATCTTTAATAATTTGTAATGAGCTTAAATTATCTCTGATTCACTCTGTTCAAGATGAGGGAAGATGTTAAGTGAATTCAAGTTTGGTGGAGTATTGCATCATTAATGCTTTGGTTAATAATGCATATACTGTGATGCTCTTTCAAACATGTACCAGAAGTATTAAATAGGAATCTTTTTTTATTCTCCCCACATGCTTGTGGATGCAAATATATACTTTGCATCTTCATCGTGGATGATAACAATGTGCTTTTTTTGTGTGTCTGGGTAAACAAGAACAAATCATCCCACTTTTCTCCCTACTTTTATTCATACATTTTTTTTCCAAAAGTTATTTTTCTTGTGTCATTGTTCTGGTTCCTGTCACCATCTTTTTGAGGCAAATTTGTCATTTCACACCATCACTGTTGGTGCTCAGG
Organism: Lepturacanthus savala; assembly: GCA_030544235.1. NCBI lineage: Eukaryota > Metazoa > Chordata > Actinopteri > Scombriformes > Trichiuridae > Lepturacanthus > Lepturacanthus savala. The sequence continues at coordinate 22,283,257 of CM060466.1, forward strand.
TGCACGATGTAAAGAAATAGATGTATGTAATGGACTTATACCCTCCCTCACCCATAACCACCATCGATTGAGGAAAGGGCTGACAAGGCAGCAGAGTTTTGCCCTCAGCCATAAAGTCAGAGAGATACAGTAATTGTCGTCAAGGAGATTAAGGAATAAGCTTGATATCTGAGAGGAGAACCAACTGAGGTTGAATGAATAAAATGATATTGAATTCTTAAAGTTCACGGCCCGTGGGGGAATTGTGTTGGCCGTTCGATTCAATAACATTGAACTCAAAGCTAAATCCTGTGTTGGGTGAAATGAAAATAGATAAAATAGCACACTGGGCTTTGCATGACCCTCATGACCCAGTGGCCTTTTAAACCCTTCAATATCTTAGAGTTGGCCTTTTTTCCCTTTTTCTACAAACATCCCTCACCCTGTCTTGCTCTGTTTCCTCTCGTTCTTACTTTAGGGACTGGAGCTTTTTTTTCCTCAACTTCTACCAGTTATCCCTCAGCCATTGTTATTTCCAATTGCTGAGTTGTCTGGCTTTCACCTCACTCTCCTAACATCTGAAGAGTCTCCAAATGTCTGCGACTTTGTCTCCATCTTAGCTCTCTCTGTCAGGCTTTTCGTTTTGATCACTCCACTGTTTCCACTCTATTTCTCATTTTCCCCCCAATTCTTTTGTCGGCCTACCCATGTTTTGTGTGTGTGTGTGTGTGTGTGTGTTACCTGTGGTGAGGATGTTTTTGGTGCATTTGTATGGGCATCTCTGCATACTGTATGTCCACATGAATGAGTATAGATGTGTAGATTTGGTAAAAATATGAGCTTTCTTTCACATGATGAAGAGGTAAAAGGATTCTCTTTGTGCTCAGACATCATTCTGCAAAAGCACAAGGGCGATCAGCAGTGTTGACGGGTCCCTGGGTTGTCAAAGTAATGATGACACATTATGAGCTCCTAATAAATACTCTACAAACAAATTATCCATCAAATGTGAAGTGCACATGGTGCTTCTATTGTTTAGTGTAGAGGTCTAATTCTATCAGTGGCACTACATCTGAGAACCAGCGAGAAACCCGTTCTTCAGCTGATTGATTGATAGTGAATGAAGCTCGGCTCTCAGATCGAAAACACCTGCAAAACCTTTGTTCAATTATGCTTTTGGATGTTCAGTACCAAAGTTTTTTTGTTGTTGCTTTTGTTTTTTTTTAAATTAGTTTTTATTAATATTATTATTCATTGGTATTTTTAATTTATTTATCAATTCATACAACATCTGTGCATGACATTATGGCCTTGTTAATGTATAGTAATGGACCCTGTCCACATGGGCTTATATCGTCAGCTTGGTTGTCACTGACTGCATCACTGTTACAGCTGTTAAACGGTGGATAATTTTTTCTTAGAGCGTCACACAACCCCCGCGAAATGACTCCTTTCACGATCACAATTTGATCCATTTGGTCTGAGAACATTTGAAAGGTCTAGAGGAGCCAAACAATTGTTTGGAAGTAGCCAGTGGAAGTCTCTTCTGCACAATTTAAAAAACTTAGTCTACTGCGAAATACAGAGATTTACCTGCTTTTAAGTCTGTGCTGATGACTTCTCTGTTTGCTGTTACCTATTGCCTTTTTTATCAAAATTCTTTTACACTGCACTGTAACTTTTCTCCTGTTTTTTTCCCCCTATTTCACCTGTTTTACTATTTTAATTATATCTTGATGCTTTTAATGTTTTATGTTCAGCACTTTGAATTACCGTAAATTCTCTATTGTAGGCCCAGGCCTTTGTTGGAAATAGGCCACAATTAGAGACAGTCCTCTATTTCTATTTGAGCTAAATAGACTAACAATATAATTAAGAAAAACAAGATTTTATGTCCACTGGGCCCAATAAAATACAAGGTTCATTTATTAAAAAGTATAGTTACATTACAGTATGCAGTATGCTGGTTTAGACAGCTTACCACTCCAAAGTTTAACCACCCTTGAAGAAATCCTTCAATTCTGTTTAATCCTCCTCCTCTTCAGTTTCCTCCTCCTCTTTATCTCTCTGTAATCTCCTCATCACACTCGCGCCAGCCTCTACAACAAGTTCCGCAGCTGCCATGGTAACAACTTTATCCTACCAGTGATTTGCGTTTGTGACGTGTTTGCCCCTATCGGCCACTGTGCATGTCACATGATCAGGTCACCCTAGCCATGGTTTGATATATTAAGTCATCTGGTGGCTTTCTAATGAGATAAACAGTCTCTTCTGTATATTTTTGCATTCAATTAGACATTTAAAAATGTTGGTTCTAAAACAGTCTCAAGTCGCTAATGGAATACCGTCCTGTTTTAGAGAATTTACTGTACTTTGTTGAAATGTGCTGTACAAATACACTCGCCTTTCCTTGCTGTGATGGAGATGGGCTTAAACAGCACAGGGACTTTGGAAACAAGGATTTTAATAGATCAGATGTTAATTTATATGTAGAAGTTCCACAATGCAGGTTTTAATTAATGTGGCTTTGGTACATTAGCACGTTTTGAAACAATTATTAAAACCCATTATAGATAGTAAAACTTTCAGGTGAAAAAACAAGACTCCACATATTGTTCTTTGCCTCTTTGTTGTGTGAGTCTGCAGACTGTGAAATCCCAAACATAAGATTAAATAAAACATGCAGGGAGTGAATATAAATAGCCTACTATTTACTCGCCTGTTGCATCGACTTGGAGTCAAAGAGCTGTTTTGTGAGTCATCGTACTCCCAAAGTTGCGCACTAACAAAGACTAAATTGAGCTGCCAGTCAGGTCTCTTCCCTTGGACGTAAATGAATCAAATGTGCTATTATCCACAGCCAAACTTACAGGACGCCGTGGGAGGAGTTTGATGTTCACAACAAGTTTCATATCATCCAAATTGCCTGAATTTTAGCGCTGTCATCCTGCCTGCTCTCCGTTCCAGCAAATAATGCACTGTACACTGTTGCTTCACATCTGTATTACCTTTTAAATGCTTTTATTATCATCAATTTCCCATTTACAGTTGTAGAGTCTGCCAAACACAAAGCAGTTCCTCATCTTGCTGTGTGGTAACTCCACACCAGACACACTTCATTCAACACAGACCAAATCAAATAAACTGAATCTCTGCAATGATATTTGACTCTACAGATGATTGACAGCCGGCTGTCGGCACAGAGGAGGGAGATGAGGAGTCTTCCTGGAGACGAGGGCCTGCAGAAGACCAGTACCTACATTGTGCCCTGCTTCCTCTTTGTAGAGGTGAGTGTTAATAGACATTTTGAGAGAGAATATACAGCACAGGGTGGTCACTCTGCATTCATCAGGTTTGACTCACATCTGAAAATTCAAGTCTGATTTGACCTGGATATTAAAGGTAGCTTGTTCTTTGTTATTATAGTAATTAGCCTACAACTGAAGTCAATATTTTTGCATATTTGGACATGATCTATTCTGTAGTCTAAAATCTTGAACTTTAAGGTGCTGATTTAAGGTGCCTGCATGGTTGTGTATCCAGGTAGGCAGAAATGAAAAGGTCATTGTTTTTATCCCGAAGACGCTGGAAGTCTAGACAATCTGAGTCAAACAGAGCAACTTGATGAAAAAAAAGGAATGCACAAGACTTTTGCATATGAATGTTCTCTCCCGTTTGTTTCTCCCACTTCATTTCACATCTCTTTCTGATCACCTCGCATGTTTCTCGTGACAGACTGGCAACAATGCGTGTCAGCTGGGGAGTTGCATGAATTAGCGGGCCCTGTTTTCAATTCACTGGCTCCCAAAAGAAAATGATTGATTTGATTAAATTGTCACAATCGGGTAATTACCCTCAGTCCATGAATCACTTAGTTGATAACTTCCAGTGGGGGTGTGAGGGGGATCTTCCGAGGTACTCTCCCAACAAAAGCCCTCTCGAGTGACCTTTTTTGCTCATAAGCTCCGTGATTCCTTTCCTCCACTCCTGCACTTTTCCCACGACTCTTCTTCTCCGTGTGTATAATCCATAAATGACCTGGTGGAGCGCACATGGCCTCAGATGCATTTCCTAATTAATTGGCCTAATTAAGAACGGAAGCCCAATTAGGCACCACTAACATGCTCCAAGCCTGTAGGTCGTCTGAGCTCCAACAATATGTGAATGAGTGTCTTTTGGATTTGACAAGCAGTCACCTCCTCCATGCCAGGTACAGGATATGTGTCGTCCCAGTGTGAACTCAAAATCAATTGTGATGGCATGACAAAATTTAATCCAATCAACCATAAAAATCTGGAGGACATTATACAACATCTGAAATCCTCCTCTTGCTGTCTGGATATTCTGCCAACAAGCTTTTTTAAAAAAGTTTCTAACTGCATGACCTCAGATCTTCTGCACATTGTAAACGCGTCACTTGTGTCAGGTGTGTTCCCACAGGCCCTAAAAACTGCAGTCATCAAGCCACTGCTAAAAAAGAACAATCTGGACAATACAGTAATGAATAACTACAGGCCCATATCAAACCTTCCGTTCTTAAGTAAAATAATTGAAAAAGCAGTTTTTAGACAGCTGACTAACTATATGACACTGAACAACTGTTTTGATGTCTTCCAGTCAGGTTTCCGACCCCACCACAGCACTGAGACTGCTCTAGTTAAGGTCTGTAATGACATCCACATAAATACAGACAATGGCAAAATTTCAGTCTTAGTATTACTGGATCTTAGTGCCGCATTTGACAGCCAAGGCAGAACGATTGAAAGTCAGCGCTCATCTTCAATCAGCAATGTTAAAGCCTACAAACCAAGCTAGAAATCTGGGTGTAGTTATGGACTCAGACTTGAATTTCAATAGTCACATAAAAACTGTTACAAAGTCAGCCTACTACCACCTGAAGAATATATCAAGGATTAAAGGCCTGATGTCTCAGCAAGATTTGGAAAAGCTTGTCCATGCTTTTATTTTCAGTAGACTAGACTACTGCAACGGGGTCTTTACAGGCTTCTCTAAAAAGTCAATCAGACAGCTGCAGCTGATTCAAAATGCTGCCGCTCGAGTCCTGACTAGGACTAAAAAAGTAGACCATATCACTCCAGTTCTAAGGTCCTTGCACTGGCTTCCTGTCTGCCAAAGAATTCACTTTAAAATACTCTTACTGGTTTATAAAGCCCTGAATGGTCTAGGGCCTAGGTATATTGCAGATCTGCTGATCCCTTATGAACCATCCAGACCTCTTAGATCATCTGGATCAGGTCTGCTCTCTGTTCCTAGAGTCAGAACTAAACATGGAGAAGCAGCGTTCAGTTTCTATGCCCCACAGATCTGGAACAAACTCCCAGAGACCTGCAGGTCTGCCACAACTCTCACTGCTTTTAAATCACAGTTGAAGACTTTTCTGTTCAATGCTGCCTCCTGCTAATATCATTCTTAATTACTCTACACTGCACTGTAACTTGTTCTTTGTTTTAATTTCTTAATTCTTATTTTTATTTTTTTATTTTAATCAACTGTTTTAAATTGTATTGTTTTAATTTAAAAAATTTAAATTTTAATTCTTAATTTTTATTTTTTATTTTAATCAACTGTCTTAAATTGTATCTTGATGCTTTTAATGTTTTATGTAAAGCACTTTGAATTACCTCGTTGTTGAAATGTGCTATACAAATAAACTTGCCTTGCCTTGCCTTTTGAGGGGTTTTTTTTGCAACATTAACATTCAGTCTTTGCTTTTTTATTATTACATTTGCCCTCATGTGGGTTAAAATATTACTATTTAAAGTATAAAATGTAGAGTGAAACAGTGCTGTGGACTGGATGAGTCAAAAGTTCAGGTTTTGTAGAGGAAAGCTCCAGCTAATAAAGCAAAGAAAATGAGGATCGACATTTTCTTTTCGTCCAGAGGTGAGACAAACTTGAGTAAACACGTGAGAAATCGTGAGAAATCGTGAGAAATCGTGAGAAATCGTGAGAAATCGTGAGAAATCGTGAGAAATCGTGAGAAATCGTGAGAAATCGTGAGAAATCGGTCTCACGTTGGATTTTCACTTTTCAAAGACGTCTCTGGTTTCTAAATTCAGCATCTTTCTTTAGTGTCCCCACAACGACGAGAGCCAACCTCTTTAATTGAATCCCCCGGAGGATTTTCTTCAACCTTGCTCTTTTTTTTCTCATTCATTGTACTCATTCACTCATTCACACACATCCTCTTGAGATCATACTATAGCTTTTTTTCCATCTGCGCCGCAGCCAACGCACGAATCCTGCGCTCCTTCTACACAATGCCGTTCCCCAACACACCTCCATTACACCCGCATCTCTTTATAGCGCAAATATCCCACAACCCCTGCAGGTTCTACGCGCGGTTTTAAGCTTGCTTTTATTTTCTCTCATTGTGCTTTGGTACTGGCTCATTCCCAGCATCCCTCTTGAGGACTAGTTATAATGACTTTCCAGCTTTTTTCAATTTTTTTTTCTTAGCATGTCTATAATATCTGCAGGCTTATCTGTCAGTGGTGCTCCTCCCTTCTTCCAGTATTCCCTTTGACGGTCTCTTGAGTACTGCCCAGTCCCTCTTTTTTTCCCTTTTTTTTTATACAGATCCTCCGCATCTCTCCTTCCCAGCACTCATTCCCATGAGTAATTACATCTTTTGCACCATGGAGCTCTCCATTATTCCCCTTCACTCGTAAAGCTCTTCATCTCCACCACCTCCCACTCAAAAGCCTGCCTGCCATCTCGGAGACCTCCACCCTCCTCGTCTCTTCTCGAGCCTCCGTTTGCAGCTCTTCATGTTCCCTCTCGAGTCTTCATCATTTCTCCCCCTTTCTTCTTGTCTCTATCCGACACTTCCTCCAGTCACTCCCTTCTCAGGGCCTCGGTGAACCTTGTACTCGTGTTCACCTCGTATCGCAGACTACACCTACAAGCTTTGGGGAACGGGAATGTTTTACATGCAGTATTCTTTTTTTCTCCATTTCATCACCTTAACTGCCTCTCTCTCTCTCTCTCTCTCTCTCTCTCTCTCTCTCTCTCTCTCTCTCTCTCTCTCTCTCTCTCTCTCTCTCTCTCTCTCTCTCTCTAGTGTTGCCTCTATTGTTCTTTTTTTATTTGTGCACACATGGCCAGAGGAGGGAAGATATGACTCCGGTTTGACTTTAATCACTGTTATACGCACCTGAATGAATATGTGTGCATATGAGTAGTTTAATAAAGTGCGTTTTTAAATTTCAATTCCACCACCTGCTGTGTTCGTGTTGGAGCAGCTTTGCTGTAGCGTGGCTCCTCCCGGAGGGCACTCTCTCCTTGGTTGTTACATTAGCATCTCATTACCCCTTTCTATTTTAATTCAAACGCTTATTCCTCTTCTCCTCTTGTGATGTTGTTGCCGATGATCCCCCTCTCTTTTTCCTCTCTTTCTCATTATCTTGCACTCTGTCTTTGCGTTGTCTGCTGCTTTCCCTCCGCCTTGCCCCCCTCTATCGGTTTTATCCGTGGGACGACGGCCTTTTTCCTCTTGTCTTGTCGGCCTCGCTGTCGGCCCGTCGCTTCGTGTCTCGGGGCTCGTGTCTAACTTTGATTTCTGTCTCTCTTTCTCTCCTGTTTCCATGTTTTCTCTTCTCCCACAGTCATTATTTCTCATCCCGGTTTTTCCCCCTCTTCTGTTAAGATGCGACAACTTTTATCAGTTTCCTGTATGAGTGGGGACAATTACACACAGTTTCAAAACAACTCGATGGAAAGCAGATTTTGTCCCTCTCGCGCTCTCTCTCTCTCCCTGTCTTTTACTCCCCTCTCTCTCATGTTTTTTGCTTCACGCCGCTGCCATCGCTGCTGTCACACCCGCGAAGCCACACAAGAGACTGATCCGAAGCCTAACAGAGGCGCCGCTTCAAAGGAGCCTCTTTAAAAAGTCATTTCGATAGAACTGATTCCTGATGCGCTTTAGATACAGGCGGGTAGGAGGAGGCAGGGTTGTGTCACAGTGATCTAGGCCAGACCTACTGTGAAAATCTGTACTGAAGCTGAGTTACAAAGTGCTCAGAGTCACTAAAAGTGGACTCTGTGAGTGGATCTCACTGAGCATTCAACTTGTAGCCAGTGCACTGTAGTAGTAGTAGTAGCAGCAGTAGTAGTGGGGGGATTTAGATGTAATCAAGGTAAAATACGATAATCATTGCTGGTGTTAACTGAGATTTGATGTACTGTAGATACATATTCATGTCAGCCAGTCTTCGCTGAGCGTATCCCAGCTCACCAGCTTTGCTGTTCAGCCTCGGATGCCAGCTCGGAGTAGCAGAGCAACCCCCCCCCCTTCACGCCGTCCGCCTGCCTTGTTGGCTGCATCCTCCTGTGGCACAGAGATTTCTGTAAAGTAAACAGACTGCTGAGCATCAGACCACATAATATTTCAGGTCTATGGCTTATGCTGTCTCCGGGGTGTTGGTCCATGTCCGCCTGCATCTTTCATTCCCCCAGCTCCCCCGAAGACGCCAGAGTTTGTGCATGCTCAGTGATTTCTGTCTTGTCGATTAATATTTCTCTCGTGCCTTTTCTATTTTTTTTTTTTTGCTTCTTGTAAAAAACGTGACGCACAGGAGTCAATTGTTCGTTTCCTGTTTTTCCGCCTGGAAAAGTTGTTTACTATCAACCGTGGCCGCAACCAAGTGGTTATTATTGTAACCATGGCGACGAAGGCCACCTAACTTCAGCCAACCTGTTATTTTGACCCAAACCGTGTTATTTTTGCAGCTGTGATTTGTCACGGTTTCGAGCAGCACAGACAAATTACACTGTTTTGCTGACACAGACATCAGAGATGTGTGTTATTCTGAAAAGCAGTTACAGACTATGCATTTTTTGGCTTAGTTTGTAGTATTTGTTGTAATTGTAAACATTCAATGAGGATGTGTTTTGTTTTGTTTTGCCAGATATATCCATTCTTACAAAAAAAATGTTTTTATTTTTTTAGGCATTTCATTTGATTAATTAAGGTTATTCAAAGATCATAGTCTTGGTTTAATATTAGAAATGTAAAAAGTGACTTAAAGGATGAAAATGCTTAATTTATGAACATTTAATAAGAGAAATCACTGATGATGTCATCAGGGTTTAAGACCTAAAGGCCATTTTACAATGGCACCTGCTTTACAGACAAAGAAGAGGGCATTTCAGGGCAGTTATGGCTCAGAAGGTAGACCAGGTCATCCAGTAACCAGCAGATCTCCTCTAATCCACATGTCTAAGTGTCCTTGAGTAGGACACTTGACCCCAAATTGCCCCAAAACACATTATTGTGTAAATTATTATATTCTGATGAGCAGGTTTGTCCCAAGTATGGCAACTACCACCATCAGTGTATGAATATGTGTGACTGGGTGAATGCAGTGTAAATGTCTGTGTAGAGAATACAAATGGAGTCCATTTAACATTTAGGAGGCACAGGGTTTAATGAAAGACCATAGATTATATATCTATAGACTGTTTATCTTCAGGTTTTATCGCTATGTCGATGACACTCAGCTGTACATCAAGACTCCCCCAAGCCCTTCTGCATCAACGCAAAACATCTTTCTACTATCTGAAAAGCACCTCATCATCTTACCTGCCTCTCTCTAACCTTATCTGATGCAGAGAAATAGTCCATGCCTTTATCTCCTCAAAACCACACTGCAATACCCCCTCTTTAATAGGGATCTCTGGCAGGAATGTCCAGAAGCTCCGGTACATTCTGAACACTGCTGCCAGGATCCGAACGGGAGTGTGAAAAACACAAACATATAACACCAATTCTGTTTTCATTGCACTGGCAGCCTGTCTGTAAGATCTGGTGTTTTTGGAGCTTGACAGACACTTGAGAATTAATAACTTGGCCTCTGCAGATTCAATCTTGACAATTTTATAGAATGCAGCACTAGATTATTAGAATAGCCCTTTAACCTTTAGGTGCCTTAACTTTTGTATCCATGGGACCGAGTATGTCTCTGGCGTCAATAACTTCTGACTATTGGTACAAGTGGGACAATTCAAAAATATGACTGAACCCAAATGTTTTTTTTTAATTGCCACTAAACTAATAATTCCAACATGGCAATTGCTATTATTTCCTACAGAATGTATTTGTATTTGATTGTGACACATAAATCTTACAGTATTTCTTCACAAATGTAACAGAACAACCTTCTATGTGCATATAATTGCATTAATATCAGGAAGCACTTACCTGGTATTCTGTGTTGCTGTCTGAACACGGAGATCCTCTGGCATCTTTCGCCATTGTGGTTTTGGTGCGATCTCAGCAGCACTCAGTAGTAACACGGCGTCTTCGTCCCTGCGTGAGTTCACTTCATCCATGTTGCCTGCTGGGTTTAACACTGCCTCTGTACATCGTCTGTCTCCAGGCAACTCGTGTTGTGTGTGTTTACTCTTTTCTAAAGATGTTTTATTTGTGTCAAAACCTAGACCCCACAACCAAACCGCACTGTGGGCTACACACAGTTTTTCCATATCTAAGCACTAAATATGCTTACCAAACTCTATTAGTGTTTCTTTTATACTTGCACCAGTTCTTTGTTCAACTAGACAGCTGGTGGAGGAGCAGCTCAATTTCTCGCATATGCAGCCCTGTTTCATTTTCTTATTTCTTTATACACAACTAACAATTATTTTTCCTCTCTAATCTTTTTCTTTTTCTTTTATAAATCGAGATCTCTTATTACCACAGTAAGAGAGACAGCAACAGTAAGAGAGAAAGTAGGGAAAAAATGAAAAATAGAACATCTTATCAATACATAGCTTGTTTTTATGGTCATTTTATTAAATCACAAAGGCACACACACACAAAGACACAGTAATGGTTCATTCTCACATTGTTCTCCCTCTAGCCTTCCCTCCCATTATCTCTCAGATCCATGAATAGCACCTGCTCGCCTGTCTGCAGTGCTGGGATCTTTCTGCACTCTGGGTGGGTTCAAAACACTTGTTAGCTGACAGCTTTCACCTGTTATCGCTTTAGGCAGGGATAAGACCCCTGTACATATGGGTTCATACCATAGACTATGAAGGCTGCAGCGCTGAGGCCAAATTATCTTATCAGAAGGAGAAATATAGGCTCCTTGCTGGAGTAAGCCTAGGAAATAAAAAGTGCTTATCTTTTCCCTTAGCTTTTCCTTCTTTCTTTTTTTTCAGAGCTACACGCAATTATAGGATTCAGAAACGCAGACGGATTCTCATTGCTGCCCGTGCTACATGTTAGTCTGAATGAGGTCAGCTAAATGCTTAGAGTCTGATTCCTGAAATCAAGATTCATTACAGCTAGCACCCTTTCTGGCTCAAGGACAGATTGCATCAAAGTCAAAGTGAAAGGATTTTCCTTGCCTTTGCTTTATTTATCAAAAGGAGTTCACATCAGACAGCAATTTGTTTTTAAAGTGAAAACCCATTTATTCTGTTTATATATGTAAGTAGGAGAGCTTTGGGATTTGAAAAAAAAGGAACTTACTTCTTTTCGTGAGCCTCCATCTTCTTTTATCCTCCCCTGGTTGCAAGATGCGGGGGCATGTGTGCTTTAGGACTGGTGATTTATTTATTTCTATTCACAATTATGCGATTGTTCTTTGGTGTGTAGCGCTGTCGTTTAAATGTGTTTTTCATGGAAATGTGGTGCACCCGCACAGTGCACTGGCACAGGCAAACTCTGCATGTGGCTCTCCCCTATGAACAGAAGGAGGGAGGATGGTCGGGGGGATGAGTGAGGGAAGCCGTGGATGCAGAGAGGAAAAGTGAGCATGCGTGCGCGCGCGCGTGTGTGAGTAAGAGACAAAGTACAGACTTTTGACAGCAAGGGTGATTGAGAGACACGGGAGGAAATAAAGCATGAAGCCAGGGAGGGGGGGGGTCCGCTTTTCAACAGATGAGTTAAGATAAAAAAGGCATGGTGGTAAAATACACCCAGTAGTAATCAGATGAACAATAGAGGTAGAGGAGGAGAGCGAGGGAGAAGGGGGGGGCATGTGGAAAAGATAAATGCCTGTTTTGATCCTCCCTTGTTCCCTCTTCATATTTTACCTTCATCTCCCCTCCATCCTCTTCTACTCTCTCATATATCCTCATTTACACTCTCCTACCTCGTTTCCAATTTTTGTTTTCTCTTCCCTCTACTGCCTCCCTCTGTTTTATTTCCCCGTGGCACACTTGGCTTTGTCCTGGTACAGTTTATGATTTAAGTCTCATTAAATGTTTTATCCCACTCCCCTCTTTAAGACTATATCCCTCTGGCCTGTCCACTGGTTTCTATTAGTTGGCTGATCGATCTTGTACCTGTCTTGTTTAAGATGTTGTAATACCTTCCAGTAACACCAGGAGGCAGTCAAGCCCATTCGTTTGCTGGTAAACCATCATATGCCTTAATGCATAGAGTAGTGGGTAGTTTTGGCTTTCTTTTCTCTAAGAGTTGCTCTGTGAGTTTAATGAGGATGAGTATGTTTGTTGTGGGTTGTGTCACTCTGTCTGTGAACGTGCTTGCGGTTTAAATTTAGGCCTTTTTTAAGTTGCCCGCTGTAAAATCAGAGAGACAGAGCCTTCATTGGTGCGAAATATTCATTGGCTCTTATCGACCAAATGAGTAAGTGAACTCATCAGGAAACCAAATCACACACCAAAAGAATGAGCAGTGTTACAGTCTCATCTGGTGTTTATTATGGGAGCCCTTTGTGCTGAGAAACTAATACATAACATAAAAAGCTTCATTGCTGTTGATGCTGCCAGGTTTTTGGTTACAGGCTTTTAATTCAGTAAAGATGATGTCTTTTATTTCCACATTAATGGAGTGTAATGTATTACTAAGCACAGGGCTTATTGAAATATGATACAGAGAATTATTCTCATCTATGGCATTTTATCTAAGAAGTGACAATCTTCATGTCACCATTTTAGTTCTGGTATGTTACAGTCAATGTTGAAACTCGATGATTTGTCAGCCTGCAACAAGATACACCATAATATTTTAGGAAATTAATTTTACTCAATATAATTTTTTTGAGTGTATTGCTCTTTTATTGCATGTTGCTTATGGTCCTTATGAATGCTTTGATAACCTTTTGTAGAACTGGATATTGTAAATATGGATGATAGGGAAGACTGAGTTGTCTGTTTACATCTGAGACATACATAGATACCACTCTGCTCAGAACAATGTTTTTAATAAGATTTGTCTATTAAAAATGTTTGAATCTCTCAATTGTCATCTATTCCCTCTCTCTAGTTCAAAAATCCCAAAACTATGAGTATACAAATTTAGTACTAGGGCTGGAGGCAAGCAGTGTCATGGCAGTCAATTTTCAGTGTCTGTGCAATGGATGCTTCTAATTTTCTAGTCACACTTGTAGAAAGTGATTATTGGACCATGATTTGGTCCAAACTAGCCCTGTTTGGTGACTGGTTATCACAAATCATGCCTGCTGGCACACTTCTTAATTTCATCATTCTGCACAGTAAAGCTCAAACATCCAACTGAAGGAAGAAGAAGGTTTTTTGAGAGTAAGGGGGACTTTAAATTAACCAGTTACTAACAAACGTCCCGTATATTATTTGGTAATTTATGGCAAAAGAGACTTTTTCTTTGCATGTGGTGTACAATTTAAATTTATTTATAGGGGTGTCTCATAATATTAAGTATGACATGGAAATAAAAACTAACTTGGGAAATAAAATACAGGTATGATGTGTCCATCCTCACTAAAGTGAAAACAAGGACACGTCGCTCATCCTCTGCTCCTGCATGCTCTGCAGGACTCATTCATGGTATAGCTCTATAGCGTTCATTCAAAAACACATCAGACATTCAACAGAGCAAATTGAGGCAGCGTGTCTCTGCTTCATCCCGAGCAGCATGACATTGGCTTTTCTCTCTGCAGGGCGCTGTCATCCCGACACCAGCCTCCGTCCGCACATTCTCACCCGCTGTAAACATGTTTGACTTTATCAGTTGACTTTTCTGCCATCTGGACACTCCACGCAGGCCAAGGGTAGACATGCACCACTTATGTGCAAAGCTCACAGTCTTACCTCAGGAGATGTCAGAGATGCCCACATCTCTTTTCTGCCGCTCTTTTTTTCCCTACATGAAACACTGTTAATGTCACATGTATTTTTCCCATTTTGAGTTTGAAGGGCTTTTAAGGATGGGAGATTTCCCTCTGTTTCTGTCACACCAGTGCCACATTAGTCTCTTTGATACTCTCGCTTTTGCTTCTTTTTGAAGTTCAGAGGTATGAGCACTAAGCTGTAATTACAGAGCCTGATAAATCCTTTTAGTTTATTGGGTCAGCCAGAAAAAGGATCATCTTTTTAAATCTGGCTTATTTTATGAACTGGTTTCATCTTGTGGCTAAATTTATGCTGATGGATTTTAGTAATTAAAGGGGCTATGGGTAATATTTGTATATTTTTATATTGTATTATATTGTATATTTGGATAATATAAGTATTTTACATGATGTAATCCTTTTTTGGTGCGATGGATCGTAATGATACTTATGAAACAAGACCAAGACAATTTATTGGTTGACTGTAACAGCCTGTAGAAGGATTTTTATATGAATGGCCCGGGTCAAAGAACATGCTCGCTCTCATGTGCAGCCAAGTAACCTACGCCGACATCCACCTACAACAAATATGGGGTTATCCGACTTGAAATGCCATGCACATATCAGCTCTTTAGCTTGTGAGGCAACTAGCGTGACCATTGCAATACACAAACAACAAAACAGCTGCAGTAATGAAGATGCCCACTTCTGAGCACATACACACACACACACACACACATAATTAAAACACACTATTTCCTCAACAAAGGAGTAGAAAAACAGAACATAGCACTCTCTTCTTTGATTCTCCTTATGATTATTAGTCCAAAAATTGTATTCAGGGTTGGTGTGTGTGTTTATTCTGTGTGCATGCACGCATGTGTGTGAGTGAGCTCCAGCAATGGGGAGGAACATGCTGCATTTTGCTGAAGCATGGTGTAAAACACAAAATTAAAGATATTTTGTATTATTATGAGTATATAAGTATAAGGTGAAAAACACAGTATTGTTGTGAGTTTTATTAGTACAGTTATTATGACCTTTATTTCTTTTTGCCCAGCCAAAGAAAAGTATGATAATAATTCTCATTTGTCTCATTAGTCTCATTTGTCAATTGTCAGTTAAATATTTATAGTGCTCTAAGATTCAGTGGGAGTTTTTGATCCATGAGCCTTTGAAACCTCATATTGTACTCAGTAGATAGAAGTACCTTTTGAAGATTCATGCTTACATGTATAAAATCTAGATGTACATGAGTGATATTGAAAATTCTGTGTCGAGTGATGAGTCTGACACATATCACAGGAAAACACCTCAAGGTAGCTGCCATGTGACGACTTGGGGTGAACAGTCCATGGAGATAGGATGACTCATAACGTTGGCCTGTCCTGACCCTTCGGTATCTGGCCACAGCTTGAATTTGTCAGTAGTTTCATATTGTGCCTTCATTTTATATGCAGATGAATAGTCCTAGATGACCTTCATGGGAGGTGCTTTTGTGCTAATTTGGAAAGCATCAACTTGAAGTTGCTCTGACCTTTATAGACCTTTGTGACTGCACTGTATATGTATACATGCAGATGGTTGTTCACATGGGAGAAAAAGGATATCAAATTACATATGAGCTCTAAATGTATTCAATAAGGAGGCTATATTTTACATTTGTGTTAATGGATAAACCTGATAATGTAGATTGATATTCGGTCTGGGAACCATCCATTCATTTGTTCATAATGGAGGCATGGTCTATAAAAGCCCAGAGTGGTTATTGGGCAGTACAAATGTGTATCAAATGTCTGTACATTGTTTACAGCCAATATCAAACATACTCGATAGTAAATGAAGATAAAATAATTTAGCACTAAAAGTTTCTTTTTAATAAACTTGTGGTCTAAGTTACTGAAAACACCTTCTAAGGCTGCACCGAAAGATACATTACTGTATGCCACTATGTTGGATCCACAGTTTTCAACAAAGTCGCTTCTTTCTTTTCATCATTGTCTTGCTGCACCCTCCCTCGTTCTGTGATTTTAAGTGAATTCATGTGCAAGGAAGGATTGGTATAGCCAGGCTAGTTACCTCTGCCACGGAGGTTGTGTTTTTAGCTGGCACTTGTCTGTTTGCAAAATACCTCAAAAAGTATTGGCCAGATTTTCATGAAATTTTCAGCGAATGGTGGGAATGGTACCATAACAAGATGATTAAATTTTGATTAAGATCCGGAAGAAATCCTGGTTTCAGGATCACATTGAATTTTTTGTTGTTTGGTAACATTGGAGGAACTGGACCTTCAAATAGGCATCATTGTTTGGGGCCACCTGGTGGTGATACCTTGCACCTGCATAGCTTGTTTTCTTTGCACATAATGACAAAGGCAAACTAAGAGAGGACTCTGACTACGCCGAGGACAACAATGTTGGTTGGGGTGATAATACAGTATGCTTGGCAGAGATCTGCACTCTGAGAGTGCTTTTCTAGTTGTAAACTCTTGTCAGATGACTCCATTTACTGGAACTTTGGAGTTTTATTCATGTCTTTTCCCAGAATGAATTGTAAGTGCGTTCAACTAACTTGTGTCTTCTCATGTATTATTCGGCCTACATGGTTGTTGGAGCTCTCAGACTGACAGTGACAGTCAATAATTTCAGCACATTGTAATGCAAAATGGTGTGCATAATCTCAGAGGGAAGCTTTCTACAGTTGTCTTCAAATGTTAGTTTAAAATTTGATGCTTGTTCGTAGACCTCCCCTTACACTCTTCCTCCCACATTTCTATATTACCTCCCTCCCTCACGCCTTCTGTAGTTCACAGAGAACCAGAGGAGTGGATGATGGAAAGAAATGTTCGACACAGAGTTCCTGTGTCAGAGTTCCACCTCAGACACGGGAATGCACTCACAGGCCTTCAGAAAATACACACACACAAACATTCTGCACACGGCAAGTCACATTTGCACACCCACGCATTCACATACACGCACACACGGGAAGCTCCTAGAAACAAAATGGAAAAACATGGAGGAACAAGCGGCAGATATTCTTGGTCTATATATAAACTCCAGGCTGGGGGCGTTTGCATGGTGTGCCAGCATGTGTGGATATGTTTGTGTGCATGTGTGTTTCTGAGTCTCTCATGATTCTGTTTTTTACGGCCCTCCGGGGTAAGTGTGTTGTCATTGAACACATCGTCCCTCCAGTGTGACTCGCTCCTCACCCTCAACATAAAGATGACCATGTCTCGCACAAACAGATTGAACTGGATTCAGTTTACACACAGATCAATTATTTGACTTTGTAATTCATATGTTTATCACTACTACAATTTCAATGCCTGTCTTTCCTGTGTAGTTAGAAAGTAAACAGGAAAAGGAAACTTGCAGAGCCGCAGATCTGTCAGCAGAGTGTCTATAAGGAGTTTGAATTAGGTCACCCTCCCTCTCACATGTTCATTGTCACTCTTCACTGTGTAATAAGGCTGAAAAATGTTACATGTGCTGAGCCTCCCGTTCCCCTCCCTGTAGCATTAATCCAAGTGGGTACTCCTGCATGGAGAGTATACACATGTTGAAGCAGGTTTTCTCAGCAGTTTGTCTCTCGTTTTACCAATCGTCCACATTGAACGTTCCCTATTTGGTTCTTTAAAGAACAAAGAGTTTTTTCCCATCAAATCCCTACATCTCAAAAATCAATTAGCGCAAACACAAATTACATTCATATAACACAATGCAGCCGATGTAATGCTGCAAAGCACAGTGAGCTGTGTTGCGTTGTATCTTATATTTAGCTATGCCCTGCCTCCTTCAGTGGCACCATGTGAAATATATTAACTGTGTTGGAGGCAAGGCACAGTGAGTTAGAAGCACGGCACCATGGAAACCCAGCCGTTAGTTTGCCAGCCCCGAGTAGCCAGTGTGGGTGTCAATCAAAATATCATCTAACATGAAAAATTAAGCACACTGGGTTTCCACTAACTAGTATGTACAGAAGATCCTAAATTATATAGTTAGAAGGCTTTTATGGAAGCTTTAAAGGGATAGTTCAACATTTTTGAAAATGTGCCCATTGTCATGATTCCCTTAGTCATAGCTATAGGTGCTTTACCTTTTTTTTGTCAATATAATCTGTTTCCAGCAGTGCAGAGCCACAAGCTGCTCAGCTACTACATGGTTACTTTTTTGGGCTATGAGGTAATAACAGATGTTATAAGACAGAACTGTTCAATGAAACTGTAAAGCTTGACACTCCAGACATGGCTGCTTGGTGGAGTGATCTACAAAATTCACGTTTAGTTTAGCTACTTGTATCAGCAATATTATGATGTTACAGTTATTGTTTCATAGCTTGGTGAATGTGCAGGTCACAACTCGTTCACCATAGTGTTTGGGAGTTGCTGGATTGTGTATTTGCTGACATTGATAAGGAAACTGAAAAGTACCATTAGCTGTGTAGTAGAAGCTGAGTAGCTCAAGGCTGTGCTCCACTGATCTGGAAACAGCTTGTATCGACAAAAAAGGAAAAAACAATTATTGCTATGATGATGGGAAACATGACAATGGGTGAAATTTCTAAAATGAACTATCCCTTTAAGCACAACTCGTGTTTACTTTGTTGAAGTTTAACTGAAACCACAATCATTCCTTAACTTTTCTTTTTATTGCTTTTTCTGCCTAAAGCACATCAGCCCCTCTAATCACTTTTTTACAAGTTGAGATCACTGACAAAAAAAAAGTTGAGAGTTAAGTTGCATTAAAAGCTTAAAGTAAAGCTTCACTCAGTGATTTGGGAATAGAATATCAAGTATGCTGCATTTTAAGGAAAATAAACACCCATGCACTATTTTTTATTATATAAGTTCTCTTTTGTTGATATTTTGTAATATTTTGTTGCTGGACCTCATCCTCATCCAAACTCACTTGTTTGTTGATTGATAAAATGATCTCTAGAGCTGCAATATTTAGTCTATCGGCAGGATATTGAATGGTAAATTATTTGATAATCAATTAATCACTTTGAGGTATTTATTAAATAAAACATGCCTGAATTCTTTGAATTCAGCTTGTTAATGTTAGTTGTCTGGTTTCTGTAGTTTCCTGTGGTAGTAAAATATATATCTTCTGGTTGTACACTGTTGGACAATTCTTCACCATTTTCTTTAATTCAATATTTAAATTAAGGTAGATGTTTATTTTATCAAGTTTTGTGATGTGTGCTGCTGACGTCTTGGCCAGGTCACCCTTGTAAAAGACATTTTGATCTCAATGGGTTTATTACCTGATTAAATAAAGGTTAAATAAAAAATAAAATTAAAAGAAATGTTTCAGAGAAAGTATTGAATCAAGAATTTGATATAAGATTCCACAAGGTCTCTTCCTTACTTAAAATCTAGTCATGACAAGTTATTTAGCACCAAGTTGTGGTAGAGAAAATTCATTTAGTGAATAAGAATGGATAACTATTATTAATATGGTAATGTTTGACTTTAGAGTGGTAATGTTTGAGTTAGAGTGGTAAGCCACCAAAACTGCTGTATCTCCCCTCCCTCAACTTCCCTAAAACTATAAACCAGCTCAGCCTGCCTGTAGAGGCTCCTTATGTTTTGTCGCTGATAAATTTGTCCTTCAAATACAATAGGCTGCAGATTATGAAGAGACTCATCAGTAGCTCTCCATATTTAAACTCATGACCTGTATTTTTCTTTTCTGTTTTTGCTTTTCTGTTTTTCCTGCAGGGCAAACAAACCTTCAGTTATAGACACCTACTATGCTTTTTCCTTTAAAGGAACTCAAATGAGTTTGTGTGCTGTTTACTGAAGTATAAATGAATAATTGGTGCATGGGCATCTGTCTGATTTGTGCAGTGTTGCATGCTCTTTTTTATGTTTCTTGTTTATCATACCCACTCCTTTTACCTTTTTTTTGGATAATTCTGAATATTATATTTCATGCTTCATTGCTTTTGTTTTGCATACAGCTGGTATTAGAACAACTCAGTTATGCAGAGTCACAAACATATTTTCTGGTCCTACCCTTTGCTTTTCCAAGTGAGGTTTTTGTTTGTCTCCTTCATGCCTCCTCTTGTTCCGCTCTGCTCTAATTCACCCCATCTCGTGTGTCAACCCCTTCTTTCTCTATCTCATCCTCCTTCATTTCTTTTTCTTTTTCTCCACACAGCGTTTTTTTTTTTCTCTTGATCGGCCTCCATTTGTTCTTCTACCCTCCCACTCTGCATACTGACACTGCTGAAGGGATCTCTCTCTCTCACTCCGTATCTCTGTCATTACTCCCCCCCCCATGTGTCTTTCTCTTTATTTGTCTCCCTCCGTCTCTATCTCTCCCTCCCTCTCCCTCTCATCCTCTCCTCTCACTATCTCTCCACACACACTTGATTCATTTTACATATTATGGAAGCATCCATCATTTTGCTCTGTGAGGGGAAAAATCTTCTTTTTTTTTTAAATCCATCACAGCATTTTCCACTTCTTTCTTTCCGGCTGTCCTTTCTTTTTCCAACTCCTACACTACTGTGGATCCGATCCTAAAGCTGGAACCAATATGTTTTATTTCCAGCTGGTCATCATGGCAGGCACCGTTCTGTTGGCGTACTACTTTGAGTACACGGATACGTTCCCCGTGCACATCCAGGGCTTCTTCTGTTTCGACAAAACCTACTCGAAGCCCTACCCAGGACCGGAGGACAACAGCAAGGCGCCACCCGTCCTCGTCTACTCGCTCGTCACTGCAATCCCCACTGTGACGGTGAGTCTGTGTTCAACTTGTTAAAAAAAATCCTTCCACAGGTGCTTATCATGCAAATGAACACATGACTCATAGATGGACAATTACATATGAACACACACACACACAATCGACACACGCCTCATCTACACGTGGTGTTTATGGCTTGAAAAAGGGCAGAGTATGTGTAGGTGTGAATCCTCGTGGTCTCTGCTCTGTTTGTATGTGTGCGTTCTCTGTCATAACCATGGCAACGGGCACTATATTTGTCCTCAATAGAGCAGCCGGTGGTAGCTACAGCGTGCAGAGAGAGTCTGTCCTTATTTCAAGACTGCACAGAATTAAAACAGAATGAAACATAAAACAATATACGTCTGTACGGAATTGCATATTTGTAGGTTAATGAATTCTGGGCAGCATATTGATGCAAAAGTGGATTCTGCCTTTATTTCTCTGTCGCTATAGCACTAAATTTGAAATGCGCAATACGAAGGACAGTAGTAATTGCTATTAGTCTAGAATATAGTAAATTTGGTTATGGCGGCCACACTTAACAGTATGAGTGGGGTGTTTTAATAAATAATGAAACATAGCTTCACATCCTCATCAAAGCTCATTCACGATGACTGTCTCCCTTGTTCCCCATTGCTTGTCTCTTTGATGTCCTACGGTTAAGTGGCATTACGACATAGCTGCCTCTGTGCCACATATCAGACACTCACATGCACACACACACACACACCACACACAGACTGTTGGTGCTGGTCATCAGCTGCTGCATAAGCAAAAGTGTACTCCAGTTGCCTCCTCTCTAACCCAGTTTTCTCAGTTTTAACATTTATTTATAGGCCATGTTTGACCTGCAAACATTGCTGATTTAAACAGGCTTTTTAACAGCATCATGAGAGTAAGATAAAGATATTTCCACGTCTGTTATTTTGAGACCTGTCTATCAATATGGGAGTGATGCATACTTTGTGAACTCTGAGAAACATCGTAATAAATGCAATGCTTTTCTCGCCTTTATATGACAGGTACTCCAGTGTGTACAGGTGTGTGTAGGTGTGTATGTGTGCTTTATATGTGTCTAACATGCAGTAGTAAAGAACGGCTGTGGGCATCAGAGTATGTGAGCTGTGCAGAGTGGGAGCAGAGTGGCCTGATTTTGCCTGGAGTGTGAAGCTTTTTTATTTATTTATTTTTTTTAAGTAAGAGCATCTGTGTTCTCCCACTCCAAGGTACCACTCCATCCCACGAGCCTCTGTTCAGATGCAATAAAAAAAATAGAAGCAGATATTCATCCTGCTTTTCTCTGAATCCATAAATGACAAATGGACAAGTTCCTCGATTGATAGATTCTGCAACAACAACACACCAACTGCGCATTTGTATGTGTATGTGTGTCCTTGTTTGTGTGTGTGACAACTCAAACTATGTGAAGTTATCTGTAGCACCACAGGTTTTTCTTATTTTCCCTCCAGAGCATCTCTCAGTGTATGATAATGTGGAGGCTTGTACCTCAGCAGGATATCTACAGTTCTTTTCACAAGTTGGATCATTTAAAAGGGCACTTAAGCAAGCCAATAAGTTATAAAAACAATGGTATGGTACAGAAGCTTAGAAATCCTAACTTTTAGCCTCTATGCATTAAAAACAATGGATCATAAAGCGTTTTCATTAGGTCCCTTGTAAACTCCTATATCCAACAAACTTTGTATGTGTAGTTTATAAGATTGTTTTTTTGTTTAGCATTTTATCATAGATTTTGTAGTTTTGATTTCATGAGGGTTATTTTCTCAAACTTTCGAAATTGTTCAGACATGCTGAGTACTCCTCATCTTTAGACTACCCCTTTACCTTGATCAAATAGGTTTTCACCTCAATTTGTGCTGCTGTCTGAATCTATAAAGTCTTGGTAAAGAATACTTCCAGCAGGGAGCCAATACTCTCCGGCGAGCATAATCTCAAACTCAGAGCAATTGCACGTGTTCTATAAGTTAGTAATACGCTGTCTGCTGCTGATAAGCACACATTAAGGCTGATTTACGCTTCTCTAAAAATGGAAGAAACCTCTGGAAGAGCAGCAGAGGAGGGAGCAATCATTAAACATGCAATAGACGCTGTACAGAAAGGACCAAGATAGCAAAATTACATTATGGAAAAACAGGAGCTCACCACCTCTTCTCACCATGGAGACCCGAACAGAGGAGCAAACCACATATGACACTTTCAGGCCACTGTTAAAGTGAGGGTTTTAATTTGATTCGAGTTCATTGAAGCTGATGATATTGTAGATCAGCAGGGAGCTTTAAGATCTGAACAATACATGGAGCAGTTGACCACAGCTGAGTACCTGAGTACCGATATGGTGTGTGTGTGTGTGTGTGTGTGTGTGTGTGTGTGTGTGTGTGTGTGTGTGTGTGTGTGTGTGTGTGTGTGTGTGTGTGTGTGTGTGTGTGTGTGTGTGTGTGTGTGTGTGTGTGTGTGTGTGTGTGTGTGTGTGTGTGTGTGTGTGTGTGTGTGTGTGTGTGTGAGGCAGAGAGAGACGAAGAGAGGAAATGAGAGCGAAATAGAGGCACTTGTGATACACTTGGCAAAAATGCCGTAGGTTTCAGTGCACCAGTGAAGGTAAGTGTGGGGGTGGATGATGGTGCACATCTCCACATCTACAGAGACTTTTGTGTGTGTGTGTGTGCGCGCAGGTGGGAGTCGACCTGTATGTGTATGTATGATTATTGCTGTCAGAGTAGGTATAGGTATGAAAGTAAATCTGTTTTGTACCAGATTTTAATATTTAAAGCTACTGAATTTCTAGCAGTGCTTTTGTTGAAATCATGTATCTGAATTTCTTTCCGCTGTGTTTAACTCTTTAGATTTTCAATAAACTATTTTCACTTTTATTTTTTTATTTTTCAGTCTTCACAAATTCAGAACGAAAAACTTTCAATATTCAAGTTTCTTTAAATTGAATCTCAAATTCCAATCCCAAAATTTGAGACAATTTGTTTCACTTAAATGCTTTAATTAAATTAAAGAATTAAGGGATCAAAGGATCAATTGCGTTTGCTTGGTATCCAAAGGTATCCTGGATATTTAACCTGACTTTTTTAAACCTTTTTATTAGAATTTTATTATTTTATTATTTATTATTATATATATTTTTTTAAACTTTAATTTTTTATTCTGAGTTTGTGAACATTGAGTAAAGTGGAAACGACACACACACACAGAGCAAATCAATTACTTGTGCTTGAGGTTGTGTCATGTGTAATGGAGACTGCATGTGTGCTGATTGCACACTACAACCCGATCATCAGGAGATGCAGATAAGCTGGGACCAATCACTGGATCAAATGTTAATTGTAGGCTTTTGCTGCATGTGACTCAGTGTGAGCTTTCACAACGGGTGGAGGTTCATACAAAACCACTTGTAACTACAAGCACATATGACTGAATGAAGGATGTTTTTGAAAACAGCAGTTTATTTTTCAGCCTTTTTCTTATGTGGGTCAGACACATAATGCTTAAATACTTTTGCCCTCGAGAGCTCCATCCTAATGCTGCTAAATATAAGCCTCTCAAACCGTACAGGAAGGGAAAGGGCGCTCATAGCAAGGAGCGACACAGCGAGTTCAAAATGCAGTAAACACAACATGATGAGAGAAGGAGGATGAGGAACACAAGAGACATAAGTACCCGAGAGTAAACAAGAGAAAACAAAACCTAAGAAGAAGACGCAGCTATTAGAGAAGGGAGGATGCCATTCAGTGGCTGCTCACTGTTCTATTCCAAGATCGTTCGCTGCTGCCTGTTAAACTCGGGAAGAGTCAGAATGCATAATGCAGCTCCATGTGGCAGAAAGATGGGGGCGAACAACGGAGGCAGACCGTATCATCCAGTCATGCCAGAGTTTATTAAAAGTGAGAGCTATTGATGCATGAAAACTGCATTGTGCAGCCATATCTTCAAAAACAGAAGGCGGCTGTGGACAAAGCTTCATTGTGTTCAGACGTTTTAATAGTCCGACCTCAGTGTGAAGAGATGAAAAAGGGGGAATGGTTAGAGGTGAAGATACAGATTTAAATAAATGGAGGATGCTAAGGAGGACAATTGCCGTTTATTTTTTGCACAGGCATCAGAACAGCCTGGCAACCTTTCAGAAACTCATTCTGACGATAACTATTCATCGACTTTTTTATTCCACGAATAAATTGGGACTTTGGCTAAAACAAGACAAAAAAAATAATAAAAAAAAAAAAAATGTGACTACAGTTTAAATATAAGGTCCTGGCTAAATATTGTCTAAAACAAAAAGAATCAAATCTGACTTTGATGATTATTTTCATGTAATTGTCTTGTATGAACTCTAACTTTCGTTGGTTAAGTCAATAGCACATTCTCAGCTTAGCTAAAAAAGAAAACAACACTTTCTCACTTCCAGCTCACCAACAGTTAAGTTCCCCTTGAGTCACATTATCACAAACCGGTGCAGGACATTTGCATCATTCAAAGGTCAGCAGCACAAATTCACATGTCAAGTTCATTATAGTTGAACTACAAATGGGCTTCACCTCCACGAGCAAACCCAGTGATTGCAACAATTCAATATAACTATTTTACTTTGATCCAAAATGTTATTATAAATGCATCTGGTGTAAATGAGGGGTATCATTTACACCTTTATATATCAGGAATTTACTATAAAAGGGCATTACATTACTTTAATTACAGAACCTGCCTATGTGTATATTATTCACATTACTCATGACTTTTCTTTCTCAGTTCCGTAGTTGCCTTTGAAACATCTTCAAAGCCTCCACACGTACGTGTTATATTAGCAGCCAGTCTCCAGTTTGGAAGTATTTGTTGACCTCCAACAGCTGGCTCAACTTCAGCTCCAGAGGCTACAGGTCCTGTCCTCTCAGTGAAGCTGCATTTGCCCTCACACCTCCCAACGTGTGAATGCAGCCTTTCCAGCGTCTTCTTTTGGTAGGCACCACCAGCCCCAAGCACATTATGGACCCGTCTCTCCACTGAATGCTCAAACATTGAACTGATATCAACCTTCTACCAATCAGTAACCCAAATTGTCAAAGTAGAGATTTGAATCCCCTTTAACCTCAAGGCCAGTTACATCCTGCAATATAACAAAACCCAATCTTCCTAATTAGACCTCGGCAAAAGATTTATAACTACGTCTAAACAAAGTTTAACTGTAGCATTTTGTTTCTCTGTGTCATTAATATGTAGTCGTGGAAAATAGTTTCCTTCACTTACTCCCTGCTTATTGACATGTGATTCAAAGAGGCTGCAGGGTTCCCTGCTCCAGTTCCCCTGCATTGTGATGGCTCCCATCATGCCTGCTGACTGCTCTTTTGTTATGATAATGCTTGGCTAATTATGTTGTTCAGAGAATCCAGGCTTTTCCAGTTCTCATTTCATGTTTTTCTCTGTTCTTTTTTTAACCTTCTTTTGTTGTAATCAGTGTTGTCATTTTTGACAAGCAAAGAAATCACTCACACATGCAAAGAAAGGCTAAAGTAAGCATCTTCACAGATGATGAAGTAGTGGGACTATCATCTGTTTCTTCTGTTTTGTTTTGTTTGTTTTTTTTTGGGGGGGGGGGGGGGGGGGGGTTGAGTTGATTTCAGTTGTTATGGCCTTTGTATTTTATCAAGCACACAAGCACAGATCTTAAGACAGCAAGTTGGCCAGAATTTCACGCACTGTTAAGCCTTGGGACATTTTTACATTAACAGTGAAGTCAAATATGACCAACAGAAGAGGATTGGGAAGAGCCATAAACTATTTTTATACAGAGATCCCACAATAATGGCCCAAAGAAAACCTATCATTATGTCACCTTTGACTTTATCAAACAAAGACAGCCTAGTGTCACCACCTATGATTTTTGGATTTTAGACAGCATTCCAGAATCAAAGCTCCAATTGTCGCTCCAATCTTGCCTTCAACAAGCTTTGTAAAAAGGGCAATAGAGACAGTAGTTTCGCTACAACCAGGGTTCCCAGATCATTTCTACTGGTGTAGGCGAGGGAATTAGTCCACAGATTTGACGTGATTGAGTTTGATTGGAAAGGCTGCTGTGACAAGTAGTTTTTCAATCATCATTTGTACTTTATTTCAACTCTGTTGCCTTCTTTAGGCAGTGATTGAGTGTGATTCATCATAAAAGCAGATAGACACTGACGTATATGGATGACACAGACTGATGAAGTACAGTGCATCTACAAATCATCTACATCTCACCTGTATCTATTTATGTCAATCTTTGCTTAAAGGATATATGTTCACTATTTCCACGTCCATCTTAAAATAAGTGTCAGATGCCCACATTGAAACCGGTTTTCCTCACTCAAATCATTTATCCTGTTAAATCTGACAATTAGGAGATCCCTGCAAAATTGGCTTAAAAATTAAGTAAAGACAAGTCCTCCAAATTGAATTACATCTCTTAATGGTCAGTGTGAAGAGGAGAACAACATGCATCAGTATTCATTTGGAAAACCGACTTAAACAAATGTGAACCTAACCTTTATTTATGGACCAAGGGGAAAAAGGGTTGTGTTCAAAATTTACAATGTGACGAAAAACACAATCCTGAGTTAGGGAACCAAAATCCTGTATAGGGAACACTGCATTTTATATCCTAAATCAATGTGTTAAGAAAAATGTGTCAATTTTTAAAATTAAAAAAAAAGAATATTAATATTTTCAAAGAAATATCAGTGTATGCATTTTTTGCATTGAAATAAAACGTATAATTCTTATATTATAAGGATTTCGGCTTTATTCACATTGTATAACACATTGCTATTATAGTGAACACAACTGTACAATGCACAGATATTTTAGCTTTGGTACAGTACGTCGTATCCCAGCCTCAGGATCAAGTCTTTTTAATTCACAAATAATAATAATCAAACCAGACTTGCCTTTTTAGGATATATCTCATAGGCCAATTTCCTAATATTTATTATCAGAAGTGCATCAATTAAACCAGAAAAGTGCACATTAGCAAAACAATACACAAACAATACAGCACTGAACTGGATGCATTTTTGTCTTTAGGTTATTGTAAGTTTCCCATGAACGTAAGTAAATTTAATCTCATCTGTAGTGACGGAAAACGTGCATGTGTAGCGCAAACAAGAGACAGGAGGAAGGAGACAGGCAGATCAGTACGTCAGCAGTAGCGCTTATGAGATGAGCAGTGAAAATAGAGCAGGGATAATAAGGGATAATCACGGCTTAATCCTGACACTGCCAATCACACTGGATAGAGGATTGAGAGATGAAGACAGGAGGCCATGTAGCCCCATGTCAATACGCCTGACCAGTTATCTGCTCCCACTGTGATAGCCTGTAAAACATGCTCTAACCCATGGATGATAACCCCTAATCCAGCAATACACTCGCGCAGTAGCGCTGGTAGATTGTGTGCAAGTTCTCTTCCCACACTGATCCAGGACATTTCTTTAAAAAAAAAAAGGAACGAGATTGACAAAAACACAAATTATGGGAAGAAAATGAGAGCAGGGGGAGGTGGAGATAGAGGCGGGGAGTAAGCAGGATAAGGACTGAAAGGGAGACACAGGAAAAAGAGGAAAATGCAAAAAGATAAGAAAAAACAGGGAAACCATGGAGAAGTGAGAAGGAACGGGGCCATTCTTCAAACCGTGGTTAAACCTTACTCAGTATAGACACGATTTGAAATGTGAGAGGAGGAGGGGGAGCCAGAAGCAGGCGAGAAAGGACAATTAATATGTGTATCAGGGGAGAAAAATAGAGAAATAAACTTAGAAAAAAGGGAGATGTTTCTGCTAGCCTCGCTTCTCCCCCCAACGACCTGGGAAAGCTGCCCTGTCATGAAGGAAACAGGAATAAAAGCAGGATAAGACAGAGAGGATGGATGGAGGGAGTGTGGGTGACGATGAAGCTGAAGCAGCTAAATTGTCATGGTTACCATTGCTGTTGTGTGAGAAGTCCTCCTGTGTGTGTGTGTGTGTGTGTGTGTGTGTGTGTGTGTGTGTGTGTGTGTGTGTGTGTGTGTGTGTGTGTGTGTGTGTGTGTGTGTGTGTGTGTGTGTGTGTGTGTGTGTGTGTGTGTGTGTGTGTGTGTCCGAGACAGATTGTCATGTGATATTTGCAGAGGCTTTATGTAAACTTGGTGTAGTCCTCATGAAGGCTCTATGTGTCTTTTCACAATAACTACAGAAGAGTGTCTTTCAGTACATGAGATTCAGATTCATAAACACACACATTAGGCATTAAACACAGAGTCTGATAAGATTAGTGTGTAACATGTATAGCTAAATTTAGCATTATCGCACAATATCTAAAAGGTATTAATGAAGAGAAACTCCACACATCTGTTAAAAAAAAGAGTGTAAATTATTTTCCACACTCCCACAATATATCATTTTCAGCTGCACACTCAGGTGTTTTCTTTACTGGAAGCCGGATTATCTGCAGATTCTTCTCCTCCTTTCCAAAGCAAACGGACCCAGTGATTAAGGGTAAAAACACTGAATAAAGCAGCTTCACTGTAGCAATCTGTGTTTTTCAGAGGCACTCCAGCACTGCTAACTGAGTAAGCTCAGCTTGTTCTGAAAACTTGAGATCCAGACATCAGAGTAAAATCCTTCATCTGGTTAAATATAGTTTAAAAAAAACAAGCATGATGTGCTGAAAGATGTCATCAAAATGTGGCTTGAAATAGAATAAAATGTAATTTTATGCACACTGGGATTTGATATCTGCATCTATGCCTTGTTTACGTTAAATTAACACATAAAATGATGAATATATAAAATTGCTAAGTTGTTAGAAACATGCTGTGCTTTCTGGAGCACAGTAAATGTTGATTTTTTTTTGTACTTTAAATTGCAAATAGATCATGTTAACAGGTATCAAAATTTAAAAACCAGAATAATGCATGATATGCATTTCTTAAATTATGAATTATTCCATAAAATGGCATCTACTCCTCCCTCATCAAAAATTCCAGAATCCATATATATTTAAATATCTGACATTTAATTCTGCAAAGTGAAGCTCAAACACTCAACTTTAGGAACAAGAAGACTAACATATCTTTGATTGGAGGGACCTTATGTTTTTTTTTTGTTGTTGTTTTTTTAATGTCAAGCCAGCATTTGATGCACATTTACAGGTGTGTTTGTGTGGGCTGCTGTGCCTGTGGTGAACTTCAGTATGTCTTGAAGCTTCTTGTGTATTTCTTTGTAGATTGAATGACTATGAAAAGTGATAATTTACTGAGCATCCAGGATACATCTGCTATTAAAAAGATAATCCACCAGTTTACAGTTTGCCTCCGTACTATCAGAACTCACCATTAGATGTGCTCACTATATTCATGGAAAACATGTTTTTCAACAGGCTGTGTTTCTCAGAAGTGCTCTTGTGTTTAATAGTCACCTTTTCTTCCCCTTTCTATTATTCTCCTTTTGATCCTCGTTGTCAGCTTTTGTCAAGCAAGACTGCACGCTTTCTCATGCAGCTGAGGGCACGCTCAAGGGAAAAGAACATCCCACATTTAACTGTCACCATGTCACAAAAGTTAGGAAATGAAAGAAAGCCAATTAAGACTCAGTTTCACCCATCAATCTCCCACTGATACATTCATACGCTCTTTCCTGTGCCCCCAATTCACAGATATCTTTGTCATTTTGTCTGTATAATTGTCAGATTTACAAGAGGTTACTCCTCCTGACAATATGTCTATAGCATATAGACACACAGGCCATGTGCTCTCTGCTCTCTGAGGTGAGAGCTTGTGTCAGTCATTCATCATCACTCTGTTTTTGACGTTTTCCTTCACTTATTTTCTTTTTTTATCAACTTCATCATATCTATCTTACTCTCCTATTTTCTATTCTGCACCACCTCTGTTTTTTGTCTCCTTCCCTCTCCCGAATCCCTTTCTCTCTCCTTTCCAGTGTTTAACATCTGTCTGTATTTTAATCATCTTTTCATAGTCAACATCTCTCCCTTTCTCTCTGAATATCCAAGGATAAAAAAAGTGATTACCTTTATAACACAGTCAACATCTGCTCACAACTAATTGGCTGCCAAGTCTGATTTTCAACTCGTTCCACTCGATTTCAGAGTATAAAACTTTACCTTCCAGTAAGATTTTTATATAACCCCAAGACCTTATTTAGCATGAAAGAAAGCCAGGAAAGTGCCTATTTGCATGGAATGGGCTCTTTCATTAAATCAGAGAGAGAAGGAGAGGGAAGAGGGCAAATTGTTGAAAATATTTGTGATAGTGAAAGTAAACTCAAGACAATATTTAACATAGGTTTACCGGTAGTCATTTGTAGAAAAATTACATATTTTAGCTGTTTTGTTGCTGAAATACTGGAGTATAAGTACAAGGGTTTCAGTCCACCTTTTTAGTGGTGATACCTCTGGCAACATATAGATTTGGTTGAATATAAGATGTGTACATTTCTCAATGTTATAAACACTCAATCCACATAAACAGTATTTATATGAAACCTAGACCTTCTTATAATCAAAAGCAATGAAAACCTCATGAAAACCTGTACGGTGGCCCACAGGGTCAAACCTGGAGCAAATGGCAAAATGCTGCAAGCACAGAAACGATGCAAAACCAAAAACGCACATAACAAATAAAACAAATGTGACATAAATGCTGTAATCACAGAAACAAAGAAGAAGCAGATACTTACAAACCCACTAAACAAATGCAAGAAAAAAATGCTGTGAATATCAAAAATCTGATCTTTTTTGTCGCATTTGTTTTATGTGTTAGTGTATTTTTGGTTTTGCATCATTTCTGTGTTTGCAGCCACGTTTTCCCTTGTCATCCACCAAACTGAACTTTCCATTCCATATAACAGATGTGACCCATGTTTGTATGTCAGACTTGTGCAGGCTCCTGTTCATGTCTTTGTCAGTGGAAGCAATAAAATTACCAAAAGGTATTGTGATATATGATTTTCAGTTGTTGCAGCCTTTGATCAGTAGATTCCACAGACAGATCCTGTGGTTTGACAGAAGTTCTGATGAAGTGAAGCTGTGGTCTGAATAGAAGCAGGCAGACAGAGAATCAGACTGCTGCTGACTGAGGCGAGAATGGCCAACTGTTCTTGTTTTTTTCATCGCAATACTGTGTGTTACATTACATCTCATCACATCTATTTGGTGAGTAAAACCACCCTGGATGTAATATCTGCCAATATCATAACGTTGTATGAAGCCTTAAAAAAATTAGAACCTCTTTTATATCTTAAATGGAAGTTGTTCTGTTTATTAGTTCTGTAAATATTTTGATTAAGGCTTAAGAGAGAGTCAATTCAGTCATTTCCTCCGACAAGGAGGTTATTTTTCACTGCCGTTTGTTTGTCTGTTTGTTAGCAAGATAACTGAAAAAGTTTGAGGATTTCCATCAATCTTTCAGCGAATATTGAGAATGGTACTATGAACAGATGGTTAAATTTTGGTAATGATCAGTAAGTAATCCTGGTTTCTGGACCACTTTGAATTCTTTGTTGTTGGTAACATTGCAGTAAATGGACCTACAAACAGGCGCCACCATTAACACCCATTTACATATTTAAAAAGGAGTAGGAAGAAGTGTACACATATTAATTCCTACCCCTCGATCACTCTTATCAATATGCAAATTATAGTAATGTCATTTTAATTCATAATTACAATAATATTAGTACAAATAACAATATTAATGTAATACCTATTTACATTAATGATAACAGTTAAGATATAATAATCACAATACAACAGTAAGACTGATCAGCTAGAATAAAACAGTTAATTAATAGAGTTATGCATATATATACAGATCATGTAACATGAAAAACTGGTCAGTGTTCTGGCCCCTCCTCCCTGTATTTTGCGAATATATTGTATGTATACCTGTTTTTAAAGTGAATCATGTTTGGATATTGTTTCAATTCCATGTTAAAACTATTCCACAGTTTAACCCCTGTAATTGATTGAAATATTTTTTTTCTGGTAGTATGAATTTTTGGAGTTTTAAAGTTTAATTTTCCCCTTAAATTATAGCCATATATAATATATTTAATGTTAATTTAATATCAAATTAACCACAGTGCTGCAGTGAAAACATGTTAAATATCTGCAACTTTGCACTGACAAAAATCAGGAGATTGTGCATTCTTTGCATGCATATTGATTACTGTATACACAGTGTACAGTATCAGATGCTGCTGGAGAGAATCATGGTTACTTTAAAGCCCGGTACTATCAATACATCTATTTCTTTCTATTGCAGAGCTTTTATTGTGATTAAAGTGGATGCGTAGTGAATCAGCAGGAAGTGACCTTTCACTGGAATCGGTATGAAAAGGGATTAGTATTGACACGACTTTTGAATACATGGCTTTGGGGGAAATGTAGCATATAACAACTCAGTGGGAGCCCATCACCGTTGAATGTCAATGTGAACACATTAGCTTGGGAAGTAGCTGAAAAAAGTAATTGAGCGAATGATAAAGGAGTGGACATGGCAACCGCTTTCCTAATGGGGCTGTTAGACTTAATTTTCCATCACAGTGAGAAGCAGCAAGAGAACCCGGCAGAGGAGGACAAGAACATTCAGTGTCCACTGTTGTTTATCTGCAGCTGCGGTTGCTTTTATACGATACAACACGTGCTCTCCGTAGCAATAAACAGTGCTGCTGTCATACCAGAAATGAATAATTCATTCACATTTACACACTCCGACAATGCATGATTCAACAAGTTAGCGCCAACACCAGGGGCTTCTGTATTATTAACAAACACATGTGCCAATGTATGTCTCTCCCACTCTGTTGCAACACGCCCTTCAGTGTCTCTGAGCTTGATTCCTTTTGTTTGATGTCGCCTACAGGGAATCGTCAAGGAAATTCGGCTCCATGCTTGTGAGCCCAAACGTCGTGTAAAATGAATGAGTAAATCGTGAATAAATGTCGTTGTCACTGTGCAACCTGACAATCCAGTCAACCTTGGTCAAAAGCAACGTATAAAGATAGGTCCAAGGTTCCTGCAGGGTCTTAAAAGCATTGAATTCATGAATTTGGAAAGAATACCTTTCGAAAGATTTAATTATGTAATTTTCTGTATCGCATTCTCCTCAGCATCTCTTCAAGGCAGTGTCCATGTAAATAAAGAGTGTAGTATATAGCATCATCACCACACTGTGATATACTATAATGTTACTGTCACCTTTCCTCGCCACTTTACATTTAATATCTGAAAATATTCACAAAAATTGTATTTATAGACTTTTTTATCAAAGAGATCACTGCAAAGAGTGTGGAGCTAAGGGGCTGACCGTGGAATCTCAATTATTCACTATTAATTATTGTTGTTAATTTTCAATGTTTATTGTTAAGGATAACTTAAGAAATAAATGAACAAATTAAAGAAAAAATTATTTTCTTTGCCAGTAGGTCTGTAAAATAAGTATTAGGTTTTATATAAATGGTAAAAAAAAAAGGCTTTAAAAGACTTGAATTGAACTTTAAGAAACCTGGTAACAGTCCATTCTAAAGAATTGTCAGATCCTTATTAGTCTGCCTTGTGTATGTTGCCTAATTTACTTACAATTACAATACACTAACAATAAATGTACAATTCACTTGAATCTTTGAACAGTCAGTCAGTCATTTTCTATACCTGCTTATTCCTCATTAGGGTCGCAGGGGTCTGCTGGAGCCTATCCCAGCACGTTACAGTGAGAGGCAGGGATACACCCCAGATGGTTGCCAGCCAATCGTGGGGCACACACCATTGACTCACACCTACGGGCAATTTAGAGTCTCCAATTAACCTCAGCATGTTTTTGGACTGTGGGAGGAAGCCGGAGTACCCGGTGAAAACCCACGCAGACACGGGGAGAACATGCAGACTCCACACAGAAAGGTCCCAGACCCAGGACCAAGGAGGTCTTGAACCTGCGACCTTCTTGCTGTAAGGCAACAGCGTTAACCCCCTGCGCCACCGTGTCACCCCCTCGTTGAACAGTTACAGCTTAAATATTGTAAGAAATAAGTAGGATAAACCAATTGTTGTCAAATTAGTCATTTTTAGGTATATTTTTTGAAAAGATTTTTGCTGAAAATAAGGATGCAATAAACTGCGAAGGTGGACGTGGCGAGGTGTGATGTCACACATTGGTTTGTGAGGACTTGCTGTTTATGATCAGCATTCTCTTTTGGGTTTGGAG
Source organism: Lepturacanthus savala (assembly GCA_030544235.1). Taxonomy (NCBI): domain Eukaryota; kingdom Metazoa; phylum Chordata; class Actinopteri; order Scombriformes; family Trichiuridae; genus Lepturacanthus; species Lepturacanthus savala. The sequence continues at coordinate 22,318,316 of CM060466.1, forward strand.
TCAGAACCTTAGGAGTACCTCGAAGAACACTTGGGCTAGTATAAATTACATTGTAAATTGTCCTATCATCATAATCCTGTGAAGGTCCTCTCAAAGCTGTAGGACGAGTTAGGTGATGAAATTCACCTGGAAGAAGTAACCATTTAACTAAAAATACGGTAGAAACAAACTCACAGTTTCTTCTTTAAAGTGAAGCTCCAATAGTCAGACCAGTGTCCTCAGAAAGCAGCCAGTAAGAAAACTGTCAATCATAGCTGTCAAACACACAGCTGAGAGACGAGCTTATTATACGTCTTCAAATGTTATTAATGGAGCTATTATTTTCAAAATGACCATGAGGTCATGACCCCAATTTTTTCAGAAATTGATATCATAATGACTTGTTTGAAATAAATTACTGATTTATGATTTCTAGAGTGTCAAATGGAAACATGTCACATTTTGGCTTTTTTCATGTTTAGTTAATGAACCTTAAAAATTGTCTGTCGTCCATTCCTTTTCTTTTTTCTGTTTTCCACATCACTACATTTCTGTTTGAGCATTAGGCCACATATGTGCAAGTGTAGCAGCTAATTAGTACGTGTTGTTCCTGCATCCTGCTGCCCTGCATAGCAGCCCTTCTTTTTGAGGTTATGCTGGCGGCAGTAGGCTACTCCGCTATTACGTGTCCTCCTTTTGTAAAGCATGCAACTTCAAGTGGCAAACCCCCTTAGGGTTTGAGAAAAAAATTGGCCTCATTGATCTCACAGCTGTTGTAATCAACTCTGCAGGTCTAGATAGGTTTCTAAAAGATGTTACAATCAACCTCTTTTCTTTAATCTGTAATTGCCAGCAACTTCATGTGCAAGTGGATCAGAAGAAGAGTGAACTATCAACGGCTGCTGCATCCTCCACCTTTTTCTCCTGCTCACTCACTTCAAGTATCTCCAAGAAATACATTAGGAGTTGTTTCATAGACTAGGTTGACAGAATTTTAATTGTGAACAATTTTGACGATTGAATAGTCAAAAATGCATGAAGGTAAGAGCCGAAGCTACCTGCCAATGGGACTAGAAATGGAAATTAGTAACAGGGCTATAATCTCATACATATATGTGCATTAACATATATTGTCCCATTTCTTTTGAAAAATAAATCCAAATCAAAAATGTACAAATCAAAAATCAATATTAACTAATCTCACCAGTAATCTATAGGTTTTTAACTATTGGTTAAAAAAAACAAGTCATCTCAATATGGTAACTCTAACTTAAGGGAATAAAGCTCAGTCTGGATAGTTTGTTCATTAACGTCAGTTACATCAGTAATTTCACCATCATATTTCAAATTATCTGCTATAATAATAGTTTAAAATATATATTAGTTAATCACTTTTAGGCCATTGCAAGACATATTTATCTGTTTTACAGCAGCTCAGTATTTGCTTTTAACTCTCCAGCAGCAGCTTGGTCCATTTGGGGTTTAGCAGACAGTCATAGAGAGTCAGGTTACACAAAGCTTCAGACCATTGAGAAGGACACATAAACAACACCTTAAAAAATCATTGTTTTCTTGAATTATTTAAAAAGTGTATTTTCAGTTGCATCAAATAGAAATAATTTAGTAGGGGGTGACAACTTCTTGTTTTTGAGAATTTGAAGCGAACTCAAGTTTGAGCCTTACAGATATGTGTTAGAGACAGTCAGCAGACTGAAACACAAACACATTCACCAGGTCCCTCTTGTTGTAGATTATTATTTTGTATACACATCAGTCAATCTTAATGACCGCTGCCATTGTTATGTGTAACATTTCCATTACTATGTACCATTAACGTACATCAAACCTGAAACCCATCCATGTTGTTATTCTCAAGTTTTTACTTGGACCATTGGAGTGTGCGGTGTCATTTTCCATCATAGGTAGTGGGTGTTTCAGAGCAGCTTGAAGGTAAAATGTGCTGCACATAATCCAGTTGTCTAATCTTTGGTGCCCACCAGTCCTGCCAAAGTACCTGCAGCAAGCTACAGAAACCTCCACCAGCTCGAGGGACCATGATTTATGGCTGAACTCTTTCACAAAGCTCCCTGCAAAAATAAATAAGAAGTCATTTTTTTGTGATTGAGGAGAATGTTCTAACAGACCCAAGATAACAGGAGCTGATTCTTACTTTACATGACACATGACAGAACATAAAGCCAATTTCAGATTACATTCATGTACCGTAAGAGCTTCAAACCATACGTTTTCATCTTTTGCGCAAAGTCTATCACTGTTGTTTATGTTTGTTTCCTTTGAAAGTTTCCAAAGGTGACACAAATCAGTCTTTCCCTGCTTTACTGCTTATATTACATATGCTGCATTCTCTCACCTCAAAGCTAACAGGTGAGGTTCAAAACATCAGCGCTATATGTATTGTATTGCTGAGTCATCTACTGAGCATGCAAAACAACCAGCCCCATCCTGTCATCTGCTGTAATACTACTTCTCCCTCAATAGGTGATAATAAGTCAACGAGCCGGGCTGGAACTAGGATTATGAAATTGTTGAGGTCCAGGTTTTCAGAAGTCAACGATCGATGGCTGGGCAGTGACAATTCAGAGAAGTGATAGAATTTTTTCACATTATATAACAAAAGAAACCTGTTTTAAAATCAGCTCGGACCAGCTACTATTGCTACTTTATAACAGGCTGTACATGGGCTTTATTGGTATTGGCATTATTATTTGTCAGCTATTTTGCCAACTGTGTGTGTGTTGGGTACACGTACGGGCACAGTTATGAAAATGGATAACAAAATAAGATGAATATGACAATCAACAACTGATATTACCTTGTCTCTTGAGTAATCTCCACCTCTCCTCCTCCACCTCATCTCTCTATGCCCCTTCACAGTTCATCACACAGGAAACAGTTATTAGGGCGCGGCTTTCAACCCATGTGAACGTTACTTACATTTCTTAAACTTCAATTTACAGTGAGCTGCTGTTTGGTCATTAGTCAAATTAAAGTAGATAGATTAAAAAGCTGTCATTCACCTCCCCCTGATGCTCACGCTGTGGTGCTGTCGACAACTCAACAGATTTGTTTACTGCAGTCTGCTGTGTGTGACTAAGTCAGATAATTTACCAGCATCGTCAAGGCTGATGTGTTTATCATGCAGTTTTTTTTTTTTTTCCAATTTTAGGCAAAGTCATAGCTGGTTATGGCCATGACTGTAGCGTCCAGTCTGCCCTCAGAGTAACAGGAGCTAAAGAAGTAGGGCTGCCCCAAGACAGCAGCAGTAAAAAAGCTGCTGTAGTTGTTGCTGTGAGACTGTCAATTTGTCACTTTATTAATTACTTCCGCTAAGGAGGTTATGTTTTCCCAGGCATTTGTCTGTCTGCTTGTTAGCAAGATACCTCAAAAAGATTTTGCCAGATTGTCATCAAATTTTCAGAGAATGTCAAGAATGGTACCATGAACAGATGATTCAACTGATGATTTGGGAAATGATCCTGAGGAAATCCTGGTTTCTGGATCGCTTTAAAATTTTTTGCTGTTTGGTTGCATTGCAGTAAATGGACCTTCAAACTGGCGCCATCTGGGCCACCTGCTGGTGATATCTTGCACCTGCCCCCACAGACCCAACTATAAGCATATAATAACTATATAAACCCAAGTTCCAGGCAACAACCTTGGATGGGAGTCACAGCATGCTTGAAGGAGGCTGTGCTCTCATAGGCTTTCTGGTTTCTTACATATTTATCTAAATTGGTCTGTTTTGAAAGTTAGACGGAGGAGTCATAGCAGCCGATGGACAGGTTGAGCTTTACGATTAATGATGCCATCGTCCACTGAGCCTGGACCATCTTATTACCGTGGTCAAACCTTCTGTGTTGATTTATTATCTTTTACTGCACTTACAGTAACACAATGAGTTCTCAACTGAAGTAAATCACCTGGTCTGTGTGTTGGCGCTGGCTTCACCGCAAAGGAGCAGGAGACAGGAGAGAAGCATGCATACATGCAGATTGCAGTCGATTTTACTTGGAACATACTGTACCTTTTTAAGGAACCCTCTTTCCCCAATGCACATGACCTCAGTGCTACAAAAGGTCACAGAGCTCGGGTCATGTCATACTCCAAAGCCGTAATTTATGCCGCCACCACTTTCACTTAACCTCCAGTCGGTGGTTCTCAGTTCCGTAACGCTTCAACTTTCATCTGTCACACTGAGCGCAGGGAGCTTCTGCGCATTAGAATCATCCCGGGCTCCTGGCTGTGGGCCATGCATATTGTATGAGCATGTAACCTACATCTATCCATATTCTGTCAACCAGAGGGCGGGGGGTCTAAACAGGGTGGTTAGTCCAATTTATTCCCCTGTCAAAAGAGATCAATGTCCCACTGATTTGACTTCCCTTTTTAAACTCTTAAACTCTCAATTACCTGCCAGGGGTCTGGAATGGGTACACATGAACCAGGTGTTCAGATGTGTTAGGGCTATAATAGTATAATTATAATGGACGTTTCAATAGTAAGAACATTAGCCGATACATTTCAAATATTTCATGAAGATAGTGTGAGGTGTGTTTAATTTATGTTATTTGGCAAGCTCAGTGTTCACTTTGAGGTTGTTAACCTGTGTGACATTATTCATCAAAGTCACAGTTTTATGGCGCTTCAGTAAAAATTAAGAAAAGAAGGAGACAGAGCGAAGGAAGGCCTTTTGAGACATTAAGGCTGACATACTCTCACAGTGTTAAGATTGAATGGGAGGTGCATTAATGTTGGGATTTAGTAAAGCAGTATAAAATCAGCCAAATCGTGAGTCACATCTAAAGCAGGCTGACTAAGGAAGAGTGTAATGATTGCAATGCTGAAGGAGAAACACTCATGAATAATTTTGCTGTGCGCCATATTTAACTGACAGAATAATCAGTGAAGCTCAATCATTCCTTAACTCCTCAGTGTTTTAGCTTTTTCTCGAACAACAAAAATGTTTACTCTCTCTGTCTTTTTGTCCCAGATTCTGATCGGGGAAGTGACCAGTTTCTTTGTCAAGACGGAGGGCGCCCAAGAGAAGACCATAGTGACCGCTGACTGCTGTTATTTCAACCCGCTCCTGCGTAGGATCGTACGCTTTCTGGGTCAGTCAGAATTCTAAAGACCAGAGGTTCATTAGTTTTGACTAAGTGGAGCCTTGGTACTCTGGGACTAAGGCTCATAAAACTTACAGCAGTGCTCCTCTGTCATAAAGTATGTGGACTATTAGGCTCACAAGTCTAAACACTTCGCTCAACTAGACTAGGCTTTCAATGCTAAAATTGTGTGGAAATAATCAAGATTTGAAAAAAAAATGCATCACAGAACCAATCTGAAGTATTTAGTGCTGATCTACATATCTGGGAGGTGACAACATACAGAGTACGTTGTTGTAAACGCTGTCATATCAGCATCACATGCATTATATACACGGCTCAGTCACAGTCACCCAAGAATAGACCTTCAAAGTTTGTTAATGTGTGTGTGTGTGAGCTTGCACAGACTTAAAATATTTATTAAAAGATGGGATGCTTAAACTTAATGGAGACAAGCCGGTCACATCTTGTATGACTTCAAGTTGCATTCAAGAACACTTCGTTAACTCCGAAATCTGTTCTCGATTGGCTTCGGAGATTGTTTAAAACAGGAAAGTTTCCTTTTTCCTTATTTTGCCCTTTGTCAAAATACATCTGTCATTATTGTCTTGTTCTTTCACTGCAGTGTGTTTAATAATCACATAGCCATAGATTACAAACTTTGAAAATCCATAAAATAAAAAAATAAAATTGTTAATAGTGGTTATCAGCATATTCTTGTATGAGTCTCTAGATAGCTGTGGTGATTTTCCATGTTTTGCTGCATTTTTAATAATTAGATGTTAGATGATAATTAAAAATATATATAACATTTATTTCTACATTGGCATATTTTTTAAATTGCATAGAAAACATAATTAATTAATTTTTTATTATAATGATTTGGACACTATTATGAATGGTAAGGCAATTATGTAATATGGTAACAAGTAGACACATTTATATGATCTTTACAACTAACATAATGCTGATGTGACCCTGGGTGAAACTGAGTCCCTGATCGAGCTGGATTATACATCTACTTTGGAAGACATTACAGGAATTCTCCATTTGTGAGCCTCATTCCCAGTAAGGCATTTTCTTTATGTGATGTAACAGACATAGGTTTGTTAGCGCTTGTTCTTGCCATCATCATTGCAGCGATCTTGCATTTAGAAATCCCCAGACGATTGGTAGGCAGGGAGATCTCTGAGTGGCTTATAAGCAGACAAAATCCCTTCTCTTTGTCTTCCTCTCCAGTTCTGTTGATTATTTGCAACTCTTTACATAATCTCTGTATGCTGCATCTGTCCAGAGTTTGAAGTGATGGACTGAATTTATTAAACATAAAAGCAAAGACTAGTCTGTCTGGCCTTTCACTTCCACACAGGTACACATCAGCGCTAATATTTAATGCCAGTTTAATGCTTGTTGTTTGACTGATTTGAGTTCATGAATTCACTTTCTTTCTGCGTGTACATCTCTCCCGCCCTCGACCTCTGTTTATCCCACAGGTGTCTACTCCTTCGGCCTGTTCGCCACCACCATATTTGCCAATGCGGGTCAAGTGGTGACGGGAAACCAAACGCCTCACTTCCTGTCCGCCTGCAAGCCAAACTACACAGCTCTGGGATGCCAGTCTCCTCTGCACTACATCACAGAGCATCGAGCCTGCACAGGAAACCCTTACCTGGTGGCGTCCGCTCGTAAATCCTTCCCCTCCAAAGATGCAGCACTCAGCTTCTACTCAGCCATCTACACAGTGGTAGGAAACCTTTTTATTTCCTTTTTGGGGGGGTGGGGTGGGGGACACATTTGGTAAAGGCAGATGGGATGGAATGTGAAAAAAGTTGAAAGTTGTGTGTATTTTTTATAACTTTTGCTTTATACACATTCAATACATCTAAAATGAATTAAAGCTCATTTAATTCAAGTGCTGTCAGAATAAAAGGTTTCAGCTCCAGTTTGTAATAAGGCAGCCTTATAGCAGGTTTGTGAGTTTTAACTAATTCATGAATGGTTTATAAATCATTTACTAACTAATGATTTACACTGACAAGCCATTAATGAGAGCTCATTTTAATCCAAATCCCTCTGGCTGGTCAAAGCATAACATCACCTGGTAGGCCATACATTTTTTCTCATGTATATCTCATAACAGCATTAGTAAATTATGAATTAAGAATTACGGTATTAAAACGATTACTTACAGCATAATAACTTTCTATGAAGGGTGTTTTTTTAAATGATGCCAATGTTTCTGAGAAAAGATAATTTAACTGTATTCCAAAATCACCAGAAGACAGAAATGTTAAATCATATCTTCCATCTGATTGCGATCTACTTGGCAGCTGCCTGATTTTTTTGCTGTGATTTTATGTTTGTCATGCTGTTGGAAAATCTGAACCTAAAATGAACACAACTTTATATAGAGATGAACAATACAGTCCTACCATACAAAAGACAAAAGAGTCATTCATTCATGATAATAATAATGTGATTGAAAAGGAGCAGGGAGCATTAAATAAATGGTTCACTACATATGGTCTGCCAATACTTTTGAATGTCAATGTTGCTTTTGGCATCTGTACTTTATTAACAATTTTTTTTTTATTTCTCTGAGTAAAGCGAGTGAACTGTTGAGTAATGAACTCATATATTGGTAGAATCCATATAAATATACTCTTCTCATGAGTTTCAGGATTCTTTCTTATGTGCCATCAAACTTCTCTGCTGTTCTAAATCCCTGCAGAGCGTGGCCTTTTGTAGCTCATTCATAATGTTCAACCCCTTAAGCTGCTCAGCCTGTAGCATGGTTTGAATTATGTCAGCTGGCTGACTGGAAATCTTTGGTTTCTACACCTGGTTTAGCTGACCAAACAACAGGCACTGATTCTGTTTTAATTCCAAGTGTATTGCTGTTTTTCCAGATGTACGTGACCCTGGTTTTCAAGACCAAGGGAACACGTCTGACCAAGCCCACCCTGTGTCTGGTGCTGCTGTCTCTGGCCGTGCTGGTGGGGGTGGTTAGGGTAACTGAGCACAGAAACCACTGGAACGACATCCTGGCTGGTTTTGTGACAGGAGGGGCCATCGCTGCCTTTCTGGTGAGAAGGAGAGGAGGTTGGAAGAGGAAACAGGAGGAATTTCAGGGATCAAAAAAGGGTGAAGGCTGAGGCAATAGAGGCGGGGGAGAGAGAAAGGAGGGAAGGTTATGATAATGAAGGGAGAAATCAATGGAAGGACGACATCAGGGAAGAATGAATAGAGAGGGAGGTGTTGGCATAATGTGTGTGCAGGTGGAGGCGTAGGGGGTTATAGTGTATGTGTGTGTGTGTGTATGTGTGTATATATGCCTATGAATATTAATGTTCTGAATTGAATGCACATCCAATCGTGTCATTTGCTCTTGAATCTCACATGCTTCAATGTTACTACATCAAATTACCCAGGAAAGCATCTAAGATCAGTGTTACCTTTTAAAGGAAACATAACATGCTTTTTGTGATCTTCTGTTTTTTTATAAATTTATGATGTTTTATATCTATGTTAAACATGGTCAAACTTCTCAAACCTGAGGTGAATATAATCAGAAACACTCCCTCATCATCACATTCCAGGGCTTCAGCCTGCTCTGGATGTTTTATTTGCAAAGTTACCTCTACTTCCCCCTTGTGATGACACCAGATACGTGCATGCCAGTAAACCGTGGCCTTTTCTGCTAAGGTTGTTCCATGGGATGTTTGCCTTGTTCAATCACATATTTCTTATCAGATCTGGGCTCGATCATTCACAGATGTATTTGAGAAGTTTCCATTTTAATTACTTAGCCTCTGGAACTGAAGTAGTAGCCGCAACCTGTCCTGTCTCATAATAACACTTTATACTGCAGGGGCAATAGTCCAATATGTGAGGAAGAAGAAGTATCTGTGTCATGATTTATCGGAATTAATGGCAGCTGCTGTAAGTGTAGTTTTCACTGTAGAACTGTCAATATATCAGTTGGTTAAGTTTAAATATATTTTCGGGCAAGAAATTTACCATTTAGATTTCAAATATATGGTCGGTTTATCAAAGTGAGGCCTATTCTGAAAGTTCTGCAATCCTTATCTGGCTGGGGACACAGCTGAGTACTCATAACTCGTATTTGTGCAGCTCTTTGGTAATTTACCTCTGGCTCTAATGTCTGCAGAGCATTTTCATATCATGATGATGCTATTGTACAGTTAGATTTATGCCAGATTCTCTCTCTCTCCCACACACTAACACTTTCCCCAATGTGTTTGCACCAGGCCATTCTTACACACCTTTAAAGAGACAGGAGCTACTGAGAGGAGAACCAATACATGATAAATATTCAAAGATATTCCAGTAGAGCCCCAGAATGTAAATGCAGACCTGGGAATGTGCAAAGATGAAAGTGATACCTGTGGTTCATCCTGACACCACAGTTTTCTTTCCCTGCCTCCTCCTATAATTCATTCACTATCTCTCTGTCTTTAATCTCAATGTTTTCTTCATATCTCTTCCAACGCTCATACGAAGCATTTCACACAAGAAAAAAAAAATCCTCCATTTGTGTGTGTGTGTGTATGTGTGCATGCAGTAGAGCAAATATTTCCCCTCCTCTTCATTTACCTTACATCTCCGCTCTCCTTTAGGTGTCATGTGTGATCAACAATTTCCAGCCAACCCAACTAGCGGGACAGGCTCCGCCCCCTCCACAGCGCCCAGAGCCCCCCATCGGGATCCCTCTGCTCAGCCTGCCCCGCGTGGAGAGTCCACTCGAAAAGTTAAGTGGCCTTCAGGTAAGGGGTGGGGTAAAGATTTACAATGATTAACAATGAAAAACTTATTCATAGAATATAATTTGATTTATGGTTCTTTGCATTCCCTGTTAAGACGAAACACAGATGGCAAGAAACAAAACAAAAGCAAACCAACAAAAAACAGCGGGTTGTTTGTAATTTGTATTAGCAACCAATCCTGAAATCATAAAGGAGGGTTCAGTCTAATATCTCTATTGTGTATACCACTTCTGTTGTCAAGGCAACATCATTTTGCATTTTTAGCCCTTGCTGTTAATGCTTTCGGTTCCCTCCATCACTGTAGTTGTGCATTTGTTGTGCATTTTGAAGTATCACATTAGAAAAGTTTGAAATGTCAAGAAATGTCAAAATCTGAAAGAATTTTGCAAAAAAAAAAGAAAAAAAAGATGAAGTGACAGAAGAGGTGTTTTTTTTTCATCTCCAAAAGGAGATGAATACATTTTAATCCAACAAACACAGTCCAGCTTTTTTGCTGTCTACATCTTCCAGGATGTTACTATTATATGCTTTTCTTTATTTTTTTCTCCTGAAAAAGTAAAGTAATAAAAGGTAGCACACTTTCAAACTAACTTTCAAAGTTAAGGATGACAATATACTAACATTTCAATAAATTTGAGATGTGAGATGTGCTACCTATTTTTTATACTTTCTGGAATATGCCTACTGGATAGCACTCCATTAAGAGTCCCACTGTTGAAGCACAACCTCCTTTTTCAAATCACTTAATAGTAGCTGTCAAGAAAGAACTGTCTTCTAATAAAACTGAGCTTTGGATGATTGCATCTACTTTATTTGCTCCAAATTGGTGGTTGTCTCCTAATCTTGTCTCTGTCCTCTTCCCTCCTGTTAGGCTCCAGGGCTACCGTATTCTGAGATCACATGACCATCAGCCAATCCCGTCCCCCGCCCCTCCCGATGTGCTCCTCCCGTCACGGCGTTGCCTCACCAGCGCAGTATAGACCTGCCCTCTGAATGCCCCAAACCCTGCCCCGCCCACCCAGAAGGACGACACCCTCTCCGACGAGTCAAATCCACCCAGGTCTGAAGGTCCACCCAATCACAGGAGACAGAACAGACGGCACGCACACACACACACGGCGAGCCGGGCTGGACGCTGTTATCCGCTAGGACCTATAGGACCAATGGCAGACGGAGACCTGTCCTTTTCCTGTCCTGTTCTGTCTTGTTTGTCCTCCAAGTTGGCCTCCCCTTTTCTTTCGAGGTGTAAAAGACGAAAGACTCGCCAAAGCCAGAGCTGTCGAAGCAATACTGTGTCCTATTTCCTCGTCTTGTTTTCCACAAAGACTCAACAGTGATTCCTAAAGACTGTTGGTGATGACTTGACAAAACACTTGAAACTCAGCAAAGATTTTTGGAAGAGAAGCCCGATAACAAGCGGATTATCCTCAAAAAAGAGCATTTTGTAACACTCAGGACAATAAAATGGGGGAAAAATCAAAGGAAAAGTTTAACAACAGAAACTTTTACGTAATAAAAATGCATGTACCGATGAATACTATGGTACAGAATTTTTGTCTGTCCTCAAAACTAAGAGACACTGTCAAAGAGGAGAGCACTTTTGTAAATTATAGCACAGATGAACCAATTTAGTGTTCAGTAAACTGTGTTGTTTCCTATTTGCTTTGGGGGCCATGAGTTTGGTCTCCTGTTGTGTGTATATTGTGTGTGAAGTGATAGAGGGAGTATTTATACACACTAGAGCTGTGAAACCACGTCTGTTTTTCAAGCATCAGTCAACTCATCCCTGAAGTGAACTGTACTGGATTTTCACAGACTTTCCAAATGCCATTTATCTACTACTATTCAGGTGTGTGTGTATCAATGTCTATAGGTCCTACATCCAAACTGTGAACAATTTGGAAAGTTTTATTATTTAACTTACTGCCTATTCCCCTGTGGAGTTATCTGTCAGTGTTAGTTTTCATACAATTCACTTTATTTTCTCCTTTTAACATTTTCATAACTCGATTATTTTATATACCTTTATCTAAATGTTAATGTAATTACTTGCTTTGCTTTACAGGACAATAAATTTGATGTTATTCACATGCAGCTACCTGTGCGTTTCCAAAATGAATGTTTTTATGAGAGTGTTAATGGAATCAGTTGTTGATGTTTGTGCATCTGTCCAGTTTTTTCCCCAGTTTTCCCTGCTTCAATCTACTGTCATTTTCCTCACACTGACTCAATAAAACCTTAAAAAAACGGTTTCATTAGGCTTGTGTGTGTGTGTGTGCGTGCGTGCCCACATTTATTGGGATCCGTGTGTATGTTTATAAATGAGCACACTGTATGGCAGCATAACTGTTAATTTGGTAATCTGTTTTCTTAAGTTCAACTGTCAAAAGTAGCTGCTACGACCACACTTGCGTATGTGTGTATGCTCCAGGCCTTCAAAGGGCCCCTGCCAAGGCGTCCTAACAAGGCCTGTTATAGCAGAAGGTGCTCATTCTAGCTCTGTGATTACCTACATTAAAACTTTTAAGTCTGAATTTTTGTAACTGAGGAGGTAAAGAACACCGTAATGTCCAGATAATGTTATTTTCATGTTAAAATGTCTCTGTTTTGTATTTATTTACCAAAATAAACTACAATTACCACACTTTTTTCCACTTGATTTTGTATGCATTTCCCATAACCAACAGACCTTTTTCACAGCAGACATGTTGACTCATGGTCATAGTAGGAAAAGCAGAGGTTGTTGGTAATAGCATTAACAATGGTTGATTGCTCTGTTCTATTCAGGCGTGTAAGTAAAACCGTGACGGTGAGCCAGCGTTCACTGTACCAGGACCCTGAAATTGAAGCAGCTACATGGAATTCAGTCATTTTTCCTTTTATCCATATCTGCTGTGATATGTCAAACATTAAATCTGTTTATTGGCTTTTAAAGGGATAAAATATTATATATATGTACTAGTATAGTAGTATATATACTGCAAATTATCTTTTATAGAAAGCAGTTTTTGCAGTTGCAGATTATTCTGGCTCCAGGCCAATCACACTTCCTTCAGTTATGTTTCTAACTTATTGTTGTACCATGTTTTATATATCAATGTGTGTCTTGATCTGGAATAGTGTGCTATTATTTTTATCTGCAAAAATTTTTCGCGACTTAAGTCGTAGGCAGCAGTTGGCAGTGCAAAATCTCTGATTCATTTGTTTTTTGGTCTCATTCTCTATGAACAATCTTGTGCTGTTTTTAAACTTTAAACTGTAGACACATCTTGTGTAATTATTCCACATTTTGATAGGTAATATATTTTTGGTTTAATTACTGATCACTGGCCATGATCACTGCAGAAATTTTGAGTTTATAATGAGAGTCTATGGGACAGAATGTTTAATGCTTCAATGGTTGATATTATCGCTTAGAGTGTAGGAGAACAAAAAAAAATCTGGAATTTTGTTGGTTTTTTTTCAACTTTGTAGAGAAACTTGTTCTGATTCTCACAATATACTCAAAACATCTGAGAGATTTACTAAATTTGCCTCTAATTCTGTCACGTCTGTCTCTGCTCCTTATTGACTCCAATACAAAGATTTACAGGAAGAAGCAGAACAGACCTCTGTTTTAACTTGCCAGTATCTTCAAAATATTTACTATAGAAACACCAAATGACACCCAAAATTTTGCCCTGATGGCGATGATGGTCCATGTTATTTTCTAATAGGAGCTACCAGTTTGTCAATCGAAGCTCCAATGGGAGACCAGGGCAGATGGAAAAAATGCTGTTTTTCTCCACATTTCTGTCCGCCTCTACCTGCAGTGCAGCCATCGTCATTGGCAACCACCTCAAGATGCCTTGATAACCTTTAAGGCTCAAGCCACAGCTTGTTAAGGTTCATAAACAAGCATCTGGCACTCATTCACATGTTTAACATTTAAATGTGTATAGTAAACCTGTTGAAGGGGAATAATAAGTTGCTGAATAAATACTCAAAAAGAAAATGTGTGTTGTAGTTGTGCTCCTTGTATATAATATAATAAATTTACGAGTATTATTTGTTTGAAATCTCTGTAGAAGCTCATCATAATGTACACAGTAGCAGTAGCCCCCAGAATCCTTTCAAAATTTCCCCAAAGGAATTTTTTTAGTTCACTTTAATACTTTGTATTTTGCACTTACAAGACAGATGCCAACAGATGTAAAAATAATAACTTGAACAATGACATAAACCAGAGGGATGTCTTTTAAATGAACAGCCTGTTACTATTTAAAGATGTGATGGTGTTAATGCATTGTTGTTGTTTAAATTTGTTTTGTTCAGTTAGCGACAATAACTTGCTGTCATTCAATTTTTGGATATGGTATTTGCCCAATAATAATCAATATATTAGGTTAAGTCAATTTTTGTTCAATCCCTTTTTACTTGTTTCTGTATCTTAATGTAAACAAAACCTATTTTCCAGACATATATTTTACTATTATGAAAAAAAAAGCTGTTTTAGCCTCTGTAGTGTTACAACCTGGTTGTGGAACACAAGCCATTTAGAAATGGCTCCTGTTGTGATGTCACAGAAGGAGTGAAAGTTGAAACCTGGTCCATTCACAACAGAGTGGACACTTTGGTAGGAAGGGAAAGGTGGAAACAAGGATTTTATAGACCATAAACATATGTTATTTTTTATAAATAGGCATGAAATAACCATGAAAATAAAAGGATTAAACTGAGAAAATGGCAAAATAGGGTCCCTTTAAAGTCAGGGACTATGTTATCAGTTACAAAGCTTGTAATATATTTCCATTAAGATTCTGAGGACAAAAAAAGTATAACAGTTTTTGAGATACCAGTCCCAATTAACCTTCACAAAAACAGTCTTCTGAGCTGTTGACCACATCCCCAATTGGTTTTAACATCTTTTTATCAGTGCTTATTAGCTGCTCAATTTCCTTTCTATGCTGACAGACATTATTATAGAAAAACAATGTCAGCATCAGCATATTTCTCAAGCAATATGCATAATGACATTTTGATCATGTAAACAGAGCAGAATCAATATGAAGTTTGTAAGAGGAACACATTAGTCAGAAAATGCTGCCCCTTAGTGGCCATTACACAGCTTCTATGGAGAAAAAGTATTAATTTTAAATGTAATATTTACAATTTGTCTCAATCTATAATCAAGACTACATATTTGCAGTAAATGAAGTGATTTAAAAGGTCTATAAAATGTACTATTATCTCTATTACAACAACAAGGAGGCTGTGTGTTTGTTCCATGGAAACCTGCAGTAATGTGGGAGCCGCCTCAGTTGAAAAAGCTGCAGTGCAGGACACAGGATGGCAGTGTTTACCGTGCTAAAGTGAGGACGAGCCTGGAGAGAAGCTTTAAAGAACTCACCAGTTTTAATGTTCATTGAAACAAAGGATATTAGAAATATAAAAAAAATAAATACTAAAAATGAATAGAGCATTTTTTTTTTTTCACTCAAACCTACATTGGCCCACATTAGGTATTAGTCATTGGGCTAATGAATGTAATGTAATGGCACAATTGCTTTGAAATATGAACACAGGCAATTCTCTCTCTCTCTCTCTCTCTCTCTCTCTCTCTCTCTCTCTCCCCCCCCCTCTCTCTCTCTCTTCCTCTCCTATCTCAATTGCCCCCAACCTCTCCCCGCCCCTTCTTTTGAGTTTGTGTTTGTCAGTGTTGTTAATGACCAGATACACACATACACACACGCAAACAAACAGAGAACTCTCTGCACTCTCTCGACAACATTATCTTCTCCGGAAATTGCTTCTCAAGCACAGCTGGAGCCCCATTAGAAAAAAAGAGCTCTACGCTGTAACCTTTTTAAAAAGCCATTAGTGATGCACCTGCTTCTCCCCCTCTCTCTTTCTCTCTGTCTCTCTCTCTCTGTCTCTCTCTCTCTCTCTCTCTCTCTGTCTCTGTTCCTATTTGTGTGTCCTATTTGTCTCTCTTGTTAACATTGACACACACACACATACAGTTTCTCCAACCCTGATTGTCAGCTTCCCCTGTTCCCAATCCTACAAACCGACTACTGAGCAGCCTTCTACTCCAATTAGAGTATGAATCACTGACATTTTAAAGTTCTGCCTCAGAGTGCAAAACCACTCAATTTAATAATTTACGTGTGTTATTCTAATGGCGTGTGACTGCTAAATCGTGTTTTGGACATGAGTAATTCTCTCTCAAAGCTACATGCAGGGAAAACAAGACATTTTATAATATGTCATGTCACACCAGAGAACAGCCCGGATTTACTCCATCACATATGAATGAAGAAGTCATATTCAGTGATTCATACAATTCAGCGTTTGTTTCAATTTGAGTGTCTCGTACAAATGAGCTTTTAATTACAAATGATGTCCCATTAGTGATAAAAAATGTTTTTATTGTAGCCAATTGATGCTTTTGGCATCAATTGCCAAAAGCATCAATTGGCTACAAGGAGTTATACTTGGTTTGGTCATTCACACATTTGTGTGTGCGTGTGTGTGTTCCTGTGATTACCTGTGATGATGAGCTGACCTTTTCCCCCTGAGGTCACACACTGTATGAGTCTGGACAACTGTGTGCATGTGTGTTTGAGAAAGAAAGAAAGAAAGAAAGAAAGAAAGAAAGAAAGAAAGAAAGAAAGAAAGAAAGAAAGAAGGAAGGAAAGAAAGAAAGAAAGAAAGAAAGAAAGAATGAAAGAAAGAAAGAAAGAAAGAAAGAAAGAAAGAAAGAAAGAAAGAAAGAAAGAAAGAAAGAAAGAAAGAAAGAAAGAAAGAAAGAAAGAAAAGGTAAATATGTGAGTATGTGAACTGAGAGATTTTAAAAAGTGCATAGATGAGTGTGGTTTATGGCATCCAAAAACAAACCAGCAGCCCCTGGGTAATAAAAATGTACTATCTGTCATAGTAAATTACAAATATTGGTCTTCGCCATGCTGCAGTCTCCTGATTATGCTTAATGGTCTGCCTCTGACAATTATGAAGCCATTAACACTGTGTGTGAGTGTGTGTATGTGCACTTGTATGTGCGTGAGTGTGTGTAAAAGAGAGAGAGAGGGGGGCGACTATGGTTGCTTATTTGAGGAAATATGCTATCGTTTTTATGGCCTTGACGGCTCCAATGCCTTACAGCGTCTCAAACAGCAGATTTACATGTTTGCTGTCTGTCTGCTGTTCTGTTTCTGACATCTCTGACCAAAGTAAAGACAGTAAAAAAGAGACATAGGGGACCAGTTGTGATCAAAACTGTAGCAAAGATAGTTTACAAAAGCCAGTTCAGCCCTTGTTTGGAGCTTGTAACGATCATTACTGAGCATCCAGCAATCTCTCTCTCTTTCTCTCTCCCTCTCTCTCTCACACACACACACACACACACACACACACACACATGGACACACACACAGGTTTTGAGGGGCAGCTCTTTTACAGACCAACAGATGAGTGGAGGATTAAGAAGGGCACCAATCCCATCCAGCATGTCTGCTAAGGAAGACCATCCACCGGATACAGAGGTCCCAGGAGACTGGATTAGAAGGAACACACACACACACACACACAAACACGCGCACACATGCAATCCCACACACACAAATCCACAAATGCATGCAGGACCTGAAAACTGAGTCTCATTGCAGTCTTTAATGATTCCAGCTCTAATAACTGACAGAACAGCCAGTGGCTTTGTCTATCAAGAGGTTTCTCTTTTTCTGCATCCGATTCACCTTCAAGTACCATTTACCACTCTATCTCTGTAAAAGATTGAACACCTCATAGGGTATTTTAGATGTAGTAATATATAAATATTATACTGTAACAAAAATTGATAACAATATGATAAGCCATCCTGGCAATCCACTTTTGTGAGCCTAGTGTTACCTTTATGGTATTTGGACCGCAGTACATTGCAAAGAATCTGTTCTATTCTATTTCTATTGTGTGTCCATTTCTTCATGAAAACTAGAAGGGCACTCAGAGCTCATAGCTTCACCAAGACCAGTGGCCAGTCTCTGACAATCATTTATTATGGCTGCAGCTATGGAAAGAAAAAAAAACAATGGAAAAGGTGCAATTAATTCTCTAGATAGAAACACATTATAAATCATAAATCATCCACAGAAATATTATTAGAACCGAGGCAAAAATAAAACTGAGTCATTCAATCTGCATCAAGTTTCTGTTTTTTCTTTTTATATATTTATATTTTCTTTAATAGGATATTTATATAACATCTCTCTCTCTCTCTCTCTCTCTCTCTCTCTCTCTCTCTCTCTCTCTCTCTATATATATATATATATATATATATATATATATATATATATATATATATATATATATATATATATATATAGTATGCCTATAAAAATGTTTTTTAGAAAATAAATAAATATTAATACACTAAAAGGAAACTTTCACTATTCTGTTTTATGGGGCATGCTGTATGGGGCTGAATGGGTGAATGGGGGGAAATGGGCGAGAGAAACAGGAGAGGAGCAAAGGAGGAGGAGGAGGAGGAGGAGGAGGAGGAGGAGAGGTGAGAGGTTGCAGCGGACTTGCATGGGATGCTGATGCTGCTGCATTAGCCTCCATCGCTCCATCCCTCCCTCGGAGAGAATGAAAAAAAAAACAAGGAGTGGTTATGTGATTCCCCCACAAGCGGCAGGAGAAGCGCACAGAGAGAAAGGAATGGCGGGGAGTGAGGGGAGTGAGGGGGGGCGTTTCCCTGCACGGTGTCGCCTATTCTTACACTTTGAGCATGGATACAATCAGCACGGAGCGGGCGGACAGATGCACACAAAACGGTAAGTTCAACGTGTTGTTGTGTGTTTTTTTCTCGCCGCTATTTGCCATAAACGCGCCGGACACAGTTCACAGCGCGACGCTGCTCCGGGTCCAGTCACTTTGTCCTGATACTGGAAGATATTTCTTGATAATCCCTCAAGTGGAGAAAACAAGACTTGTAGATTAAAGCTCTTTTTTCAGTGTTCGTAGCTGCGCGCGGCGACGTTGATTCACGTCCGATCAACACCCCCCTCCTCCTCCTCGCTGGGGGGGAATAGATTTTATGATCTGATAAGTGAACGGGTTGGTCCCGGCAGCATCAGCCATATCACATCACTTCATGACAACTGCACCTGCTTAACATTACAGATGCAGCGTGTTTCCTGCTGCTGGAACACAAAGATCATTAGAAATCTCTTTCTCTCACACACTCACACTCACACACACACATACCAATGAAAGGGTTAAAGTCTCAATCCAGCCTGCCTGAACTGCTCCTTGTCAGTGGGAGCAGATGTATTTACAAACAAAGAAAGCTTCATATCCAAGCCTGTCACGTAGAGGACAGGTGCCGGGCCATCTCCAGTGTTACAGTGGTGTGTGCTGGTCTGCTTATCTGGGCTAGTAGGCCAACTGGAGCCATCCAAGGCCCAGAAAGATCAAGCAAACCCCCTCCCTCCTATCACCAAAAAAAAGTGTCTCTGTTAAGTTTGTCACTGGAAAGTTTGGCCAATGACAGAGTCTCTTATTATTTTGCACCTTAGGCTGATTTTGCAGCAATAGCCATTACTGGGTCAATTTATTTTTTGTCTGGGTAGTGACTATTAGACTCCACAGTGTGTAGCCAAAACGACTGGAAAGATTTGCTGCTGCAGGCATAAGCATAAACATCCTCATAACAGCGCCTTTAGTTCCGAGCAATTAAGCAGTAATGTGCAGGCAGCGGCCCGGAGTCCGCTCAGTCTCCATCTCCAAGCCCTGTCTTGTCTTTGCTCCTGGCACAGGGCACTTTGTGATTTTTTTTTCCGTATCTTATCTGAAACAGCAGGTACGTTAAAGATACGTCTGCTGCAATCGGACGTAAATATCTGGAAACGCAGGCGCGTTAGGTCGTCCAGCTGGAGCCGGCTTCACTTTCAATCAAGTCGGGGGAAATGAATGCTCTTATAAAAACAAACCAGATGTCTTGCACCGTGAAATGAAGCACTTACATGCAACCGGCGGAGGGGTTGGTGGGAATTAAAGTTTTATTACAGGCGGGATCGTTTAAAAAGACAAACCGGAGTGGAGAAGGAGAGATGGGTCCATGGGTTCAGACCTGCTGCTGCTATTGCTGCTGCTGCTGCAGGCAACACCCATTGCATGTGAGGCTCATGCTATCATAGCTTAGCTCCCATATAACACAGCTGCAGCCACAGCAGGAGAACCTCCTCAAATTAGACAGGTGACATTCCTGTGACACGGAGAGGCAGACGCAGGCCGGTCCATGTGAGGGCAGCGGGGTGTATTTTTACACCAGACCTCTGACACCTTCACAGCTCCCAGTGAGAACAGGAGAGACATGTCCACTCCGGTTGTCATCGGCAGCAGCCCCAGAAACGGACGGGTTTGGGAAAGGGGGGGTGGGGGATGGAGGATGAGGTGCGAGGTGAGGTGAGAGGACTAGAGGAGTCGAGGTAATGAGGGAGACGAGTGTCAAGATTCTCCTCGGTGTGATGGCCCCCCTCTCTAGTCTGTGGCACTCTCCCCGGTGGCGGCAGCGGGTCGGGGGAGTCGGCTATCGCAGGTGTGACTGAAGAGAGAGGGGCTGTCAGCGGGCGGAAGGCAACTTTCCTGGGAGTGTCGGGTTTGGTGTCATGCGGCTTTGATAGGTGGAGGATGAACAGGAGGAAAAGGATGATGCCCTTGTTGATGTTTGGGCCTGAGTGGGTGGACTCATCTGAGGGTTAAAAAGGTCAAGAGGGAAACACAGGGCCAAAACAAGTGTAGGGAACGACAGGGAGATCACGCTGGTTAGACAGGTGGAGCAGAAAAGTAAGAAGAGAAAATAAAAAGAAGAGTCAAGTCATGTTTGTAAACTAGGGCTGAGTTTTCCAGAGTCTAGCTGCTGGTGGTGCTGATGCAAAGCCCTAAATCACACACATACACATGCACATACATGCACGCACACACACAGAAACACCCACCCCCACTTTTCCCAACGATTCTCTCCTCCTCAGCTGTTGATTGACAACTACTGTGGCTCTAATTGGCAAGGGTGGATAGGGAAGAGTCAGGCTAATTCTCCATGGGATGGACCAAGGATGAGGAGGTGTGAGCTTGACGGGGGACACACCGAGGAGTCTTCCAACAGCGTGAGAAAGGAGAGAGGAGCGGAGAAAGAGGAGTGGAAAATGCAGGAAGGCGGTGCGTGAGGAGCAGGGGATGGAGGCTGAACATCTGTTTGGTAATCAGTCTCTCCCCTCGGTGCAAGTCAAGTCAAAATGTATTATAGCCCAATATCACAAAGTACGCCTCAAGGGCTGAACACGTAATAAAACATTAATGAGCAACATTAGCAAAATGTATAAAAGTGAGATACTGCATATAAAACATTACAAACAAAATATTTCGCACACACACATATATAAACATACACAATATGCACATATAACTTGTACATCCTGGATACAGATGAAAACATACATATACAAAATTGTGCAGCATACAGTATGAAACCATATGCACATAGAACTGAATATAAGATGATCAACTGTAATTTAGTACAAAATGCTCTGACAACTACTTATTTATTTTGGGTATTTTGTGATGGCAGAGCCCTTGCAGTTATATATGAGGAGGGACTGGAGGCGATAAGGAGGATGGTGCAAGTCAGTGTAATATTTTATGAGTTAAAAGCAGGCCGTAGAAGTCAGATCCGGCATGTAGAGGGAGTCAACGTAATGAAATAAGAACAGGGGTAATAGGATCACATTTTCTAGTCATGGTTAATATGCTCCCAGCAGTGTTTTGCACGAGTTGTGATTTGTTAATAGTTGGTGTAAGTAAGCTGGAGAAAAAGGGTGTTAACAATAGTCAAGCCTCAGATGAGACGAATGCAGCGGTTCAGCATCAGCTGTGGAAAAAAAATGGACAAACCTTGGTAATATTACGTGAATGGAAATATATGCAGTCTTTGTAATATCAATGATGTGTTTTTCAAAAGAGAGATTAGAATCAAATAGAACTGTAGGACACTGATATTTCTAATACAAGGGCTTTGAGAAATCATGTGTGTGTGTGTGGTTGTTTTATACAGCTCACAGTCAGGTTAGCAGTCTAGCACTGTGCTCAAGATGTGACTTGAAGCCTGTGTGAAATGTGCATTGTAACCTCTGAGCAATGCTGCTGCATTGTTATTCAAGGATGAATATGATCTCATTCATCTCTCTTATCCTAGGTGCTGTCCTTAAAGATTTGCCTTCCGCACAGACCTCGTCCTCCCATGTTGCGATCTTATTCAGCCGAGGAGGGACACGGCACACGGAGGAGGAGAAGGAGCTGCAGAGCTGAGAGGAGAGAGGAAGGAATGGAGAAGGAGCAGAAGGAGCAGGAGGAGGAGGATGAGGAGGAGGAGGTGGGCCTCTTTGCTCCGGTCTCGACCACGGGTATTCTTGGGTTGATAATACAGATGTGGATGTTATTGCTTGAGAATACGCGTAGTCGAGTGGAAGCTTCATCATCTACACTGGACCAAAAGCAGAAATCTGTTCAGTAGATTATAATGGCAGAGACCAGGCAGATATAGAAATGTAAAACCAGACTGGGGAGGAGACGAGGACATCGGGGGTGATGGGGGGTTAATTAAGCACCCATGGGTGCCTTATTTTTATAGGAAAAGCCTTATTTCGTTCAATCGGGGCTACCCAGGTGCCCAAATCAAATCCAGCCACCGAAGAAGGTTGTTTGCGTAGGTTTATCAACCATGTCCCTCTTTACACCTGTGGAGGAAATGAGTTTGTGTGGCTGGCTAGATTCAGCCAATCCCACGGAAGAACTGGTGAGGAAGACTGCTGAGCTAAACCCTGGGCATTAGTTGAGGGAGCTTAACACAAAAAGTCTCAGACATTAACTCCAAACCTTCTTGATTACACACCCTGGTCAGTCAGTCACACACAAGTGAGCCCATCATCTTATCAATAGATGAGTGTCTTTCAAACGTTTTCAGACTGAACAGAATGTCCGACATTCGCTAAATCAATGCCTAAAAATGACTTTTTTCTTTTTTTTGCGGGACATAAATGACAGTGAACCAGAGGGACGGTTACACGGGTGCTTAGCCATCACTGTAGCACCGACTACTTTTGCACTTCACACTATTTTTTGAGTCCCCGGCTCATGCTAAAAATGTGTGAAAGTGTGAAGCCTGTAGCAGCAACAGGAGACAGTAACACATGAGGACATGTCAAGGCTTGCACCCGTGGCTGACATTTTCAGCATGTGGCTCAGCTGACTGGCTGTCATGATGGGAGACTCAGACCTACACACCTACACACACACACACACACATATATATATATATATATATATATATATATATATATATATATATATATACATACCGCATTATGGTCACAAAATCTACATGCCAGTAGGGAAACGGGATTGATGGAGCTCATGAAAACAAGCGCACAGACACATCCCTGTGTAAGAGTACACACATATTGCAGCTAGGTTCACTGGGTCCACCTGCCAGTGGGGAAATAAGGGATTGATTTATTTTATGGGTAACTATTTTTAGTCAGAATGATGGATGTTTATGTCTTTTATTGATCAAGTTGAGGTGTGGGCCGGAAGAATTCTTGGACGTTGGGGCATGCTGATTAATCAGGTAGAAAAGGTGTTGAAATAAAACATATTGGGAGCACATTTTTGGTACATTAGCATTATTGCTAAGTAATATAAATTAGAAAATCTACACTTTGTTGCAAATTCAGCAATATATTAGCATCTGTTTGCAAATGTGCACATGATAAATTACACTTGTATCATTTCCTGCTCCATTTCTTATGATCGCGTGAGAAAATGTCTTATTTATTAGCCGTGTGTAATTATAATTTAAACAAATTTCACTCTGACGTTGTGTAAACTTGATCCGGCAAAGCCGATTCTGTGGTTTAGGGTGCATTTGTGTATGCATGTGTGTGTGTGTGCACTAAGCAACAAAATGACTATTGTGAGCACAGCTCCAGGTGCCTAGCAACCGAATCGCTCTGTTTCCTTGGAAACAGTTGCCTCGCACTCACTGTGTGGGTGATTGGCAGCCTTGACAACGGAGACGGAGTGACACTTGACCTCACATGCTGAATAATAGGAGAGGAGAAAAGAGAAATGGTGAGGAATAGAAGAGAGGGGAAGGGAGTGGGAGGGGACATGCAGAGACAGGGAGACTAAGTGATAATCATTCTCCATTGTAATCATCCTCCAGCATGTTTCATAAGGCATCGTCAGTACCTCTCCAGCTGGGGTCCATCATCAAACACAATACACAGTGCAGTGCGCGCATGCACGGACACACTCGTACTGGGTGGAGAGCCCAGGCAGGCACTCCACATCTCATCTATTATCACTCAGCCCTGCCTGGTGCACAGCCTCGCTACACTGTGTCTTCTTTCATTTGTGATCTGCTACATCCTTTCGCTCCGTGGGGTTGAATGGACTCCTAGAAACGTGTCGCGGTCACAGATGCCACAGGAGAGTAGATCACAAGCTGCACTCAGAGACTTCTTACATGGAATTCAAGCGCCGTGATGATTATTTATTGTAACCAAAAGTGTGCCGCCCTGGTTCTCATTCTGAGCCGCTGCTAGCCGAGTTGCGGTAGCATCGTGTCGGGCCAAAAAAACACGTCGTTCAGGGTCGACAACACCTGTGTATGACTCGAATTAAAAATGGAGCACTTCTGTTGTTGATGTCATTAAGACGGAGCCAAGCAAAGGCCCTGTCTGAAGTTAAGGCTGAGTAATGCTCATTGTTCCAGTACTTTGAAAGTGAAATCTGTGAATAAGAATGTTCTACCTTTTTCTTCATTAAACCCAGATTTCTCATCTAAATCACAATTGTAATTTCTTTACTCTGAGGATGAATCTTCCTTTACCAGCTGGTGGGGCTCAGTACTGGACAGGGTGTTCATGTTAAAGATTTAATCACATTTGATTTCGTTCTGAAATAGATTGAGTTCATCGCTATTCATGTTCAATTGATTCAAATCACAAAAGTACCTTATAAAATCAGGTACTAGATGAACTGGATTGTATGGAACAAATTAAACATTTTCATGTAACACAAGTACACATGTCAATGTACAATAAAAATGAAAACCAACCAACACTGGTAATGTCAAGTCTTATTGCTCCTTTATTTCCAAGATTGCAATTGTGTTCAAAATAACTTGCTTTTATGCAATTTTAACACTGTTGGCTGTTGTATAGGAAAATAAACACTCAATATTACAGCATGATTTCAGGATAAGATTACATTAATCTGTACATCTGTTTGTGCTTAAGATTGTTTGCCCTTATGATTTAAGCCAAAAACGAGCCCAACAGTAAAACTGAACCCATAAAGAACAATTGTCAAACTTATGAACTAGGCAGCCAACCAAACACTCTACATTTTTTTAGTTCCTCTCTCCAGTGGAATGACCTAATGCTGTAAAAAAATATAGACTTCATAAGAATGAGGAGGTGTGTGTAATTGTTCATTTGAATCATGCTTATCTGAGGGTGATCACTATGGATTCTCTAGTGCTGCAAACCCTGAAAAGACAAAACAACCCATGCATTCAAGTGAAGCAACAGTGAATCTGGCAGATCTGGAAGGCAGGTGGAAAAACTCTCCTTGTGTCAAAGAGTGTTTTTCAACTTTTACAAACACCTGCTGATGGTTTTGTTTGTCCTGTTTTCAAGCTGAAGGGGATATTTCCAATTTCGCATGATAATGACAAGATGGGATTTGCATACACTGCATGCCTAATGGTTTCTGGCTAACATTATTAATTAAAAGCAAAATAAAAATCAAACTTATTTTCTATATTCAAAATAAACTACGTTCAAGGCTTTTCTACATTACGACTTGAGGATCTTTAAGATCCATTACAAACAATAAAAAAAAAAAATCATGAATTGGAAATCAGAAAGCCCTGCTCAATTTCTGAAGAATATTCAGGGGACACTGCAAAGAACAAATTATGTAATAACTCCAAAGAGTGGAAAAACTCATACAGAAAGTATTCAGAGCCTGTTTGTGCCTAGAGCCTCATATAGGAAGGGACAGTGCTGATCACACAGCTGTAAATTCCCAAGAGACCAGACAGAACCGAGTGAATATTTGAAAAATAGTTTCACAAACGTCCTCTAACCAGACTGCTCCTAATGAGCTTGGCCCACCAGACACGTCCTCATCCTCTTCCTGAAAAGCATCCAGCTCCACGAGGGCTACTGATTGGCTGATTCACAGGCGTCTATCCAATCACTGTACACGTCAACCGCTTCTGACAGATCTGAAGATTAACAGATTAAGGATTAAAAAAAAAAATTGAAGAGTTTACAACGATGCAGAGTAAGAACTTTGAAAATCAATACTGAAGGGTAAAGAAAATGTGACCATTTCTCTGGAAAATGTTATGTTGAGTGTGAGCAATAACCACATTCTGAATCTATACATCATTATGTACCAACAGAAAGCAATTACAGTAATTACAATCAGTCTTTCTTGCTTCCCTAACCAGCTTCTACTAGCCTCCACAACACAATAGACTTCATCATCTGTTCTTAAAATGCTGGAACTAGAAAAATAATAGGCATCTGTAGTACCGCCCAGGAAGGCATGTTGAATCCTCCTGGGTACTAAATTGTTGAATTCTAACAAATCAAATTTTGACAAAATAATATTAACTCAAGGTCCACTTATCCTGACAACGGGTGGTCGTACGCGGGGGAGTATCGTTAACTCCCATCTCTGTTCAAGAGTGGTATTTTGTGTCTAAATGGCCTCTTTAACCTTCCTCAGCCAGTGTGCTTTAGGGTTTCCCAACATTGAATGCTGCATTTGTGACTTGCCAAGAACCCTAAGATAACATAGGAGATTATGTTTGTCTTTATGATTGCACACCTGTTATTACTTGACCGGAGCTCCACAATTAGGGGATGTGTGAACACCCTGAGAATTAAACGGTAGAGCAAGTCCTAATAACATGTAGGAAATATACACCAGAGGTATGAGAAATTATCACACATTTACAAAAATAGGGCGAGTATAGGCCAAGGTAAAAAAGTATTTTGGAATGTGGAGTAGGGCTGAATAATTAATGCAAACTGCAATATGGCCTACTGCAGTTTTTCAAATCACAAGGAAGGGAAATATCTATTAACAGGTGACTGTGTGAATACCATTTAGTTATAACATTTTTTAAAAACTTGCTATTTTGTTGGGTGTTGAAGAAAGTATTGTATACTATGCTCTGCACATAAAAAAAAAACTACAAAAAACACCCATTTGTGATCATGGGAAAGTTGGATTATTGTTCTAAGACCTTTGTTTTTACTTCCAGTTTTCTCCACACAGTTTTCTCATGGTTATTCTGAGCTGCAGTGAATCAAGAATTTAAAAAACATTCACACTGTCAGCATCACTGAGAATAAAAATAAACCGCACAATTAAAATGATCATCATGTATTTAGTGTGGTAACGATCTCTCTCTGAGTGGAAATAAAGAGATGGAACAATTAAGTGTTCCTACTGACCTATAAAAATATATTGATCTTTCTTACTTGTCACTTCTTTGCAACCTCAGGACTTTTGTCTATGGCTGATCCCGTAGGAGCGATGACTCTTTTTCTTTTTTTCCTCCAGTGAATTAATTGGTGCTGTTATATTCAATGATCTCTCATCTCCAACATGACCTGCTCCGGAGCAGGTTAGACGCTCAAGTTAAACCCTAAACTTCCCTCCCTTAACATATATCATGCTGTGTTGTAGCAGGAAGTAAGTTCACCAGCAGCATAGGTTTTTGTTATCATCCAGAATAACCAGTACTACCAAGCTGATTATCAACTAGCTGTCGAGTCCCATTGAGCAATGAAGCGTGTTGATGTTAAGAGTCTGTTAATTACGACCCAACATCATCAGAACCATGAGTGATATACTTCATATGATGTGAATTGTTGAGACCATGTGGCTTCCAGGGACAGAAGAAAGTAAAAACTGTAAGTTACCTCGCTCTGACCAAATCTTACCTCCCATTACTGGCCTCAGGTTCAAAGTTCATAATAAATGGACCTTGAGGTGAAACTATTGTGTCAACTGCGGTTCCCATGATCAAGAATTAACATTCACACTCAAAGGCTAATGGGATCACTAATGTACTTAATGCACAATGATTGTTCTCTTGCCGTATGAGCCAGAAAAATGAAAAAGATAGTGTCCTATTAAACTCATGTGTGAACAAGGATACAGGTAATTGGGGTCTGGAACTCCTCCAAGCAGACTGTGCATGATATTATCCCAGTATTTCTGCTCCGCTCCCTGTTGAGATAAAAGAGCAAACGATAAGTTCTCAGCAACCCCCTAACGCAAGAGGTGTGTAAGTTAGGGGAAAAAGAATTTGGTGAATTACATCTTGACATCACAGGACTTCTCGTGGTTGCAGAATGGACAGGTGAACTGTGTGTCCAGATCCCCCGTCATCTTCTTCTTGGGAGGGGGCTTTCGTTTGGACTTGCGGCGACCCATTGCACAAAAACCTGTATCAAGTCTGTGTGTGTGTGAGAGAGAGAGAGAGAGAGAGAGAGAGAGAGAGAGAGAGAGAGAGAGAGAGAGAGAGAGAGTGTGAGAGAGAAATAGATACCAAAACAACCTAAATTCATAAGAGAAATAACCGCAAATACGTAAATATCACGAAAGATTATATCGTTTCGCCTGAATTACAACTCTCAGTATTTGCTGCCCAAACATCACTATTTGCTAACGTGTAGCATGTTTGTTGTTGTACTACATGTACAGAAAAAGGCGAGTTAAACGAACTCTCCTAAGGAAATATCTTCGATGGTGAATCGAGCAGCCACGGCTCATTAAACACGTCGCGACTGTCCATTGTTCTCTGGTGAAAATACTAACTTTTAACCGTGTTTACCTTTCAGTTGTAGAAAATACACGTTGCCGTAATAAGGAAAAGGCTCACACACACACGCAAGTCCCGGCGCCGGGTTTCCGGTTAAATGATTGGAGGAGCGAGTGCTGAATATCGCGGCCTCTCATTGGCTACGTCACACGTCAATCAAGCGTTTTGGCGGTGTCGCAAAAGCGTCTGAGTGGCTGCAGTTCCCGCGTGGTGGCGACAGAAGATAACTCACGCGCCCGAGGACATAACGACTCGTTAAGTCTTTAAACAGCCCGACAGGTTTGTTCCAGTCCCTCCTCGGCGTTTGGTTTGGTATGTGTTGATAAGAAAACTCTAATAAATTAATAAATATCCGAGTTTGTTTGTTCTAAGCACATATTCAACACCTTGTCGCTTTTTAGTCTATACTCCCGTTAAACACCTGTTGAAATGAAGGTCTGCTGTATATACGTTTAAATATTTAACCAGGTAAGAAGTGGAGAAGCGGTTCTGCTATCACATTAAAACATGCCCCAGTTAGTGCTTCTCATGTATTCACATTAAATGATTTACAAATCTAATCTCCAGATTCATTTTAATTTAAATTCAAACAAACCTGTATTTATCCCTAAGGGGGAGAAGATAAGCGATGATTAAAAAAGGGTAAGGTAAATAACTACTATAATACATATATAAAAATCTCAGAAGGTCATACAACAACACTTATTGGTATTCCTACGGTATTTTCAGAATGTTCAAAGTGTTTTCTAATCACCTTCCGAACATTTCCCATTCTCTGCCTGCTATATATATATATATATATATATATACTACTTACAATAAGTTATGGATATTGTTATTTACATGGATATTGTAATGTTTAATGAAATAAGCAAAAGTTCCCTTTGATATTGCTAATAAAGAATGAGAAGAAACAACATTTTCATTAGTTTAGTATTTATTATCCGAACATGAGTCTCTATTATTTCTAACCTTTTTTTCCAAAACATGAGTCTTAACCCACACTAAAATGCTCACTGGTGGTGCAAAAAACAAAACAATAGAATACAAAATAGAGTTATTTTTCATACAAGTGGTTAGAAAACCCATGTTCTGGAAATGGTGCTGTGTGACCTTGTGGGTTCAAAGATTGAAAACACCTCAGCATTTATCTTTTAGACAAATGGGTGTTTTGCTCCATGACTCCATTATAATGCTAATGAATGAGAGACGCATGCTGGGGCTTTGTGGATGTGACTGGTGTGTTATGTCCCTCAGGCAATAAGAACAGTACAATAACATACAACACATTATGTGTGTATTTTGTTTCATGTTATTATGAGAACATCCATAGTGTTTGATTGTAGATGAAATAGTGATAAATATCTATTATAGTTTCATAAAATCTATGGCGATGTATTCATATGGCTTGTTTTATATTTCAATTTACTATTGTATATGACAAATAAAAGCTTTTTCTCTACTTTTGAGAAGATGAAAAGCATTGAGAAGCAGTTATTGTCATATGAATGAAACAATGAATATGAACAATGAATGAATCAAACAATAAATTATAAAAGTAGTTACAGTTACAAATAATCAATTAGTCAACTAAATCTTCCAGCTTTCAATAAAATACATATACATGGTATCATGCAAAAACATTACGGCTGCACCTAACAATTATTTTTAGTATCAATTTATTTGTCGGTTATTCAATTTAAAGAAAAAAAAATCTGAAAAATTGCTGTTTACAATTCCCAGACCACAAAGTGACATCCTCCAGCAAAACAAAACCAAAACACATTAACCTTGCAATGATATAAACATAAAAAACAGGAAATCCTTAAAAATAGTAAGCTGGACAGACAATGTTAATGTCTTTTTTCTCTTGGTAAATGACTAAATGCTAAATGAATCTGTCTTCTCTGGGTGAGTGATCACTGTGGAGCTACTGTAGGGATATGGTCATGATTTTGCATTTATATTAAATGTCCATAATCATCAACATTTTTTGTTTTATACATAACATCAAGAAAGTTTTCATCGCATACAGCTTCTTAACCATCGTAGAGAGATGTGGGCGAAGGTGAAGGTGTTCGGCCTGGGGGTGGTGGTCCTCTCCATCAGTGCGGAGCTGCTCATTCGACTCCTGCGGCGTCTCAGGCCTGGAAGAAGAACCAATGAGGTCCTTTTCTTCCCTACAGAGTTGGCCTGTGTGGAGGACATCTTCACTCCCTCTCCACATTAGTAAGCAAAACACTATTGAATAAAGAAAAGTTAACATGCTGTAAAAGAAACCCCTTTAAGTGAGCGGATTTTTTCACAATACACAATACATTTTTCCAGTGGGAAATAAAACCTCAAGAACAAATTTAAATATTACACCCCGTGACAGATCCAGCTCATGTTAAGAAAAAGTATGCATGTCTCTTGTTTTCTGCCCTCCTAGTTCCTGTTGCTGCTCATTGCCTCATGGTCTGGAGACCTCTTTCTCCCGTCTTCTGCGCCGCCTCCTGTCTGCATCCTCCACCCTGGATTTGTGTGTTTTTGCCTTTTCCAACACAGACCTGTGCAGGGCCGTACTGGCTCTGCATAGCAGGAACGTAATCATCAGAGTCATCACTGACAAGAATTATGCTGCCATCACAGGCTCCCAGATAGGGGTCCTCCGCAAGGCTGGTAAGGGCAACGGGTGTGTTTCTATTTCAAATAATTTGTCTGTATCTGTTGTCAAGCTGTGTGACATCAGCAGTCATCCTTATGCGAGGAAACTCTTTTGTAAAAAAAAAAACAAAATATGAGTTGGTAAAAAAATAAGTCTGTGGGGTCATTTCTTGGACACAACTTGAAATACTGGAATAATGACTCAGGCCTCAAAAAGAGGTGCTCACTCTGTGTTCCTGGACTATCAGTGTCATTTTCAGTAAGTCTCGCAGAGTTCCTCGGTGGCGACTGGAGAGATGATAGGAACTCTCTCTTGGGAAATGGAGGTTGCTACTACAAGCTCTATTATGAGTCAGAGTCATCATGTTCTGAAAGATCTCTAAGATTTAGTGTCAGGTGTCTGACTCGCGCTGTCTCACTTTCTCTTTTAGCCATCTGCATTTAATAAATTGCTGCTGCTGTATATTGTTAAGTAAGTAAGAAATTGGCAAGCAGGGCAGAAAATTTCATTAGGCAAAGTGTGTGTGTGTGTGTGTGTGTGTGTGTGTGTGTGTGTGTGTGTGTGTGTGTGTGTGTGTGTGTGTGTGTGTGTGTGTGTGTGTGTGTGTGTGTGTGTGTATTGGGGAGTGGGTGGGGGTCAATTTGGCACAAGACACAATCACCTCCTCTTTCAGTATGGCATCTGTTATATGTTTTCATTGTACAGCAGACCCTTTTATCCTCAGATAGCAGAATCTAAAAGGAACCAAAGCACAGCGCTTTTGCTTAGTTTGCAATTACTGGTTCAGGTCATGTAGAGACGGACAGGGTCTGGATGTGCAGGGAAATTATCTTAAAGGGACATCGTCTGAGCTGCCTGTGTCCTGGGGTTGAAAGAGAAAAGACCTGTTGCATTTTCTCTTTTGTTACTGTTTTTTTACACGAGATGGACTGATTGTTTTTTAAGTTATTATACTTTCATTCATAATTCAATTTCATTCATATCCTGCATTTTAAATGAAGTTTTGATATCCCTAACACAATATATTTGCAGTTCTATAAACCAAAAGGCATCTCAATATTTTAACATCTCCTCTCTCAAGCTTTTCTCCGGAGCTCTAGAAAGAACAGGCCATTTTTTTGTCTGTCCCATTAACATTTGTACATTTGTGTAGTTGTAACATAACCGCTTCACAGAAGTCCTGAGAGCTCACTTTAAGACTCAGTTTCTGAATATGGCCGTGTGCATTTCTGTGTTTATATAACACTAGATGATCTTATTCTGAAAAAGCAATTAAAATCTCACTAAGATATGTGACCTTTATAAAGGACCCTCTCAGTAGAGTATGTTTAATCTCTCTGAGATTACTCTGCACTTCATTCAAAATGCATTACTAGTATATGGTGTGATGCAAAATCTAATGAAACAATGAAATTGTTAAATGAAACCCTGCCAAAGTAGCACATCTGTTTGACAAGTCCATTCTACACAAGTAGAATCAGACTAATCTTTTAACTAAAACAATTCAGTATTGAAACTAGTATTATTTTTCCATCTAAAATGTGTTTGGCAAATGTAAAATAGCTACTACTATATTTTCATACATTTCTGTAATTAACAGTAAGACTCAGACTCATTGCACCACTTTTTGGATTTCAAATGTCCTGGAAGATAATCACATTATGCGTAGCTTGGTATGCTGGTTGCATACTTTACTTTAAGAAAAGGTAATTAGAATAAACACAAAAAACACAAAAAACACCTGAAACTAAAGTCAAAGCCTTAATTTGTTTTTCAGATATTTGGTATTTTTTCCAGTGTGAATATGATTTTATAGAAATAATGAAAACATATACGTGATCTTAACTGTTGAATGCTGAGGGTTGTAAATATTTAAGAAGAGAAAACTGCTTTGATGGAGTCCATGTAGTGAAAGTGGAGAGGTTCAAATGCTTTTATATTAGGTCTAGTCTTCCTTTTTAAAACTCTTCAAACTACCAACACTAACGTCCATTTAGAAACTCACAGTATGTGGATGTTTCAATCTTAAAAGAGCCCCTGATGCACAGAATTATTCATTAATAATCTTTTTGGTTGCATATCCCAGAATTTCATAGTGGGTAGCAGATGAACACATCCAAAGTAAAGTGAAGGATGTTCACCCATTCCCTCCTCCCTCCTTTCCAGGGATCTGCGTACGGTGCGACGTGAGCTCCGTGTGTATGCATCACAAGTTTGCAGTGATGGACGGCCGGCTGCTCATCACCGGCTCCCTCAACTGGACGCTGACAGCAGTGCAGAGCAACATGGAGAACATCCTCATCACAGAGGAGCCGGACCAGGTCCAACCCTTCGTCGCAGAATTCCAGAGGCTGTGGGTGAAAAACGACCCGGCTCGGTACTACCCATCAAGTGACCAAAAACCTGCTCATGTTACCACTAGAATTAATGACAAATAGCAGTGAGGAATATTGAGTGGTGGGTTTTTTTTCATAGTAACAGGAGGCGCTGTGAGTTTGATTTTGGAGAGTCATCTTATAATAAGATGTCACTGTTCACTATTAGGGGAATTTTAATGCAGTTTTGATTATGTTCTGATTTTAAAAGGCTGAGTCTCTGAGTTTCTGTTTGTTTTTTTGGCGTGTTTCCTTCTGTATTATCTTTCTTTTAAATTCTCTATACAAAACAAAGCCTTCTGAAGTACCGACTGTTGAAATGGACTGTAGAGGAAATGTTTGGCAAAAGACAGGGATAATATCCCCACCAATTCCAAGTCCAATTCTTTTTTTTATAAGGTGAAAGCAGGTTATTCATTTTTTTAAATCCAAGTTTATATTGTTTTATAATGTGTCAGGTTGACATTACTTATATTTGGCTTTTTTGAAGGATCTCCAGTGAGGTGATCAATTACTAGTTCTTCATGGTCGTTACATAATTAATATCGATTAGACAGCGTATTTTCTACTTTGGGACTAAAGGGAGTACAGTACGTAGACTCATTAGGAAATTGAGTTTAATGACTATTGAAATCAATCCACAGTTCACTTTGTGTATAACTCATTCACTGGCAGTAAAGATCCAGTTCAGGGTGTGCTACTGCTCTCAGGGATGTTTTGCTAATGCAGCACCAATAAAAACTCTTTTCACACTGACTGAAGTTTTGGCAGGTCTGTTGCATCATAACCCTGCAGCTGGAGTTTTGCTCCTGCTCCAACATGATTCACTCAGATTTACAGAAAGGCCTTCCAGCTCAAATTAAAGCGTTTCCGTGTTTAACAATACCCCCCTTGAGGTTCCCCAATGCAAGAAAAGATCTGGTTTGAACATGACCGTGTACCTGGCTGCATCACTCCCTGTTGCTCTAAGTCAGGCTGATGCTTGTTGACAAATGCTAGAACTGGTTTGTCTGACTTAATCACGAGTGACAACTCAGTGTTTTTACATCTTCAGTTCAGCTCAGTAAATGAAGATGTTTAAACTAACTAATCATGCTGCTGTATTTGTCCACGCTATGCAAACTGACTAGTTACCATGAGTTAATTCCTGAGCCATTCAACCTCAACACTCAGCAGCTGGGCCGCTTAAAAGTTAACTACTGTAGTAGTCAAGCCCGTCAGTAACGTGACAAAATGACACCGGAAATACGATGATTTGTCCTTCAAATTAAAAGGGTGGCAGGACAATCGGATGATTTAACCGATTGGTCTATTGCCAGAAAATCATGTTTAAAAGTGACTAATTCTTTGTCAATAATAAAGAAAACATGTAAAATATTTTAATTTATAGTCAAAACAATTATTAATTTAAAACAAAGTCAGATTAATTGAGAATTACAACTATTGGTTATAGCCTAAATGTTACTACTGATAATTTAAGACATGCAGTAATGTAGCATATGTTGTTATAGAGATATGAGAGGAGGGATTGTTAAAACAATAAATTAAAAATTGTTCCCCTTTTAACAGGTTTCAACGGAAGGTTCCCGGCGAAGGGTGATTTTATTTTGAAAATCCGCGCCGGAAACGCTGCGTCGACAGTCGGTCAGACTTGACCCTGGCCACAACCGGCTCAAACCGAGACGCTGACAGACACATGCGGAGCGTGGAGATCCGGGAGCGGAGCGCCTGAAGCGGAGCGCCTCGGCAGCAGCGCACAGAGACCGGCTCTCAGCCAGCCAGAGAGAGGCGGACGAGGACCAGACCCACCCCTCATACCGAGTCCAAGGTAGACCACCGGTACAGCATTTAAAGTTCAGGCTCAGGCTGAAGTTCAGACACCCGTATGGTAGACTAATTAATTAACCCTCATTATACAATCAACATATATAACGCAGAATAGACGCCTTCCTTTGTGTTTGCAGTAACTAGACGGATCCATTCTGATTATCAACAAGTATCATGGCCTCAGGTCTCGTGAAGTGCACGTTTCCATTGAGCCTCAAGTTAAACTTCTTCTACTTTAAAATCAGATGTCAACATCTGCTATCAGTCAAATCCATTTTATTTTACGCGTGATGGCCAGTTTTCTTAAAACAAAGTAAACTGCAGCCGGCGATATAATCCCTCATCACATCATCATACCGTGCGTATTTTAATATTGATGCGTGGGCGCATGCGCGGATGTCGGTGTTTTGCAGAGTGTGATGAGCAGCATGTAGGCGGCCGGTCCTTTATGGTCCTGCAAGTGGTAACGTTGAGCCTGTCTCCAGAGAGATCTGAGCAATCAGGGACGATCATGATGTGTGTGTGTGTGTGCGCGTGCGCGCGTTGCAGCCTCCTTTACAGATGCAGGGGTGGGGGTAGGAGGAAGTGTGGAGAGAGAGATATGGATGACAGGTGATAGATGGATGAATATGAAAGAGAGTGGAGGAAGATTAATGGGTGTGTGTGAGTGTCCAAAACCTGGAGACAGAAGGGCCCCGTGCACAGCAGTGATTGTCTCCTGGGTCCCAGCTGGTGGAGCGAAAACAGTAAAACAGTTAAACTGTGTTCCAACACACACACCAGGATACTCGGCCTGACACTATTTATTAATGAAGTACATTCAAACAAAAGGAGCCAACTGCACGTTTCGCATGTTGCTTCATCACATCCGCTCAATACTATCCGTGTGTGTGTGTGTGTGTGGGTGTGTGTGTGTGTGTTTGTATGTGTTTAAATGGGAGTGTCAGGGGGTGGATGAATGGTCAGACGGATGATGGATGAAATATACAGGCAGGGGAGGAGAATCTATTGCCCCCTCACCCAGAACCCAGCCTCCACCGATCCCATAAGTTCAGTAACGAGAGCCCATGTGAAAAATAGAAAGCAGGAGGTGCAGGTGAGTGATGGAGGGAGAACTGGTGGACGGAGCCCCGGCTGTGATTCATAACACGCTGACGGGAGCTAAGAGGAATGAGGCAGGAAGATGGACCAGCACTTCCATTTACCAACACACCTCCTGGGCCATTGCTGTGGATGGATTTCAGGCGTGTGAGGGGTTGAGGCAGAGGGTCACAATTTGTCCAAGTCTGTCCTAAAACAATTGTCAGGTACGCAGACAAATGTTGAAATACTTCTTCTTGTTGTGTCTTTCCTTCTGTTCAGACTAAATGTTAAAAGACCCTTCATCGTTCATTTACAGTGTTAGTTCTTCTATGAAAACATGCATTTAAATGTGTTTTTCACTGTGTGGAAAACAGGATGGTTCCTAAAAAAGACTATTTTTGGCAATTATCTTTATATATTTTTGACTCTTTATTTGACTGCTGAAGCTTCATATTATCTTCTGATATACCTAAAAAACTACATTTTTGCAAATAATGATTGATTCCCCCCCTTGGGTTCAGTATTAACAGAAGGAATCACTACAGAAGGGCTACAGCTAATGATTATTTTCATTAGCAATTAATCAATTCGTTGTTTGTTTCATAAAATGATGATAAATATGGCTGTGGGAAAAATAACAGTTTCCCACAGCCTGATTCTGTAATGTCCTTCAAACATCTGGTTTTGTCGACCAACAAAACACAAAGATGTTTAGTTTATTATATCACTATCATCCGAGGACTAAAGAAACAAGAAAATATTGTTTTAAATTGCAGAATTTGGACAATTTCTTCTATAAAAATGAGTCTAAACAATCAATTATCAAAACTGGCAATTCAATTACTGCTTTTCAGGTATGGGGTACAGCAAGAAAAGCAGAAACATTGTGAACCTGTTCTTTAATTCTCAAACAGCTGAGATTCTCTCTTTCCAGGCTCCTGTCCTGCGACTCTCCGGTCTTTAAATTAGCAGAGAGCAGGCTCGTGTCTCCAAACTCGGCGCCAGGCCCACCAAAGCATAGTCATTACTCACGTCAAAGACCAGACTATATATACTTTTACTTATTCTGTAGAACAGGCGAGTTATCATCTGGGCAAATGGCCGGCGTAGTCGACTTGTTGCATTATGCAAATAGTTCCTTGATAAAGCGGCACACTGCAGATGTAACCTTGGCCTTTGCAGGAACTTGGACTGGTCTCAGCTGCACGGTTCACGTTTCTTCTCCCACTGTCATCACTAATTCAAA
This sequence comes from Lepturacanthus savala, assembly GCA_030544235.1. Classification (NCBI taxonomy): domain Eukaryota; kingdom Metazoa; phylum Chordata; class Actinopteri; order Scombriformes; family Trichiuridae; genus Lepturacanthus; species Lepturacanthus savala. The sequence continues at coordinate 22,356,332 of CM060466.1, forward strand.
CAGACCATAACTACACGACCACTCAAGAGAACCTCCAACATGAGATTAGTACAATTTGATAATTGTCTGACATGGATGTGATTTCCCAGAAGGCTCCAGTTGGCTCAATTGTTAATAAAGCCACCGTTCGTACTTTGTACAGCATCAACTTTACTTACGACATTAAGTTTCCCTTGACAGTGCCTGGCAGAGATCTCTGTTCGATCGAAACCTCAATCAAAATTTAATTTACTGAGAGCATCTTTTGTTTGGCATCTGTATTAACTTTTCCTGCCATAATCAGACTTTGGGTTCTTTAACTTAAGATATTCTACTGTGTAATATCGTTGGTGCAAGACCAAAAACTATCTTTAACCTCTGTGTTTGGCTTAAATTATTACTTTCATGCAATTATGACATGTGCAATCTAACAAAGCAAAAAAAGAAAATATCAGCCCCAGTATGTGTCAGTACTGAATCTGCACTTAACTCATCTTTTGGCCCAATATATTTGAAGTTACATTATTATTCCTATACTGTACAACCTTCAGCTATATTCTGATATTAATGTTTGTCAGGCTGCTTAAACTGAAAACATATTTTCATTTATCAAAATATTTTTTTTAATTAATGAATCATTTGTCTATAAAATGTCAGATAACAATGATGAAAATTCATCACGTTTTACCAAAGTCCAAGGTGAAATCTTTGTCTTGTTTGTTGCAGTCAGCACCAGACATAACGAGAGAAACGGTGACATTCTGACATTGTAGAAGCTGGAACCAAAGAACGTTTGGCATCGCATTGCTGATGAATAATTAACACGATAATCAAGCATCAAAACAGTTTGTGGGTAATTTTGGGTAAACTGTATAATAAACTCATCTTTTGCGAAGTCCCTTTCGGTCACAGGTTCTATAAAAAAATATTTTAGAATCGTACTCGATGCCTTTTTGAACAAATGAGTTTCAGAGTTGTGATTCTTCTCCTCTCGCCGTTCTTTTTGTGAAGATGGCACTAGCCAGAGACCCAGGAGCAGGCCAGGAGCAGAGGGATGCAGCCGACCAAAACTTTGACTACATGTTCAAGCTGCTGATTATCGGCAACAGCAGCGTGGGGAAGACGTCGTTCTTGTTCCGCTACGCAGACGACTCCTTCACTTCAGCGTTTGTCAGCACAGTGGGAATCGACTTCAAAGTCAAGACCATCTACAGGAACGACAAAAGAGTCAAGCTGCAGATCTGGGTGAGATGAAAAATATACGAAAACAGGAACCATTGATTTGATATATATATATATATATATATATATATATATATATTCATTTTTGGCTTGTTTAAAGATCACGGTTTAGTGGCATTAAGCATCTAGTGGAACAAACTTGGCACAAATTAAAATGAGAATTGTATCTATTACCTTAGATTCAGCCAACCTAGTTCTCCTACATGCTTGGTTTACTCGGCAGGTTGCGATTTGCAACCTCACCACTAGAAATCACCAGAATCTACACAATGCACCTATAATGTGCAAAATAAAATAAATCTTGGTCACTCTCACAGTTCATATCCATATTGTATTTAGACAGGAAAAACATATACACTTTGATGCCTTTGTGCAGGTGATTGTTTATATGATAATTAGATGTTCATGTGTTAAAACTTCATGCCACATACTTTTTTCTTTTTTCTAAAGTTTGTTCTCTTCCCATAGAAAAGTCAGAAAAACAAGATTGTTCCGGTATACAAAAACATTGTCATTTTTTTTCCTTGCGGTTTGCTGCTTTCTGATTTCTTTACCTCTTTTCCTGCTGTCTGCCCTGTATAACTGTATAAACAGAGCAAGGGGAGAGGTAGTTTAGTCTCGGGAACAGGATAGTAGCTTGTATACAATTCCAACGGTTGTTTTTCCACACATGTTTTAAATCCGACAGTCATGCTTATATAAGATGTACACAACAAATTCCAGTCAATAGGAAATATACATTTTAAGAGACAAAACTGCAGTTTGTGGCTCCTTTTGGTTATCAGAGAATTTTTGCAAACAGTTCCGACATAACAAAACCCCACAGCTAACGAAAAGGCCTTTGTTGTCCTTCCTGCTTTCAAACGATTTACCATTACATGCACATAGTCTGGTTTCCCCTCTGCAGCAGTAAGAAAGAATAGGAGTCTGGCAGATAAGCCCAGAGCACGCTGCGACCTTCTTTGGCTCAGAGAAAGATGTTTGCTCTGTGCACAAGCTGACACTAATGGCTGGAAGACCAGCACAGCTTCAGCTCTAATTAATCTGGGTCACAAAAGGTTACAGAACTGTGGTAAAATACGATGTCCTTATTTGTTGCAATACTGATTAGGATTTTTTTGTGATGTTATTGGGGCATGTTGCTTTATTTTTGGCTAATGCCCCTGTTTAGTTTCACAATTTACCTTTTTGTACTGTAGCAGTTAGACCTAAATTCTATTGGACAAATACTACTTTTTAGTAGACCTATAGGTTATTGAAACATAACAACATTAATTTTGTATTACTTTTATTTACCTATTTTATATGGATCAGGAAAAGCCCCCCCCAAAAAACCCAAGAATTATACGAATTTTCAAATACAAAAATGTATCGGATTTGTTGAAGTCTACAGCAGAGGTGTCAATATAAAAAGACCTGTGACACTCCCATCAACAGCCTCTCACTGTGAGCAGTAATAATTTACAATACAAAAGTAGAAGGCTCAGGAAGCTGTTTTTCATTCCCGACACCACAATAAAAAATATTACAGAAAGAAAAGGTTTGACAGACAGTCGAGTGAAAAAGACTGCAACCTCTTAAATGTCAGAGCTGCAATGCACTTGAGGTAATTAGCAGCAATTACGTTGGGTTAAAATCATCCAAAAAGCCGAGTGAATCTTGCCGTGCTTTTGGAAAGCATTGATACACACAGCACAGACCGTTTATCCTCACCCCGTTCCCTAGTTTGCCCTCTTCCACACCGCTGCTGCCTGTCATGGATGTGGCGTAAACAAATTTCTCACACTCCAGAGTTAATGACAGTTGATGTTTAACATCGTCCCCAGACGGCGAGGTTCATGAAAGATGCATGGGTTTGTGCTGCCGGAGCCGAATGTGCTTACTACGCAGGCTAACACCCAGGACAGATCTATTATTGAATGTTAGTGGATGGCGAGGACTCACCCACAGTACTCCTGTTAGATGAAAGTAATACATCTTTTCCATTTTCTTTTTTCTTTTTTTCCCCCTCCCCAACTTAATGTATTCAGTATAGCACGCCTTCTCTGTCGCATACTTTTACATGAGGATGGTGCAGAGTAAAATGTTATTGGCTGCTGCTGAGCAGCTTGAGTGGGTTTCCTGGGGCCTCTAAAAAGCAACTCAACGCATTTTGTAAATTCTTGCACCAAAGTACGGCATACAAGTGTTTCACTTTCAGTGCTGTGCCTGTTTGGAACAGGCCAAACGCCGCTAGTATCGCTGCTTGCAGTACAGAACCGCGACGTGGCTGTTATCAGCATTGTTGAGAAGCACTCATCCGATGGAGTTGACACTCTACACTTCATTTACTCTGGCTCAAAGAAATATGCCCAGTAAAACCGAGTGAAAATGTATTTTTTTGGCACAATTAGTCCAATATTGAGTTCTTGTCTTATTCAACTTATTTTCTCAAAAAAATTTATTAAATCATAAAAAATAAGATAAGTTAATTATCTGCTAATGGAAAAAGTAAATATTATAAACACAGATTCCTCACTTTATAATTAGATCCTGACAATCTCTAAATATCTGTGATTATAGTGCATAATGTCACATGTTCATCAGGATGGAACATGTAAACCTAAGGAGGTTTTAATGTGTTCAATGTTCATTTCTGGTTTATCATTTAATTTATTTGGACAGGAAAAGTAACATGTAAATGAAGTAAAGACCTTCGGAACAAACTTTTGCCCCTTAAGGCACAGCCAAAAAGCAGGCAGTGTATCCTGGTGTACTTAGAGGGTGTGGCAACATCAACATGTGATGGGAGGGTTTTAACTTCTGTTCCAGGAGAGTTAATGATTCACTGTTTCCTTTCCAGAACAGCCCGGTTAACCATTTGTGTTCTTCCTTCAGGAATCTTGTTCTAGGGGATCTGTTTTAATGTTAATACCAAGAATTGAACGTGAATTCCCCCAGCTCCCTGGATTGTTGCAGTTCAAATAAACCCAGCAATTGATCCTTACAAAAAAAGTCCTAGAATTTTTTTTTTTTTTTTTTTTTTAAATGTGTCATGTCTTTCCAGGACACAGCGGGTCAGGAGCGCTACCGGACCATCACCACAGCTTATTACAGAGGAGCCATGGGATTCCTCCTCATGTACGACATCACAAGCCAGGAGTCATTCAACGCTGTACAGGACTGGTGGGTAGAGCTCTGGATAGGTGTCACTGTGTGTTATCCTGTATGAACCTATACAACGATGTATTGTCTAGTAAATTACTTGGTAGTTTTTTATTACTTTACTTTTCTATGTACTGAAGAAAACCTCTTAGCTTTTTACTATGTTTAATTCACAAGAAAAAAAACTTGTCATTTCTGCAGTAACAGGATACAGCAAATCCCAGCATGACACTAATAGTACTTACACAAATTACAACAAATAAAAATATATATTTCTGATTTTCTGAAACACTTCAAAGTTGTTGTACTAATGTACTGAAGTTTCTTCAACAGTGCAAAGGCATGATTTCAATGTCAAGTATATATTCAGCAATCAAATCATGCCAGATGTTCCTCAGAGTTGCAGCAAGACATGAAGAAGTTGTGTAAATGTTCTGTTTATTTTTTTTGTTGTTTTTTTCCAAAGGTCAACCCAGATCAAGACGTACTCGTGGGACAACGCTCAGGTCGTGCTGGTCGGCAACAAGCTGGACCTGGAGGAAGACCGGCAGGTTCCCACTGAAGCTGCCCAGAGACTATCTACAGAGCTAGGTCAACACACACACACCGTTTAATCTTGTGCCCTGCAAGAACACACAAAAGTTTTTTTTGGCTTTCCTCACGACCCTCACCTCTCCCCATGTTCTCTCCACAGGCTTCCAGTTCTTTGAGGCCAGCGCCAAAGACAATATCAACGTGAAGCAGGTCTTTGACAAGCTGGTGGACGTCATCTGTGAGAAGATGAACGAGACGGTCAACGGCGACGTCAGCCCATCAGCCAATCACAAGGGAGCTGACCTGAAGGAAACGCCCAGCAGCAGCCGCGGCGGCTGCCCATGCTGATCACATGATGACAATGAAAATTCAGAGCGCTGATTTCACAAACACAGACACACACACATATACATAGACAGATAAATTGAATTTCTAAAAAAAAGAATATATCATTATGAATGTACTTTACCACATGTTGCTGCAACACTATGCTTGGCTCCCGTTTTCTTTCCGTTTTGTCTTTTCTCAACATGGCATCTTCAGCACTTCCACATGATTTGAATGTGACTGTTACACTTAGAGGCCAAAGAGCTGCTTTGATCAGTTGTGTCCTGGTGTCTCCCCCCCTTATTGTTTTCTGTAGACATTGTAGGCCTAGTGGCTGAGCGACACCTGTTGCAGGCGAAAGAATGAATGAACCAAATCAGCGACTGGGGATCAATGTGATCTACTTGTGTCGTGCTGCCCCCTTGTGGCTGTTTTCTGAAAATACATCACTGTGACTTGCTGCTAAGCACCATGTATCTTGTGAACTACTAATCCTGTTGAGGAAGATGTCCACTAGCTGCTCAGTACAAAGTCAAACATACCTAAAGGTGCTGGCCTTCCAGGTGTATGTGGATAACTCAGACCTGTTTTGATGGGATATTCTGATCTGCTTTTAATTTTTTTTGTACTATGTTGACAGCCCAATGTTTCCTTTGCTAGGTTTAAAATGTGCCCCTTTAAACATCGAAATTAAAAGATATGAATCAATAAATTATATGTGCCTTTGTTTTCATTTTCTTGAAGTATATTAAAGTTATTGACAATTCAATGACAAAGCCATTGTAACCTGGAATCAATGTAACTTAGAATCAATTATACATATATAGTTATACATTTCGTCTCAAAAGTATTTTATGTATTTTTGTATTGCATGAATTAAAAATAAAAAGGATATGTCAGGTTTTTGTTTCTGGCATTGTGCTAAATATAAGAAATCAGAACAATATGTATCACCATCAGGTAATATTTATTATGACCATAAGTTTGTAGTAAAAAGTTTATTTTTGGGCGGACTTTGGTCACCACCAGTTAATATTGCTTACACTGAAAGCAATGTCAGTGACATGTAGGGCATGAACTCACATTTCCTGTGTGTGTGTGTTTGTGTGTGTGAGTGACACCTACGAGAAGATAAAGGGGCATGTGAATGTTTGGCTGAGCAGACACTCCTCTGTGATCAGGCCTCAGCAGACACATCACTACAGCACAGGTATGAGCTCAACGTTCAGGTTTTATTAAACTTTTTATAGACTAAATTTACTCTGAAAAACATCGACACATGTTCTGTATCTGAATTCTAAATACATTATATTTTCATATTTCTGTTCTGTTCTGAAGTTCACTAAATGTTAAAATTCTGATAAATAGTAATAGTAATAGTAGTAATAGTAATGTCACTTTTGGGCAACTAGTGTTCCTAATTAAATGAGTCTATTTTTAATAAAAAAAAAAAAATAATTAAAAGTTATACTCTGACAGGTAACCAAAAATGTCTAAGTTCTTTAATATATAAAAATAGACTTTTTTATTTTCAGACAAAATAACAATATATCAGACACATTTAGGCTTCTTTTAGTGCTTATATTTCTAGTAGCCGAGTTGATGTAGGAATTAACATTTTTTGCGTAGAGTTAATGCTGTTATTTGCCTATTTTGCTGTCATCCAGAGTATTCATGTAAACAATGTGTTATTTTGCTACTGATGTGGAAAGAGCAGCTGCCGGGGTTATACGACTGATGATCACCATCAAAGCTGCAATAAGGAAGAAAAAGGAAGATCAATAACTATAAAACCGAGGTCATTTCTGTGATACAAGGAACAGATGGGAACGAAGTTGCACAAGGTTGGGGACAGGGTGTGTTTCTGTCTGTGTTTTATGGATCTTCTGAGCTACCAGCAAACTGATAAAATGCCTTGATTTTACCATTCATAATAATCTCATCAGACGTTACTTTTATCTGGAGCCAGATCGTTATTATTAACTAGTGAACACTGTGTAGACACTTTTATTCTCTGTTGACATAGACAGGGGGTAATCATTTATAAGGACTGTCACAGTAGACGTTTATATGAACACGGACAAAGCTGTAGGAATTAAAGTTTCCCTTATTGTAGCAGGTGAAGTTTACAGCGTGTGTGAGAAGGAAACAGGAAAAAAAATATCATGTGACTCACATGGATCATTTGTAGGTGAGGTAGATTAAAAGTAAAGTGTGGCTATGAGTGAGTATCTCAACCGAAACCTTGGATTACGTCAGAATGGAAAAACTTGCCACATTTAAAGAAGATTAAGACCCTTTCTGTTTTACTGCAGTGACTGTGGTTAATGTACAACTAAAACAAATGCCATTTGACCCATGTTGGTGCTTGCTTATGTTGGATGTCAGTGCATGTGACCAATTGTAGTCACGTATCTTTCATATTGAAATATTTGTTCTTTTTTGGGTTTACCAGTGTGAAAATATCAGCCAAGATGTGTTGCTCCAGCTTCCTCAAAATCATGATGTTCATCTTCAACGGCAGCATCTTTGTAAGTTGGAAAAAAATGAATAGTTTTTTGCTTCTGCTTTATTTCATGGCCTTGGACCAAAACAATAGAACAGAGCAAACAGCACACAGTCGCCGTGTAGAGAGCAAGCTACTCGCTTCGGCTTTACAGAATATTACCATCTACTTCAGAAAAAAAAGAAAAAAGACATAGTTGTGTACTTAGAATCCGTATTAAACATGAAAATAAATAGAGTCTCTCAAGCAGAAAGTGATGAGACGACTACAGGAAATCACTGCTCCCAACCAAGAAATAAGATACACAGATAAAAGTATGTTGCATTCACCAATCAGAGGCCTTATCTCATCATTATGATTTATTATCTCACCAACTCATGATTATGACTCCCTAGCTCATAAATCGGAGGAAAGAGCTTGCAATTATGTCGTCCATATCTCATTAATGGGTCATTCTACAGAAACTGTGGAATCTGGATTCTACAAATCTGCTTAAATGTGTTCCTTCTTACATACATTAAAGTCATTTAATGGAAATAACTAACTTGCAAACTTGATCAATCCAAAACAAATAGAGCTGTGTGTTTTTTAAAAATTATATTCATACATTTACAGCTTTTATGTAGCTTGTTTACACAGAAACATCACTGGTGTTAGTAACAGCACTGACGAATTAAAGAAAAAAAAATCTTGTTTTAAAATTCTAATTTTCAACCCTGTGATGACAGAATGAGAACATGAATAACATGAATAAGACTTAAAATCTTTGTGTAATATTCTAAAATCAGTCCTGAAATTGGAAACAACTGAATTAAAACATCGGGCTTGTTGTACACTGAACTGGACCTCTTGACCCCTTGATCCAGGAAGAACTTCAATGTATTATTGTAGCAGCAACACCATTGACATCACTGTGGGTGACTGATTTTTTATCACTCTCAATAATAATAACCTACCGTTTTGACTTTTTAATGCAATGTTAATGTAAATGTGAATGAGATTGAATTAATGATAAATGTACTTTTAAAAGAAAAGTATATGGCTCATTTCTTTGTATGATGAACACAATTCCTTTAACTTGATGTTTTACATCAATTGCTGAAATTAGACATTGACATTAGATAAATAAACTTTGTTTTATCATCGCAAGGATAATCTTTGTGTATTGAACATATATAATTTATGTGATTAATGTGAATTTTCATTATTATGTCTGCAAATTTATGCAACCTTATTCCACCAATTTTGTAGATTGGCTCTAATATGAGCTCCATATATTTTGTAATTTTTTAAAGTGTTTATTAATCATCATTTGAGAAAACAGAGGCATGATGGTGACACTACCTGATTTAATTTGCTTGCTTTTATTTCAACTTGATTTGTGACGAATGTCACTGAATAATGTGGATGGTGTTATTAGCACTTTAATCAGATGTCCTGAGGTTATTAAATTGATCGATACGAAACACGACAGTAGTAGGAGCAGGAAAGAGGAAGTCGTAATAAATCAGCAGAATCGGACAACATAATCTCAACAGTCCACTTATTGAAAATCATCCCACAGGCCCATGTGAGCAGTTTCAGGAAACAGAGACTGTACAACAAGCTGTCACATGTTACAGGAAATTCATGGAGAGACAACAGTTTGAAACAATTCTGTAACAATTGTCAATATAAAGCATACAATAAAGTGCCATGACGATAGCAAATGATGATTCATAATCTTCTTAATCTTTTCCGTGAAAGTGATAAACACAAGATACAGAAGTCATAATTATGAGATAAGGCTTCTGGGTTTTTTTCACTGGTGAACTTCGTCAAGAATGATTACACCAAGGGAAACCTCTCGTAGTGTTTTTTTTTTTTCACAGACTTCGAGAATAGAGTAATTATTTACCAGAATAATTAGTTATGAGAATCATTCCAGTTCCAGCCATTTCCCCCTCCAAAAAGGCATCAATTTCACCAGAAAAGATACAGTTTCTTGCAAATTCTTTTTATAGTCGTGATACTTATGATAATGTGATGCTGATGTGCCAAAAGATTAAGTGTCTCCTTGTTTGTGAAATCTATCCTGAAATACAACTCAAAAATAAATCCTCCACAGCCCTTATTTAAATAAGTGTCCCTAAAGGCAACATTAATATTATAATATATAATTATTATTATGCCTTTTTTCATAAATAAATACTTAATTCTCATAAATAATGATTTTAATTTTATAACTAATTACTTATTATGTTAAATGACTTTAGTCTCATAAATAATGATTTTATTCTCAAAGTTTTTTTTTTCTCAATATGGCCCAAATACTCCTGTGTATTATATGAGTGATGTCACTTTGGAGCAAACTACTTGACTTTACTTTTAATAGAAAGTTATACTCCAGGCACAAAGGCAACTAAGAATAGTCTAACTAGTAGTAGTTTTAATAGTTTTACACTTCTTTTCTCAAGCTTCTTTCTAAGACTCTCCTCCTCCTCTTTAAATGGCTGTGGGGGGTGTTGGTGGTGACTGTATAGTAGTGACATCACAACTTCACGGAAGACATGACTGCTTGTTTTAAGGCACAGTTTCTGAATACAATCATATATATATCATATATATATCATGGTCTAATAAATCAAATCTAAACTACTTAAATTTCAATAGAAATGTAAAAATGTGTGTCCAAAACTTTGGAACTATAGTATATATATATATATATATATATATATATATATATATATATATATATATATATATATATATATATATATATATATATATATATATATATATATATATATATATATATATATATATATATATATATATATATATAATATCATCATATATATATATATATATTGGGTTCCACTTTCTGCAATCTGCAGGTTGCAGGTGCCACCATTTTTGGTATCGGGGTGTGGGTGAAGGTGGACAGCGGTTCTTTCCTGGGTATACTGGACGGCCTGGAGGATGCTCCGTCTGGTTTGTCCCAGCTGCTCAACGTCAGCTACCTGCTGATTGCAGTGGGGGCTTTGCTGCTGGTCATCGGCTTCCTGGGCTGCTGCGGAGCCGTCAGGGAGAGCAGGTGCATGCTGATGACGGTGGGTAACGTTTAATTTAACTCATCTTCTGCTGAACAACCGAGAATACTCACCAAATTCACTGCATTAGTTCATTAGTAGTAGACATAGAAGTAGCCTTTCACTTATTTATATTTTGAAAAACAGAATCCTTCCCCTCCCCTCTTCAAATTAAATTCATTTGAATTAAATCCAACTACTGCGTTGCTTTTGGTCGTTCTCCACAGGCCCAGTCTCTTCTTGTGAAATAAAAGGGATTTTTTTTTTATTTGAAAGTAGAGATATAAATATAATATTCTGGTAACTGCAGATGTTGAAATATTTAGAGGTTATTTCACCAGAGAAGAAGAATGCCTTCTCATTATGGATATGATGGTTCTCAGGGGAAGTTGTTAAATATTTCAGCGTGTAGCTTTACGTTTGATCCCTGAAGTTGTTTACTGGCTTCCTGCTAACTTTACATCTGCTTAAAAAATGTCCTTGGTCCAAGCCGTGTTTCTCACGCTCTCGGTGAGACATAATCAAGCTATCAATCAAGTGTTTTTTTTTTGTTTTTGTTTTTTTTTACAGTGAGAGTCTTACAGTGTCTGTTTTTCTCCCCGCTTCAGTTCTTCTGTATCGTGCTGGTTATCTTCCTCGTGGAGGTAGCAGGAGCTGTGGTGCTCTTCGTGTTTCAGGGTGTGGTAAGTGGCTCTCGGACGCAAAACCAAGGGACCTTTGTGCCTTCCGGCTGCAGGCACAAAGGCCTGACGGCTGCCAGTCAAATGCCGAAGAAGTGTGCAAAAATGCATGATGGATGTGTGTTTCTGTCCACCTGGCTCTTCTCAGGTTGATCAGCTTCTCCTGAGCCTCGAAGATAAAGTCAGAGCAAACATTGAAAAGCACTACGGAGGCGATGGCAGCAGCAGTGAGAGCGTGACCTCCCTGTGGAACGCCACCATGGAGGAGGTACTGTGCTTTTAATCCCATGTTAGACATTCCCATCTCTATGGTGTACAAATTTAAAATCCAATTTCCTTGGTGAGTCTTTGTTGTTTTTTTTCCTGCATTACATGATTGAGCACTACAGCATCATGCTGATAAGCCTGTTGAATTTGTTGTTAAGGCATTAACTCTTCATGCTCTTCCCACAGTTTGAGTGCTGCGGATACAGGAACTACACAGATTTCAACGGCTCCCCTTTTTACGTCGACCATGGGGGAAACTTTTATCCAACCACTTGCTGCAATGCAACCAGCACTGAGGGAACATGCAGCGCAGAGACAGCACAGCGTTCTGTAAGTTACCTGTGGAGGCCAGAAAGCCTTTGATATAATGCAACAGTTGTTCTGTACCTTTGCTAAATCGTGTTGTTTCTCCTCCAGTCAGTTGACGGCTGCTTCGACAGGCTGCTGCAGTGGTTAGAGGACAACACTGTGATCATTGCTGCTGTGGCTCTGTCGATCGCCGCTCTTGAGGTAAAGGAAGCTACGTCACACGTGTTCTTTATTTCCAAATAGAGACGGGTGCTACCAGCCACACAGTTGCCTTTATAGAATGGAATTTGACTTAAATATCTTGAAATTTAGCATGTATTTTACTGTGTCTCTCATATTGTCTTTATATCTATACTCTAAAACTTTGCTGTGAAGTCTAGTTATTATGTACGTTATTGTTACAGTCATCAAAGAATTACTGTAGAAAATCACAATAGTCAAAGAGTTACTGTATTATAATACAGTTAATTACACAATACTGTAAATATAACTGAAATCACAGTACTAGTAGTAGATTTTTGTTGTACAATTAATCATCTAACACCATAAATATGTTAGGTATTTAATTTTTTTTAAAATTGTATTTTATTTTACAGTAAAGGCACAATACTTTAAACAGAAGTACAGTCTTCTACTGTAAAAACCTGTTTTGATGATTGCTGCCAGTTAGTTAATATAAATTTTAAGGTAATGGTTTTACAGTGTAGGTTGCTTTCTTTAAGTTCATATATTCATGCACATGTCTCCTGTCACCTATGACCACACCTGTTGTATTACACAAGGAATAACAAAAAATTTGAAAAAATTAAAAAATTAAAATACACCTGTTAAATACACAATATTTGTTGTTTGATGTACATTTTACCCTTTTATTTAAATATATGGTTTTATTTTGGTAAACAAAGTTTTACATTTATGAAGCAAATTCTAAACACTTAATTGTTGGAGTTTGGATTTTATTCCTGAATATGTGAGGTTAAGAAGTCAAGATTTTCAACCAATTGCAAACATGAATTGAAAATTGTTCAAAAATCTCTACAGAAATTTTATGTATCAGCCTACACAGTCCATAACCTGCATTTCATCAACTTTGTTTCGATGGTGTGTTGATGAACTTTTCTCTTCACAGATTGCTGCCATGGTGGTTTCGATGATTCTCTACAGGCAGATAGGTGCCAAAGCCTGATGAATCCTGTTTGGGATAAAACAACAACATTGTAATTGGAGCAGAAATCTTGTGTATAAACTGTTTTTCTATGTAAAAAAAACAACAAAATAAACAACAAAAAACTTATTTGTTATTTGATTAAAAACAGATGAATAACCTGAGGCCTTCATGCTCTGTGGGCATGTTGAGCATCAAAATCAAAGATGAGAGATGTAGTCGATTGAGCTGCTGTGTCCTTCTAAACTGTATCAGTACACATTTATACTGTGATTTATTTATGTTTTTAAAAGGGCTGACCTCTCTCTTCAGTAACGTGATGAATTTATTTTCGTATTTTTGATTATATTGAAATAATAAATATCATATTTTATTCACAAATAGTTCTGGTTTTCTTGTGTTTGAAAGTATGTAAATGCGTGCTCATCTATCATGATTGCAAGTAAAATTATATCAGATGATAATGGTTAATTCATCATCCACATAAACTAGTCCTAGTATAGATGATGACTATGATATCAGAATTCTGGTACATTCTTTGCAGAGAGAATATTGGTCAGTATTTCAGTTGCTAAGAAACAGCAGAACTGTCCCTTAAAGGGGCGAAATTCAATAGTGTTATATTAAAGATATATCACATGAGTACTAGTAGTAATGAAGCCATATATAATTACCTCCCAACTCTGCATTTACTCTTATTCTGTGGAGCTTTATTGTCTTTCAGTTTATTTTTGTTTATGCCCCACAATAGGTTCTGATAAACAGAACGATAAATTTATAATGTGATATATAAAAGATATAAAAGATGTTTCTGCTGCAGCAAATAGGCCCAAAAAGGGAAAAAGGAGACTGGATCTTAAAGGTGAAGAGTGACGGCCTGATGTATTTTCAGATATTAATCCACAGGCCAGTACTTTTCCAATCTAGAGCTTCTCAGTTGCTTTTTTCATAATAAATAACTTGTATAATTAATATTACAGAGAAGGAGGTGAGTGATTCTTTGGCACTGGTGAAAAGAAATCATCATTTGTGTGGTTTCAAATGCTTCAGTTTTCATCAGTTTTTCACATAAACCCTTTCCAACCACAAAACGGACGGGTTCCGTAATTTCTCATTTCGATTTAAATCTGTGTTTCGGGCCAGTCGGTACAGTTAGAAAGATTTATAGGGTCTGACTTCAGAGACAAATAGCAATTAAGAGCTATTAATGATGGAATGTAGTGCTGTAAATGTGCTGGTCTAGCCCTGTGATTCCTTCACTTCATGCAGTGTGAGTAGATGACATTTCCACAGTTTAACTGCTGCTGACAGAGCAGGATGCATTAGATGGGATTGATTACAGTGTGCTGTATGTATCAGCGTGTGTGTGTGTCTTGGTGGGCTCTAGTTGAGTGAAGTTTAATATGTGCTCATTGCTGGCTGCTGAAGCAGCAGGTTTTCACATCACATGGTCTCATAGAGACCTGATGACCTCTTTCAGTGGCGTCATAACCTGAAAACTTACTGTCATCATATCTCAGTTGGAACTGCAACATGTGACAATGCAAATTGTCTCTTGACTAGGTAGGTGGTGTGTGTTTGTTGCTTACTCACATAATCACTAGCATGATTGTCAAGTATTATATTTGCTATTCAAAATGGACCTAAATGGATACTTCTTGTGCACTGCTTCGAGAGTGACAATCATGACCCGATGACCTTCTGTAAAGTTTCCCTCTTCCTCCGACTTACAGTAATAAGAAAAGCATGAATCATCATGATTGATGTTCATAGGTTTAAGTGAATACCCAGAGGAAGTAAAAGTCTGTTAGGTATTGAGCCATTGTCAGCAGAAGCGGGTTTTATTAATCCTGATAGTGCAGTTTTGAGAATATCCCATAATCCATTTTGCACTGGAGAGTTTAAAAGACTACCTCAGATTCAGCATTCCACTCCTAGTGACAGACTTGTCAGCCGTTACTGTAACAGATTGAGTTTTTGGTTTAACTCACTTTATCTAGACCGGGGGTGGGCAACCCTGGTCTTGAGGAGCTACTGTGGGTGCAGGTTTTTGTTCCAACCAAGCAGGAACACACCTGATTCTACCAATGAAGCTCCATAGCAAGGGCCCTAATGGTTGATTAGAAGAATCAGGTGTGTTCTTGTTTGGTTAGAACAAAAACCTGCACCCACAGTAGCTCCCCACAACCAGGGTTGCCCACCCCTGGTCTAGATAAAGTGAGTTAAACCAAAAACTCAAGTTGTTACTGCGATGGCTTATAAGTCTGTTACTTGGTCCAACATGTTCTTTTTCCTTCAGAGGACCCAGCCCGTCAATCTGGACACATCTTACGAGCACATTTCAACTGAGCAGCTTTGTTCTGTGCTTTCTCTAACTGGTTTGATTTAATTAACTCTCTTGGCTACATCAACAGAAGTAGGAAGAAGTTATTTAACAGATTTGACCTAGACGCTTTGTGTTTCTAAACTGAGCTTGTTTGTTTTTTTTATTATGAAAAACATTTTGTTTTTTGAAGGCCTAAAGTGCTGCACTGAAGTGAACCTATCTGACAGAGCAGGTGAAAAGAAAGGATTTAAAACTTTGTAAACTCTGCCCTCTTGTGGGAAAGGTTAGTTCTGCAGATAAAGGAAGTGATACTGAACACATCCTCACACATTTTATATAATTTCTAATAGTACAATAACTCAATACAATTGGCTATAGATCTGTAAATCAGTATGTGTACAGTCAGTGTGGATGAAAATGATTAAAGTCGTTAGACTTTCCCGTTCCTGGACAGTCGGACAGCACTGCTAAGTGTCAGCTCTGGGAAACAGACACGTAGAGAAGGCAATAAGGAAAACATGCCGGGTAACAGCCAGCCAGGTCTCTATGAGAAAGTCACACAGCCTTTCTATTATAACTGCCAGTCAACAACCCATGTGTGATCAGGTCACGGGTGACAGAGCACACTGAAGTCTAATGGTGTAATGATAGGATGTCAGGGGAGAGGCTGGGAGTAAACGGACAGGAGGCTGCTTGTTAACACAGAGAACATAAACTCATTATTGCTTTACAACCAGAGGAACACTTTCTGAGGGTTTTAGTGTTGACCAGAAAGTGTTTTAACTACAACTGTCTTCCTAAAGCTTATTTATTATTTATTATTTCCTATACAAGTTTTTTTTGTGCGAGAATTAAATAAATCAATATGCAAGCTCATCATATTGTCTCCCTATTAAAATGGTTGCCTATGTCATTTTTTCAAGTTTTTTGGGAAAATACAAAAAATATTTTTTTATCTTTTTTATCAAAAGCAAAGAATAATATATTTAATAATCATTTTAATCAAATAGGCAGCATTTTTTGAATATTCTAGTGTGACTTTAGGCAACTTTAAACCTGGCTTAAACTGTCCTTTCATTCTATAATGCCAACTCAAAACTTACATTACCTAATTAAATTAAACAAATGTCAGTAAATCAACTTAGTCAGGAGGCAGGTCCCTTTTTCATCACTTTCCCAGGTCTGTTTTTATTGAACATAACTCATTTCCAACATCCAGTTTTAACAACTTTTTGAAACCTTGTTGTTATTACAAAACATTATGCCTATAACCTTTGTCACTCACCAGTAGAAATTAATTCAAGAATCATGTTTAGAGCTTCTTCTTGCCTCTTGAGGAATCCGCCATCATGAAACTTGTTAAATTTTACAAGTCAAAGCATTTTTATCCTGACAAAAGTAATGGACAAAAAATAAAATGGCCATTGTCCTACAGGATATATAGAGTATGAGCCTTTTAACCAAGGATTAGGCTGATTTTATGAGATGCGGCAGCATCATCAAGAGATGATTTGAGCCAAAAAGTCACCTTTGTTAAAAAATGACTTAGGTCATTATTTTAATAGGGTGATGATATGGGATACCCACTATACGTCCATAATAATTTATTCAGCATATTTGACTCAACCAATGCTTGAAGAACACATTGAATGATCTGTCATTTGCAAGCTGTAAGAAAAATCCATATTCATTTTCATTTGCATTGCTGTGTTACGCGTTTTATATCAATTTGTCTATGTCTCTGTCTATGTTAGATTTAAGATCTTCTTAAAAAAGAGATAATACATCCCACTTTGTTTCTTTCTGAAATATTAAATTCGAGCCCTGAAAACAAATTAATTTTTATTATTACAGATGATGGTTCAAATGGCTGAAAACATTACTGCAGCCACCAGATTTCAGCCCAACTCAACACCATTTGGAGGTTTTGGATTTGTGTGTTTATTTATGTTGCAAAGATGTGTTGAGCGTGTGCCAAGAAGCACTGAAACTGCTCCGCAAGGCTTTTGGTGGCCCTGCACTTTAATTAAAAAGACACCTTATGTTGTTTTCCCTTAAACGTTTCACTCATTATCCATTAAAATTTTCAATTAAAAAGAAAAACATAATGAGCTATATTAAGCACATCAATGGAATCGACCCACAGATTCTGTTATTTTTTAGATTTTTTAAAATCCCTCTTCAGATGTCATTTTTTATGACCATGTTTTTAACTGTCACCTTGAAGCTGAAATCCGTTCAGTCTGGCAACCATCCACGACCTGGATTTTTAAGCTTGGTGTGATGTCTGGTCTGGTGTGGGAATTGCGACACCTTCTTTGCATTAAAACACAGGTGAGAACTGGCAGCTGCCCATATAAAGACTCCCTCCATCACACTGTCAGAGCACTGACAGCAAGGTTACCATTTGGGACCTTGGACCATCACATCACCCGATTTTAGATTTGTTTTTTTTCTTTATATTGACTTTTACATTCATTTTTTTCAATTACATTGCTATTTCTTCAGTCATTTTTAGAGAAGCATTGCTTTTTTTCTCGAGTATGGCGTTCCTTATCAGCTTCATCTTTCTCTCAAGTTGGACAACCGTAGCTTTTACATTTCCTCACAACTCCTTCGACAAAATACTAAGAGGGTCAAGCGTTGAATTTGATTCATCTGGTAGTGGGCCGGATGATCCTGTCCAGGGAACAGTCAAGGTTGTGCAGCTAGACCCCCGTGCACTAGCCCAGTCGGGACTCTTCAGGCGAGGGCTGACTTCCAGGAGAGCCCCCTCCCTCAGCTCCAGACTCTCCTTCCCCGCCTTCCTGTCTCAGGGGCGCCCGGGTCTGGCCTCCAAGGTCCCCGGGAGTCCGTTACACCACCTGCACCCTAAAACCCCCACTGAGATGGAAATAAAGAAGAGACAAGGCCTGCAGATGTGGCAGAGAGCCATAGATAAAGGGGACAAGACGCCCATGTCCCTGCCAGTCAACCTGAAGGACATGAGACAGGTGTGCACTGCAGTACCTTTCACTCAGGTAAGATGTTTATATCGTGTATGTTATTCTTGTACTTTTATTTCTATTATTTGTTATTTGCCATATATATATATATATATATATATATATATATATATATATATATATATATATCGCTGCAACCAAAAAAAGAGCATAAAAAGTAGCATTAAAATGAGTGATATTTTACACATTCTGAAATAGAATATAGCAAATTTCTGTTGGAAGAAACTCTAGATTTTTTTTAGTGGCAATTAGAGAAATGTCTCCTCACTCATAAAGCTGATTACGG
This sequence comes from Lepturacanthus savala, assembly GCA_030544235.1. Lineage (NCBI taxonomy): Eukaryota > Metazoa > Chordata > Actinopteri > Scombriformes > Trichiuridae > Lepturacanthus > Lepturacanthus savala. The sequence goes on from CM060466.1 coordinate 22,375,173, forward strand.
CTCTGCTGGGGGATTAGCAATGATGTTGTGGACCTGCATAAACACATTGTGTTGATTTTTATACCCTCTCTGTCGTCCCTCCAGCACGTGACAGCCGACGGCTGCGACACAGTAACAGTGCACAACAAGCTGTGCTTCGGCCAATGCAGCTCCCTGTTCGTCCCGTCTGAAGGGGACTTTGCTGGACCAGGTCTCGGGGTGGGGTTCGGCCGCCGGGCCCCCTGCTCCCGGTGCGCCCCGTCCAAAGCTCACACCGTGGCCGTGCCCCTGCACTGTGGTGCCCAGGTCAGGGAGAAGCGTGTGATGGTGGTGGAGGAGTGCAAGTGTGAAACAGGACGTGAGGAGAAGAACGCCGAGGCACCTGCAGCTTCCCCACATCTGTAACCGTTGCTGTGGCAACGAGGATACGTGACACTGGTGTTTTCAGAATTTGTCATTTGTCCAGACCAGCTCTGGTCCGGTGTGTTTCTTGCTATAATCGGTCCTCCTGTTTATACTGAAACCATTAGAAGATCTCTTCATAATGCACTTTCAAGTAATGGAGGCAAAGTCCACAAAATCTCTTCTGTGCAAAGTACAATGTATTTAAAACTGTATTTGAAGCCTGGCTCTAGTCACCAAAGTAGTTCCACTCGATTTTTATTTTCCTTCAGTAATTTATCAAGTCCTTGAGCTGGGACCTTTTTGTGGGGGTTTTCTCCAGGTTTTCCAGCTTCCTCCTGGAATCTAGTGTATAGAGTGTATATTTTTAAACTTCAACAGAGAACCCACCTTAATGTGAGCTAACACTTGTCTATGGAGCATGAGCAGACCGAGAAACAAAATGTTGTAGAGAGTCCTGTAGGTCCAGGCTAGATTGAAACTGATACGAGTGTCAAAATTAATCAAATCAAGACAACATCTTTCCAATTTACTGGGTTTTCAGCACCAGATTTTTCTCTTTCTCGTTACAATCTTTCCACTGCAGCTGAACAGTATCTGTCTGCGTCCGAGAAGATTAAAGATACAGCCACTTATAAAAACAGGGTTGGGGTTACTGCCATGTTTATCACGGATAAATTATTTTCAACATTGAGTGGATTCGAAAGAGTCAAGTTGATTTCTCTCCAAACACATGTAAGGTATCTAATTCTTGTTAATGTGCATATCGCCACCTCCTGGTGCAAAGGAGTGTATCTCCTGATGAAAGTCACGCCCACTTTCTTTGAGTTACGCCTATTTGACACATCCCTGTCTTGCCGCTTGCAGACAGACCCTTCTCCAGCTGAACAGGAAAACACTGTCTGTTGAAACACAAACAGGGATTTTTGTTTTTCACTGAAAAGACTGACTGTGTAAATATGACAATTGTAATCAGTATTTACATATCTATTTGTATTTATGAGTCTGAATGTGTTATTCAGAGTGTTCTGGTGGCTTATTCCACCACAAAATGTTGACAAGATGACCTACATTTTGGTCGTGCAGTTTTCTGTCGTAACCGAAGGCGCCGTCCACACTGGACTCGCATAAATGTTCAAAATTGTGTTCAATTTAATCTAAATTGAAATATTGTGCTGTGTAATATTGTCATTAAAAGAGCCTGTTTGTCCACATTCCTTTTGCCTGGCATTGCTAATTAGTTTTCTGCCAACACTAGTGGATTTACAAGTGCAAATTAGTTTGCGTGCAAAGCTCGAGTAAAAACATGAAGAGCATTTGTTGTTTTTTCCACCCACTCTTGTATTCAAGCGTTCAAGTGTCAGCTCCTATATTTTATTAAAAAGCTGTGTTCCGCCGACTTTTAGCACATAGCACTTACATCTGAAAGCATCAAACTAGAGAGCAAACGAGCTATTGTGCGCGGGTACTTAGCAGTAAGCAAACATAATTGTTTCAGCATGGACCCCTGAATTATGTATAGGAACCACCTATTCTCATGCCCAATCTCTTTTCAGTGTAGTTGTGGGAATTTGAACATCATTCACCGCAGATGCACTTGAGCCGGTGGGTATGCGTGATTATGTGTGTATGTGCTTTTTTTCAGTTAGGGCCCATAAAACCTATTATTCATTTATATCCTGGCACCTGGGCCTGGTAAAGTGAACTCATCCCACACATCTCTACATACATTCCCAGAGGAGCATAAAGAAGGGGGCTCTTTACATTGCTTTGGCATGCTGTCAAGATGACTGCTTAGATGGCCATTTGCATTCACGTGGGCTTTCTGAAAAAGTGAAAGCGTTCATTGCACTACGGGGGTGCATTGAGTCCCTTGGTTTCCATTAGCATGTGATTAACATCTTGGGTTGATGGCTATATTTCCCGAGATTGATGGGACAAATATTTGCCCAGGTCTTAACTATGAGGAATTAGGGGCCGGGGACACTTTTAATCAGGCACTTGTTTTTTTTTTTTTTTTTCTAAATGTGCAGATGATGGGATGAAATGATGGGAGGCTCACACAGACACTAACGCTGATCAAATTTAAATTATCATTACTCATAATGAAGCTGGTTGTTTGTTAAATGTCCGAAACTGGGTTATTTTCTACTCAACGTGCATTGTGCGAATCCAGCTCTTCCATTCGAGTATGGTAAGCTTGCCCTCTACAAAAAAAAATCCCTATTGGAATGTTGTGTTGCACTTGTGTGTTTGGTGCTGCCGCTGATGATGATGATGATTGTTTTATGGGAGAGTCATGATGTCATCATCTCACTGGCTATTCTTTTCAAACTCTGCACCACCCTTTCTTGGAATCTTTTGTCTTTGTTTTCTCTGAAGAAAGCGAGATAAAAAGAAAACGGGCATAAGGAGGGGACGAAGAGTAGAGGAGGAGGAGGGTAGTTGTTGATTGAACAAACAAGGTGCACAAGAGAGTGCACCACTTAGCAAGACAGATGTCAGCCCCCTTTGCATTGTGGGATCCGGCGGAGCACTCCTGCGTCATTAAGGATGGCCTGGTTCCCATGGCGAGGGGAAAGGAAGGAGCGAAAGGAGGAGGGCCTGCTGCCAAGTTCAGCGCCTCAGGGATCAGATCAGCGTCACGGGGTGCTAAGTGGCCTAGTTAGCGCTTTAAAACGCACAATGAGCCGCCTGCTCTTTCTGCCTGTGTGTAGGCCTTTTAACTGTCAGAGATGGAAATAGTTGGGAGGTATGTGTGATGGAGGAGGGGGACATGACAATATCCCTTCCACCCAGGTGTATCAAGAAGAATCCGAATCACAGATGGAGGGTTTTTATTTTTTTTCACATTTACTTTAGTAGATAGAGTTAATTAACCCTGGGAGGGGCTGATTGTGGTTCACAATCTTACGGTAATAGACTAGAAAACTAATATTAGCAAGTCAGACCATTTTACCCCTGACTTTCCTGTGTGTTCTTGTGTATCTCTCGCTGTGGCATGGTAGACGATATGGTGCTAGACTAACTAACTGAATGTTTCTGGAAGGGAAATGTCCACCAGATTTTCCCCAGCCGCTTGGGGGTCTGCTGGAGCTAAACCGTCATGGTAGATTGGACCAGGTTGGCCAGCAGATCAGGCTCCTAGATCTGGCACCAGCAAGTGAGAGTGAACAGGAGTCCATCATGCACTCTCTGGAAGGAAATTGCGATGGTGCGGCGTGGTAAGCCAGGAGGAATATTTGTAATAACGTAATGTTCTGTTAAGTCATTGGCCAGACAGACCATTCTCACCTCAATCCCACCAGTGCAGGTTTACTGCTGTAGGTGTCAGGCTCTGGGTGTGAGGGTGTCTGGACTACGGCTAACATCTACCTCCCCACTGTTGCGGTGGTACATGCTCACTCGGTGGTGTTAGTCTGGACCAGCTGGTCAGAGTTGGCTCTGCTGGAGATAGTGCCCCGGGCTAAGCCTGCCAGCCTACTGCCGTTCAGCGCGGCTGCCAGGCTGTCTGTGGGGTGTTGAGATGCACTGAGATAGGTGCAGCCTGCAGACTGCAACATCAAAGTTTGTCATTGGACAAGTCCTTGTTTGGTTTTAGTATCTGCTACTACGGTTGTCAATATTGCTACTGCTGCTACAAGCACTACAAATAATGGCTACGATACCATTGGTAGACATAGGGTGTCTTTGCCTTTGTGTCACTTAGATGATTGCATTAGCATTATCACAGTCATAACAAAAACTGTGTGAAAAATGTGCTAGGTATTGTAAATATGAAACCCATGACCAAGGTAGTCATATTTTCTGTCATTGTGATACAAATGGATAGAATTATAGTGAACAGAAAAACTCCCATTTTTGCTGGGGACCCCTGGAACTCTCTCATTGGGCCTTAGGGGACTTGGTAACAAATGGATAGGTACTCATTAAGTGGATCCGTCCTCCCTTGTGTCTTTTAAATTAGCTAATTATTTGTCACTCTCTAATATTTGATAATTAGTTATTCATTAACTAATGGTTCACTAGCAGTTAGCTCCTCGCTCATTACTTTTCATTCCTTAGTAACATATAAAGTGTTAACTAAAATTAATCCAAAATCCCACACCTGATCAAAATGTCTCTTCCTGTAAAACAGATTCAAATGTTATAGACTAGTCTATAACACATTAATCAATATGTGCAGCCTATATATATGTTATATAAACACTAAGCTCTGCCTGCTTTGTTGTGGCCAATCATATGTGAGAATTTAAATGAAACCCCTCTTGTAAATAATTTATTTTACTAGGAAATAACTAACTTCCTTCCATATTATGGGCCCTTTAAGGTGCCTTTAACTTTATGATTGACCACTTTTCCCTCTTTCATGTTGTGGTAGTTGATGAAGACATAAGCTGCCTGACCTGGTGACCCCTGGGCAGCAGATTACTAAATTATGAAGCTCTGTGCTATGCCCGTGTGTTTATATGCATTGTGCTTGTGTGGCTGCAGTCGTGCTGATTGTAGCCTCTGTGTGGCAGCATTAGCGTGGCTGAGTGTTGAGCTGTCAGTAAACCCTCTGCTGGAGTGTGATGATGATAGCAGTGTCGCTGTGGCAGGTGCGGTCCTGCATGCCATGCAGGTGATGTCTCTTATGCTCACTTAGCTAATGACTCCAATTAAAGTAATTAAGAGCTGGCACAGAGAAACCCGCTCACCCGCCCACTGCCAACCCATCCATTCCCCTTCCTCTTCACCAGCAGACATCAGTGCCCACTTCGTGCCACTACATGCCATCATCCACTGCTCTGCTTCTGCTGTCTTGCCTTCTCTCCCTCTCTCTCTCTCTCTCTCTCTCTCACGGGCACCTCACCCTCTCCTTCAGCCCACGACCATTGTGCGCTTCCGCTCCCGCTGAGGCCTTTAAAAGAAACATGAAGCCTAAAATCAGCTAAACGCTCCACTTCAGAAGCACTTAAGAGACCCTCAGCTCAACTTATTGTCACAGAGACAGCTACGCAAGCGAAAGAGCGAAGGCCGTGTCCGGCAGGAGAAAGAGGGGCGTTAGAGAGGGAGAGGGGACGCAAGCCAGGTCCTAACGAGGGGAGTGATAATTGTTTTGTTTTGTTAGGGGGCCCTTCTTCAGTGTGGTGGGAGTTGAAATGACAAGCCACACATGGTTTTTGGATGAAGTGGGCAACAGGAGGGGTGGAGGGATGCAGGCTAAATGCAAGAGTGGTGACAGCAGTGTAAAAGGAGGGGGTTGGAGCACAGAGAAGGCAAAAAAAAAAAAAAAAGCTGCAACCACTGTGCAACACTGGAATCTGCTAAGTGTTTATTTTTCTAGGCCGGTTCAGATCATTGATTTGCAACGAGACTGGATGCAACTTTTAAAAGACGTCTGGTTATAAATGTTTTAAAAATAGGCCTTTCACTAAAAAGTAACACACACAGACTGATTTTTTGTATTTATTTTTTTTATAGCAACAATGCACTGGCATCACCCCCACTACTTCTGCAGTGATGAATTATATTAAGTGGATCAGCTGGATCCTTGTTTATATTTAACTTACAAGCTGTGCTACTATCGACAGATAAAAATGTGTACCACCATTTGGCTGATTACTGATGTTTTGCTTGTTAGCGTTAGCTAACATCCAGTGTGTAAGATTTAGCACATTTAGAAGCATCTAGTGGAACAGATGTGGCAGAAATGAAATGTAGTATTCATAATTCTGTTTTAATTAGTGTATAATTCAATCAAAATAAGAATTATGTAAACAAAAGAAAGTGTTTTTTATTCGCACAGATTGAACCACTTTTATCAAAAAGGGGACTGCAAAGTGTACTTTACTTTAACATAAACAAAAAAAACAACAAAAAGTAACTTATTGGACACATTTGCAGTTCTCCAAAGGGTGTTTTTTAATTTTATTGGATTAATATGCTCTTCAAAAAGCTGGTCCCACCTCTCCTCTGTCCAGAAATCTGCCTTGTTTTCGTATAGGCCCCACGATGTGTGCTGATTGGCTGAAGAGAAATAGTATGTCCTTACATTATAAAACTGAACTTGGTGATTTGATGAGATAGTTGGTTTTTTTTAAGACCCCAGGCAACAGCTTCAGACACTCTACAACTAGTTCCCACCGCTGCACTTTTCCCTGCAACATTCAAAAACCGTTTCATCTCGCTGCGAATCATTGATCTTAACTAAGCCACACTCTGACAGATTTACAAGCTCCCATGAAACTTTGATTATGATCACGCACATTGTTGTCTTCCATTCACAGGCTGTCTAGCAGATTTCAATGTCAAAATATGCATTAATCAAAGGGTAGTTCAATATCACAGTCCACAAATTTCCCAACAGTGGGAAAGACCACATCGGGCCAACGTGGAGACACAACTTTGGCTACCGGACCCGGTCAGATTTATCAAAATTTATAAAACGGCAAACATATGAATCTCTAGTGTCTTGGTGTTCTTTCTGTACTTGGAATCCCAGGCTGACAGACGATGTGCCTGGATTTGTAACTGGGGTGCCAGTGCAAACGCGGTTTCCAGAATCCCGGTCAGATTTTCTGTGAGAAAAAGGCTTTGATGTGAACCCTGGGTCTACCTTACCCTGTTTTCCTCAGACCATTTACCTTTTATTTGTCTGTAAATAGATTAAAAAAAAAAAAAAAAAAAAGTTTGATTGAGGCACGTTATAAAACATTAAATCCGCGCCAATCTAACCACAAAACCCTTTTACAGGGTAAGCTACATTAATTATACGACACCTCACATTACCTTACAACAGTGGCACAGTTAGAAGCATCACTGGTGACATTCAAGACAGTTTTTCATGGTGAGCTGAAAGCAGGAAACCACCATCATCAAAATTACAGCTGAGCACACTTTGGTAATCTGGCGAATAACAGCATCAAGCAAATTATCCTGGTGGACTGTCTCCCTGAGCCAGGACGGCGCATCAACTCCAGGAGCCTGTCACCACTTCCATGAAGATAAATGGTATCATTACACAGTCTCCATCAACCATCATGCATTAGCTGATCTGGAATCCACTTCCTGTTAAAATGTGGAAATTGCTATGGAATACACTCAGTCATCAAATAACAGCGACAGAATGTCACACATACACACACGCACACTCGCAGGCACAGGCACGCCACTAACTCATTTTGCTGCGGATGCTCATCAGGATGCAAGCGTCGGACATTTCATCACAAAACAGTTTGTTAATTTCCTCATCTTGATTTACGCTCAAGAAACACACAGACACAATTTATCCAACGCATTCTGCCAGTGTCATAGATATCTGTCGACAAACAGTCATCCTCGCAGTGGGCAGAGGAGGAAGAAGAGCGTGCCAGTGTGTGTGTGTGTGTGTGTGTGTGTGTGAGAGAGAGAGAGAGAGAAAAGAAGAAAGAGGAAGAGTGATTGAGAGAGAGACACACACAGACATAGGAGGTGGGGGGAAATGGGGGGAGGGGGGGCAAAGCAGTGAGCCAGTGTTCTAGAGAGATAGGCCAAGTGAGAAAGCGAGGGAGTGTGTGCATGTTTGAGTTTGTGTGTGGTGGGGTACAGAGGAGGGGTGCAGGTGGCATGGAGCTGGCGCAGGCCTGGCCCACTGTCCCCTGGCAGTGCCAGGCTCCATCTGTCATCAGCAGGAACATCTGCAGCCCAAGGTGCCCTTGTCACCCAGCGTTAGAGTAACGAGTTTGGCGTTTCCATTAGTCCGGGGCCTTCGCCTGCATGGCCCGGCACGAGCCAAAACCGTGGCATTTTGGGTGTGAGCTCGTTGTGCGTTCGCCCTGCGAGTAACGTGTGCGTCTTGATGCGAGCTAGAGGGCAAGAGAGAGAGTGAATGAGGGAGCGAGCTGGGGGTAACTAGATTTGTTTGTGTGTGTGTGTGTGTGTGTGTGTGTGTGTGTGTGTGTGTGTGTGTGTGTGAGAGAGAGAGAGAGAGAGAGAGAGAGAGAAGCGAGCACCAAGCCAAAACAACATGGCAGTGGCGAGCGTTGACCCAGCTGGGCTGAGGCTGCATGTCGAGTCATGTCCCCTCCTGATGTGAGCGTGCCCAGTGCTCTCACGCCGCTGCCAGAGCCCAATCTCTGGTCCCCTCTCCTCCTCACACACACACACACACTCTCTCTCTCACATATCTTCTTGTCTTCCATCTGTCCGCCTCCCTCTTATCTGCCCTCTCTCCCTTACCTCTCCGTGCCCCTTGTAGTCCCCCCCCCCCCTCCTCGTAAGCAGAGCCCTCTCACGCCGTCGGTCTCCACCAACATTCTGCCTCTGAGCGCTACTCACATTTTTATCTTCCTCGTCCCTAAAAAACAGATGGTACTTCTTTCCCGGCTCCCTCCTTTTCATCCCTCTCTCTTTGCTCTCCCCCTCCCTCCCTCTTGTCCCGTGTTTCTTTGCATCCAGCCGGCGTATCACTGATCCTAACTGGCAGTCCACCTGTTTATTCTGTCTTCCTCCCCCACCCTACCTCCACCCCCCCTCCACCCAGCTCCTCTAATTTAAAATAAAAAAACCTAATCACTGGGCATTAATGCAGTTTTTATTATTATCTATTGCAGGTATTACTTTTACATGACATTTTGTTAAGACTTAATGTGCTTTACAGTGTTATCAGCCCCGCGCTCAGCAAGAGGGCTGCTGTTCATGTCTGCACCACATGGTGGCTCTAACGAGCAGCAATCCGTCTTAACATTAATGAACCGAGGTTTGGCTGCAATTGTGTCAATTACCCACAGAATACTAATCAGACAAATATGAGCACATCAGAATGATATAAGATTGATTATTCTTTTTCATTTTCTGCACAACGCGTAGGCGTACATCATAAATCAAGTTTGACGGGCGCCTATGAAGCCAGCGTGTAGCCTAAAGGTTCTGAGGGAAATTAGACACCACTTAATAAAAGCCCACGGTTCAGGCCTGCACGTTGGCCTTCCTGAGAGTCGCTGACACATGAACATCTCACACACACACACAGGAGGCATACACACTCTCAAATCCATAACTCTTCATTAATTTCTTTTTTTTAAGTGTCAATCTTTTTGAGATTCAAGGCTACTTTTGCCCCCTTTTTTATTCTTGGCTTGTCCTACAAAGGTGTCTCGCTTTTTAAAGTGTGTGGAGATATGTGCGGAGTGAGTGAGGCAGGAGAGCCGTAGTAAGACGCCTGCTAATCAATAAGATTTCTCCAACCTCTCTCCCTTTTTTTTTCTATCTCTCTCTCTCTCTCTACCCCACCCCACCCCCCACCCCCCTCCCCAAGGCCCGCGGCATTCAAGACGAGCCAAGATGAGCTTGGCATTGTCGAGCACGCCTTAAAAAGAAACACCTGCGAGGTGGAAGACTTAAAAAAAAAAAAAAGCAGAAAAAAATCCTGCTTTTCGCAGCTCTTAAAAATGTTGGCAAATGTTCCGTGGGTTTTCTGGGAACAAAACAGTAAAAAGAAAGAGCTCCCATGCAAGTGAAGACAAAAGGGGATGGTTTTCCATAGAGATGGAGGTGTCATTACACTTGAGACGGTTGCCAGATTTGGATTTATCCCCCCCTTCTCTCCACCCCCACACCCGTTCTCCTATCTATACCATCTTAGTTTATTATCGGTGCTCAAGCTGTGTTCAAAAAACAAATAATGGACGGTAATATTTAGCTGTTGACAAAATATGTATGTGGCTTCAGCAGGAGAATGTGCAGAGAGATAAAGATGGAGAAGGCCAGGGAGGAATGAGAGAGAGAGAAATAGAGAGAGAGAGAAAGAGAGAGAGAGAAAGAGAGAGAGAGAAAGAGAGAGAGAGGGGAAACTGGAAAGGGGGGTAACTCAAACAGATGGCACTCTTGGCATCCACCTCTCTCTTAAATTTGTTTCTGCTGTTTTTCTCATGTGCACGAGGCTTTAACCCTGTGGTAACCTGTGTCCTGGCCTGACCCCGAACCTAACTGCATATGTAACAAGCCTGCGGTGTGTGTTTGGTGTGTGTGTGTGATCTTGTATGTTTATATTGTCTCTACAAACCAACTTAATCACCCTTTGGAAGTATTAGCAGTTTCAGTGTACAGTATTAAAATGACTACATCCTCATGTTGATGAACGTATCAAATCAACTGATTTCTGAGATCCCCCCCAATTGACTCATTATTTCCCCCAAAAAAGAATTTGCAAAATAAAATTTGCACATTTGCCCACAGGCAGGATCATTGATTCATTAAAGTGGTCATCACCAGATATGATAGTGGAATGTAGCATTCACAATTAACAGAAAATTAATCTGCAACTATTTTTTATTATGATTATTATTATTATGATAAATGCCTCAAAATGGTTGGTTTCAACTTCTTGAATTTGAAGATTTAATTTTTTTCCCTGCCATACATGATTGTAAACTGAATTTTGGGGGATTTTGGACTGTTGGGCGGGCACAAAAAGAAGTTTGAAGACATTACCTGGGTCTTTGGGAAATTTAAACTTGCGTTATTTTCTGAAATTTTATAGAAAAAAAATTAATTGATTAATTATTAATATTAATCAATATTGAAAATAATTGTCACAGTAAATGTAGCAGTGCATTCACTCAAGTGCTGTCAAAAAGGAGGCCTAGTTTTGAGTACTAGGCCTCCTTTGTGAGTATTTCTGTTATATGCTTTTTACTACATTAAATCAGAGAGAAATATTCAGTTACTGGTTACTTTTCAGAACAATATTTTACATCCAAACATTTCTGAACTAAAATATAATGCACTGTTATGAATTAAATTACCTAACAAATTAATTGCACATTATTGCATCAGCAAAGGTAATGCTAATTATAATTCATTAATGTAAGAATTACATTCTGCTAATAATACTCATTTTTACTGATGTCAAGTTATTATTTCCAGTGCAGGGTTTTATTTGTAATGAGTTTATCCATGTAGCAATGCTGCTACAGAAGTAAAGGATCTGAATATTTTCTTCTCTGCATCAGTTCAGTGCAGCTGCTATTGACATGATAAATGTGTATATTTTCTCAGCTGTGAATGCAGAAATTTGTCTTTAACCTGGAGAAATATTCCTTTTTTTCTTCTTTCAACATATTTGAGGTAAAAAAAAAAAAAAAAAAAACTTTAGGCAGACCATGAAACACAACAATAAAGCACTGCAGCTCACATGATTGATAGGAGAAATATTCTAGTGTGGTGCCTGAAGCACCTGGGGTGTCGACTGTGTATTTAGGCCACATCCGTCTCCCGGTGTGTGGAAACATTCATGTGCTGACTCCCGTACATGCTCCCATAGACAGACTATAGATTTCACTGAATGCACATCACTTATATGTGGGGTGCCGCGGTGGTGTGAGCTCATTTGCATAATCTCCCATTTAAAGAGGGATGTGCTGGAAGCCGGTGGGGGGTTGATGGTGAGGGCTGGGGTTGGGAGGTGGGAGGGTGTACAAAGTGTTCATTGTGCAGTCCCAGGATAGGGAAAATGCCCTGTAGGGCCTAGTCTGTGTGTGTGTGTGTGTGTGTGTGTGTGTGTGTGTGTGTGTGTGTGTGTGTGTGTGTGTGTGTGTGTGTGTGTGTGAATGTTTGTCTGTGTGTGGGAGCCACACCTGTCAGGAGAGCCTGAGGGAAGCAATGAGTCCACCATAATGACACACATGACTGTTTGTGCGTGTGTTCGTGTAGATGTGTGTTTGTATGTTTGTGTTTATGTGCATGTGTGTGTGTGTGTGTGTGTGTGTGTGTGAGTGAAGCAGATAGTCGAAGGGATTTCATTAAGACAGGCAAGAACATTAAAATCTTTGAGCTGTATCAATCTTCTATATCCTAATTGTTTCCCTTTATTAACTTGGCTTATTATCACGCCATTTTCTCTCTTCACACACACGCTCTCACACGCACGCACAAACTTACACACACACACAAATGTCAAATTTTAGTGTTTTACCAATTGGGGACATGGCTTTTGTCCTCAATTTGTCCCTGAAAGTAGCCTATGTAAGACCACACACACACACACACACACACACGAACAAACACACACACAGATACGGTCAAACATACTCCCACTCACTTTCTCCCACACTCAGCACAGCAGTAACCACACTTAGCAGCAGCAGCATGATTTGATTACTTCGCTTCATCATGCCAAATCATAATCTACGCAAGACGCAGCAGGCCGATAGGATCAGACTGGAGAAATAATGGTAAAATCTGATTTTTTTTTTTTTCCTGCAGGGGTAGGGGGAGGCAGCCGTGTGCTTTTGAGGAAAAGAGCCCAGAAGTGCTGAAATAGCTGGTGGCTGTGTCTCTAATTGTAAAACGTAATGCTCAGCAATCTGCTTAATATCCCCGCCGCACTCATTAGATTAGTGAACATTAAGGAGATTTGAAGATTTTCACTCTATTGTTTTAATATGGCAACACAGGGGCACAGAGGCTGTGCTGCTAATGATGAAGAACAAAAGGTACAGAGGAGGGGGGGGGGGGGACATTACAGTGAGAAACATTTCTGGACCCCCAACAAGATCACAAAGATCATTGTACAATTATATTCTCCCTTCATCAGTATGGGAAACAGTAGCAGCCTGAAGTTGTCCCCCTATTAATGACTAATTCCTCGGCTGGTTTGGCTCAGGGTGAGACAGAAAGCAGTGTGTGACCACCACCAGTAAAAGCAGCGCCGTGCTGGGATTCAGGAACGTTATCGGAGCTCAAAGTCCTAATTCCACACTGGGAATTCTGCCATCAGTAACATAATAAGTCCACTTGGCTGTGAGGGAGAGGGAGAGAGGGAGAAAGGTTTTTTTTTTTTGTTTTTTTTTTCGCTCAGGAGTCTTGGCTCCTTCGGTGGTAAAGTTCCTCTGGCGAGCGTAAACAAATCAACAAAAAAGCGCTATTTTATTTTTCAGGCTCCCAGTAGTTCTAATAAGAATAACTATTAAACTCAAGTCTAAGTCCCAGGGAAGATTTTTTTTTTTTTGGAGCGAGCAACTTATATGACCTGAGCTCTGAAGGGTGTTTTATACTGCCGGGGTGGACCAGAGCTGAATACAGATTAATACCACGCATATATACAACTTGGTGGAGGCTTATTTCCCAACAGCCCAGTCTCCAGAGGGAGAAATGACAAGTTTCAGTAAACCACTGATACGTCAAAGGTCAATAGTTTTGACGTGGTGACGTATTCAGACAACATTCCTCTTGATTTTCACTTTTATTAGCAGGAGCAGGGGATTTGGGAGGGGCTAAGCGCTTTGTTTCAACAACTGGAGTTGGAAAAATTGCAGGATGACGCCTGTTAGTTCACCACCACTGTTAACCAGACTACTATTGGACATTTGGCCCATCACGTTGTGTATTGATCAATTTCACCTAAACCATGACGATCTTTTCCTAACCTTAATTAAATGCTTTATGCATCTAAACCTAACCATACCTTAATCACCATAAAACGTGTTTGTGAAAATATGCACATATATAGAGAGAGGAAAACACAACATTATAAGAGATTTTACTACTTCTAATTCTTATTAAGACACAAAGCTTGTATTCCCTTAATATTCTACAATTAACAATTTTGAAAATCTTTATTAGGCTCTTTCTTGCTGTGCACACAAGGCAAATGATTGTTTCTCTGATATGAGCATAATTGAAAATGATGTCTGTCTCTGATACACTTCAAGTGCTTTAATTATGTTTAATTATTTAAATCTAATTTAATAATGTTGTTGCTTGGTACAAACAGTGGTTCTTATTGTCTTGTGTAGAAGAAGCAATAGACTCTTTTGTGAAGCAGAAAGAATTTAACCAACAGTCTCCTTGTACTTTTACTCATGTGTCAGTCTATATTATTATATTTGGATATGTCTTCTCTCCCATCTCATCCTCTCCCTTTCCTTACTCCTTATATAAATATTTAAACTTTGAATAAAATAGTCACAATGATGCAAGTATATAAACAGTGTTACAATAAGATAAAACAATAACATTCACAATAATAATCAATGGATTAGATAAATATAACTATAAGTATAAGACTATGTTAGGATCATTTTTGACACATTCAGTGATGATGTTTTAACTGTAGTCACATCGTGTGTCGTTTTTTAGCCTCATCATTGTGAAGTTTGGGATTCATGGATTTAACTTCTTAAATATTCTGTTCTGATATTATTATATTTGTCACATTTTAAGAGGAAGTGCATCTTTGTCTCTGTTTCACCTGGTGCAGTGACCACAGACTCTTTTCTCTTTCGGTAGCCATGATTTCTTGTGTCGTCTTTTTCTCTGTCTGCTCCACCGTCGTCACTCAGTGTGTGTTGGGTCAGGATTTGTCTCTGCTTGGTGCCTCGATAGTAAAGAGATACTCTGCCAATTCACATTCATGGTTGAGGGCAAAATTGAGTTTGTTTAGAGTTTTGGTTTGATTCGTCCAATGTTCCAGATAGGCATCTTCTATTAATTTAATATTCGGTTTACTCTGATTAGTGGTTGGAAAGCAACACTGGTCTGAGGTTTGAATGGCGGTGGATGTTATTTGATCAGTACGTCTCAGGATACTTTTTTGTCTCAGTGTTCTTTTTTTTTGGGAGGGGGTTAATATTCAATGTTTTTCTTTATTTTGATCTATTGTTTCCTCCTCTCTTCTAAACAGGTCAAAGGTCAACCTGATGAATTTTTAGGTTTTGAGTATAAAAGTGTAGATTTAGTGGTTCGGGATATGAATGAATGAAGCCTTTATTGTTATTGTTATATTTTTAACCAAAGAGTTTTCCTGTTTTTAAGGCTGTGTGACAGTAAAGTGATGTAGTTTCCTGGACTGGTTTAGCTGGTAAACCTGAGGCTAGAATAACTGAAATGGCAAAGCCGGAAAATACACATGCAATAAATGAGGTGATATTTGTATTTGTATATAAATATTTGTAGGGATGACTACTGGTGCTGAATATTGACACAATGAGTGTTTTGATAAATAATAATCAGTATTGATATAATGGCAATATAATAATGTAATTATTTGGTAAACTCAACTTTCTACGTTTATATCAATTGTATTATATTTTGTGAATTGAACGTAATCAGTTGCATTATTTGTTACTTTCTTTCTTGTATTATTGCATGATGCACACCAGGCAATGCAGTTACTTTGGCCTCAGGTTTATTGAATCAGATCACATTACTTTTGCTTACCTCATTTCTTGTATGTGTATTTTGCAGCCCTGCCAATTCAGTTCCTTTAGCCTCAGGTTTGTATAGTCAGATTACATTACTTTTGCTCACGTTATTTCTTGCATGTGTATTTTGCAGCACTGCCAATTCAGTTATTCCAGCCTCAGGTTTACCAGCTAGAACAGTCTGTTCAGAAAACTACATCACTCTAATGCAGCCTTTGAACTAGACACTTCATTCAAAATGTAAGAAGTATCTTCTTGACTTATGTCACGATCAAAGCAGGAAGTGTGTTAATGCTTCAGCAGCATCGTTGGTGTGCTGTCTACTGATCAATGAAATAATCCAACAGACGTTGA